>CAUYUJ010021643.1:7500-87500 GCA_963575745.1 Prorocentrum cordatum
ATCATCTGCACAGTGCGCCATCTTGACACCAACGGGCGAGTGTAGTCCTACTTCCCCGCGTCCCGAGAAAAAAACCGATCCGAAGTCAAAGGCATCCTGCGGCACACCTGCTGCCGCGTTGCGGTAAGACTCGCGACCTCACCCTGGCCAATCATTCACGAGCGACGCAGCTTCAAGTCGTGTCTGCTAGTTTTCCATATGTATGTACCTACGTGTGTGTGTACATATACACACATATGCATAAATCGGTCAGCAATCGTGGGCCCCAATGAGTACGTTTCTCGCAGCGTATGCTGCGCAATCTGAGCGGTGTAGTTGACGTGGCGCGCAATCATTATGGTGCAGGATGTGTTGTGCAGTCTATGTTATGAAATAGTCGTGGGAACATCTCCGTGGTGCAATCTATGCTGTTCAATTGACGTGGCACAATCTATGAGCTGCAAATGTGTGGGACAACTTGGAGCTGTCAACTCCACTTTTCGCGCAATCATCCCACCCACCCGCCTGCAACTTGGTTTGCAAAACCCATGTGGCGGCGATTGCGATGAGTGTTTGTTATCTGGTGCACCTTTGCGGCGATGCTAGAACGCGCACGCTCGCACACATAGTGGCCAGCTTGTTGGCGCGACCGGCGCGGCCGCGGTGGCGCTGACCGCTGGGCACTTCCAACGGGCACTTCAATGCGAGACGGTGATTTGGGCGGGCGCGGTATCACCGCGACGTCGACAACGGTAGGCACGATGATGGTAGTAGCGATGATGGTGTCGATGATGACGACGACGGCGGCAAGGCCAATGACAGCGCCGACGCTGATCACGCTGATGACGAAGTTGGTGTCCTCGTGTCGGTGATGAAGGTTTTGGAAGGATTCGGCATGCGCGCGCGGCCGACGTGCGCGTGTGGCCCGCATGCGATTGTTTGACAGGGATCGTGCCCCTTAGCGCACGCACAAAGGGCACTCGAAGGATTTCGACATGCGGAAGAGAAGCCCATTTGGTAGTATGTGCTGAAATTGTTTGACATCCCGTGGCCCCGTAGGAATTTGCAAGAACGCGCGCGCAAGCTCTTTTGGAAACCAGGCGTTGCGAAGCCATGTCTTTGTGTCGGGCCTCTAGATGTTGAAACCCTGTCGAAACGTAAGGTTTGTTTTTAAGGATTTCCGCATGCGCGCGCGACGACGCGCGCGTGCGCACTGCGTCCGATCTTAGGCACGGAATTATGGCGACAACACTCGCGGAAGGGCGTTCGAATGATGTCGACACGCGCGCGCGAGAAACGCTTGGTCGCAGTTAATGAATATGTTCAAGCACCGATATTTGTTTGGGGGAAATGAATTCGCCAAAGCGTGAACACAATGTTCTTGCATTGACAATTCTAGTCGCGAAACCATGGGTTGTTTTAATCTTCCCAGGGCACTCGGCTTTGAAGTCCTGACGGAATCGGAAGTTGTTGGTGGAGATCGGCATGCGCGAGCAACGGCGCGCGCGCGTGTGTACTTCGTCCCGTTGTCTGCAAGGGATGCTTGGAAACTGATGCTCGTCGATAAACGAATGCGCGCGCATCGTATTTGTTGAAGAGGATGAGAGGGGTTCGATCAGCGACTGCCTAGGGATAAACGTAGGTTTGCCCACGAATTCACATTTAGGACCGGCGATCGGGCAGAACCGCATGTAACTTGCAAAACGGACGCGTCAGACGTTCAGTCTGGGGTGGGGGAGGGGGCGGTGGATAGTAATGCCTGTTTAGAAAGAGGAACCGACGTGGTGCAACCTGCGTGGCCCAATCTATGTGGTGCAATTCACTTTGACCGTCTTGAAGCTGTCCTCTCTACTGCTCGTGCAAACATCCCACCATCCCACCCGCAACTTGGTTTGCAAAACCTGTTAAGACCGACTGCGACGACACCGACGACGACGACGACTAGGACGACACCGACGACGTCTCCGACGACTTCGACGACGACAACGACGCCAACGCCGACGACGACGAAGACGACGACGACGCCAACGAAGGCGACGACGAGGGAGGAGGAAGGACGACGACGGCGACAACGACGACAACGACGACAACGACGAGGGAGGAGGGAGGACGGCGACGACGCGAACGACGACGAAGGAGGAAGGACGGCGACGCCGACGACGACAACGACGAGGGAGGAGGGAAGACGACGACGACACGACGACGACGACGGCGACGAAATAGGAGGGACGACGACGAGACGCCGACGACGGACGACGACGACGACGTGGGAGGAGGAGGAAGGACGACCACGGCGACAACGACGACGGAAACGACCACGACGCCAAAGAGGACGACGACGACGAACACGAGGAAAAGACAGAGGACGACGTAGGCGACGACGACGACGACGCGGGAGGAGGGAGGACGGCGACGACGACGACGACGACGACGACGCAAGAGCGCGCGCGCACGCTTTTGTTGAAAATCCGTGTTGCGAAACCTTGGGTTTTTGTAGGTTTATTGGACGCACGATTTTGAAATCCTTCCGAAACCGATGGGTTTTGAAGGTTTTCGGCATACGCCCGCGACGACGCGCGCGTCTGCACTTCGTCCCGTTTTTTGCAAAGGATTCTCGCGACGGCACACGCGCAAGGGCGTTCGACAGATTTCGACATGCGCGCGCGCGAAGCCCGTTTGGTAGCATTTTGTGTAAATCTTGAAAAACCGGTGGTTTTCTTAAGATTTCGCAAGGGCTCGCGCGGAAGCTTTTTTAGCAAATCAGCGTTGCGAAACCATGTGTTTTTGTATGTTTTTGGAAGCTCGATTGCGAAATCCTTCCGGCACCGAAGGTTTTTAAAGGATTTCGGCATGCGCGCGCGACGACGCGCGCGTGTGCACTTCGTCCCATTTGTTGCAAGGGATTCGCGAAAAAGTGTTATGCTAGGACCAAAAATGTCACCGCATAGTGTTTTTCACAAGGGAACCTCAGGGGGGGGGAAACCAGCCTGGCGGGGATGGTACGATTTCATACTTAGGATGGACGAGTGTGCAGAATATACATGAAATCGTACTATCCCAGGGGGAGCCGATGAGTCCGGGGGAAGGTAGAGTCTATTTTCTTTTTAGAAAGGAGAATTCACCAATGCTCACAGCGAGTTGTCAAATCCACTGCGCGCACCATCATCCCACCCACCCGCACCTTGGTTTGCAAAAACAACGCGACGGCGATTGCGATGAGTGCTTGGCGTTGACTCGTGCGTCTCGGCGGCCGCGCTAGCCCGCGCGCAGCGACCATCTACTGCAGCGCGACCGACGCGACCGCGGTGGCGCTGACCGCTGGGCACTTCCAGCGGGCACTTCACTGCGAATCAAAGCGGAAGCGGTATCATGGCGACGCCGACCATGGTAAACAACATGGTGCGAGTAGCGATGATGGTGGCGATGGGGGCGGTGACGACGGCAAGGCCAATGACGGCGCCGATTTTGATGATGCCCACCGATAACGATGACGATGTCCTCGCGTCGGTGCTGAACTGTTTGGAAGGAGTTCGACATTCGCGCGCGGCCGACGCGCGCGCGTGGCCCGCGTGGCATTAGTTGACACAGATCGTGCCCCACCCCCCTCCCCAGCACGCGCGCAAGTTCGTCGGGATGAGTTCGACATGCGGCGCAAGAGGCCCGTTTGGCACACTTGGATGACAATGCTGAATGACCGATGGTTGTGCAACTGTATTCACAAGAGCGCGCACGCGCACTTTTTGGTTGAAACCTGACGTTGCACAGCCATGTGTTTCCTACATGTGTTGAGGACACTCGATTTTGAAATCCTAACGGCACCTCAAGTGTTTGGATGACTTCGGCATGCGCGCGCGACGACGCGCGCGTGCACTTCGTCATGTTTTGTTTGCCAGGGGTTCTTGTGACAGAACGTGTGCAAGCGCGTTCGAACGGTTTCGACATGCGCGCGCGAGAGGCCCGCTTGGTAGCATGTCATGACAATTGTTGAAGAATCTGTCGTTTCCTTAAGAATATGCAAGAGCGCGAGCGCCAGCTTTGTTTCAAAGTCTTTGGTGCGAAATCATGTTTCTTAACTTGATTCCAGGACGCTCGAGCTCGAAATCCTTACGACACCTCGCGCGCGACAACGCGCGCGTGCGCACTTCGTCCCATTTGTTGTTCATTATTATTCACATTGGTGATTTGCGAAGGGATGATGGTGGTGTCGATGCCAGCCTGGCTGGGATGGTATGAGTTCATTTTTACGATGGACGATGGGGCAGAATCATCTGTAAATTGCAATGCGAGAAAGGGGGCGGTTAAATCCAGGGGGTGGAGGAGATCCGAATACTCCTTTAAGAAGGAGCATATGTGCGGTCCAATCAATGTGGCGCAATGTATGTTGTGCAGTTTGCGTAGTGCAATCAATCTTGTTTTTCTCTAGGCGGCGACGGGGCGGCGACGAGGCCGCGACGTCGAGCACGGAGCCGCCAGACCGATACCCAGGCGCAGACGACGGGCGGCGACGAGGCTGCGACGGCGTGGCGACGGGCTGGCGACGGCGAGCACGGAGCCGCCAGACCGACACCCAGGCACAGACGACGAGCGGCGACGAAGCGGCGATGGGGCAGCGATGGCGAGCACGGAGCCGCCAGACCGACACACCGGCCCAGACGACGGGCGGCGTCGAGGCGGAACCGCCAGACCGACATCCAAGCTCAATTCCTTAGAACAGACGTACGCACCCGTAACTGCAAACACTGTTTGGGTTTGGGGAACATGCATATGAAGATTCCCCAATCAGACCTTGCCTCTGGAGGGGTCCTATCGGAGTCATATGGTTAGGTGCGGGGGTTTGCCACCGGTTTCCGCGGCCCGCCCGAGTGCCCGGGTGCCCGAGTGCCTGGATGCCCAGGTGCCTTACATCCCTATAGCCCTATAGCCCCAATCGCCCAATAGCCCTATAGCCTCATAGCCCTATAGCCATAGAGCCCTATACCCTTATAGCCGTATAGCCCTATCGCCCGAGAGCCCTATAGCCCAATGGCCCTATAGCCCCATAGCCCTATAGCCCCCCAGGCCTATAGCCCTATAGCCCTATGGCCTAATACCGTATCGCCCTATAGCCCTATAGCCCTTCATCCCAATAGCCCTATAGCCTGATGGCCCTATAGCTCTACATGCCTATAACCCTATAGCCGCATAGCCATATATCCCTGTCGCCCTACGGTCCTATAGCCCTATAGCCCCGTAGCCCTATAGCCCTATAGCCCAATACCCTATAGCCATATAGCCCTATATGCTTAAAGCCTTATAGCCCTATAGGCCTATAGCCCTGTAGCCCTAAAGTCCTATAGTCCTATAGCCCATTAGCCCTATAGCCCCATAACCCTATAGCCCCATAGTCTTATAGCCCTATAGCCTTACGGCCCTATAGCCCTATAGCTCCATAGCCCTACATCCCTGTAGCCCTATAGCCCCATAGCACTATAGCCCAATACCCTATAGCCCTGTAGGCACTACATCTCTATACCCCCCACAGCCCTATAGCCTTATGGCCGTATAGCCCTATAGCCCCGTAACCCTATACCCCCGTAGACCCATAGCCCTACGATCCTATAGCCCTATAGCCCCATAGCCCTATAGACTCATAGCCCGATAGCCCCATAGCGCCATAGCCCTATAGCCCTATAGCCCTACAGCCCTATGGCCTTATGGCCCTATAGCTCTACATGCCTATAGCCCTATAGCCCCATAGCCATATATCCCTGTCGCCCTACGGTCCTATAGCCCTATCGCCCCATAGCCCTATAGCCCTAAAGCCCTATAGCCCAATACCCTATAGCCATATAGCCCTATATGACTAAAGCCTTATAGCCCTATAACCCTATAGCCCTATAGCCCTAAAGTCCTATAGTCCTATAGCCCATTAGCCCTATAGCCCCATAACCCTATAGCCACATAGTCCTATAGCCCTATAGCCCAATACCCTATAGCCCCATAACCCTATAGCCCTATAGCCATATAGCCCTATAGCCCTATAGCTCCATAGCCCTACATCCCTGTAGCCCTATAGCCCCATAGCATTATAGCCCAATACCCTATAGCCCTCTAGCACTACATCTCTACAACCCCACAGCCCTATAGCCTTATGGCCGTATAGCCCTATAGCCCCGTAACCCTATATCCCTGTAGACTCATAGCCCTACGGTCCTATAGCCCTATAGCCCCATAGCCCTATAGACTCATAGCCCGATAGCCCCATAGCCCCATAGCCCTACAGCCCTATAGCCCTATGGCCCTATAGAACTATAGCCCTGTAGCCCTATCGACCTATAGCCCTGTGGTCCTATTGCCCCATAGCCCCATCGCCCTAAAATGATTTTGTTTGGGGATTCATCCAGCGTCATTTAGATAGATGTATCCATGTGTATATGGATATGGGTAGGGGTATGTGGTTGTAAAAGAGTCTGTATGTGTAGATATGTATATATATATATGTATATATGTATGGTTATGCGCATGCATGTGTATATGTACACCTCTTGCATACGCATATGTACCTGCAAATGCGTATGCATATGTTTATGTAAATGTGCATGTGCATGTGCATGTAAATATATGTGTATATGCCTATGTATGTGTACAGATATATACAAACATCGGCGTGTCACAGACGTGTATATGATCGGATTCATTGTGCGGCGTTGCAGAATTGCTGAATTCACACACCCGTGTTGGAGGGCATGTTGTGTGACCCCGGAGCCTTCGGGGCAGCCCTCGGGAGCTCACCAGGGCTGGTGTGACCCCTCCTGCTGGCCCCGTGAAAGAACTGTACTACTTATGCGACCTCGTGCCGGCCATGACCGCCGCTCCAATGGAGAGACCTTGACACGCAAATAATGCGGACGGCATCATACATACGTCGGTACATCAAAGCGTATACCACCCAACGTGGGACCCAAGCGGTGCGGCATTGCACCGCGAAGGATGCAAGCTGTATAATTGAAACTATATTGTGTAAGTTACATGGTGTGAGCTGTGGAGGTGAAGGCTATGCGGTGTAAGTCATGTGGTGACAGCTGTGTCGCGAGAGCCATGCGGTGTGAGCTCCAGGCGAAACACCAACAGTGCAAGCAGTGCGATGGAAGCTATACTGTGCAAGCGGTGTAGTGCAGGCTGCGCTGTGGAAGCTGCTACCCCGGAGCGCTCAGGCGGCGCCCACGAGGCGGCACGGGCTTCAACGCGGCGCACATCCCACGTGCCCGCCAAAAGTGCGGGGCGCCCACGAGGCGCCCGCGAGGCGGCACGGGCGGAAACGTGCCACGCGTGAGCCCGACATGCCCCCACCAAAGCGCGAGGCGCCCACGAGGCGCCCGAGGTGCAGCGCGGGCGACCGCGTGGCGAAAACCCGGCACGCCCCCCCAAACGCGGGGGGCACCCACGCGGCGCCTGCGGGGCGGCGCGGGCGGCAGCGCGGCGAGAACCCCAGAATGAACAAAAAACCACTTAAGACCCTGTTGACGCGTGCGAGGCGCTTGTCTGTTCGGGGCGCTTGTCTCCGTCGGTCGTCGTCTCTGTCGTCCCCTTTCCCTGCGCCCTCCTCCTCAGGCTTGTGAGGGAGAGAAATCGAGGCGACGGGAACCCTCTTCTTTTTGAGCCCTCCCCCGTCGGGGGAGAGGGGGAGGGGGGGGGGGTCCGTGGGAGATCCCCGTGGGGGTAGGGGTAGGGGGGGGGGTATGTTGGGGGGAGGGGGGTCAGGTACGCATCCCCCCCTGGGGGTCACGGGGCCTCAGAAGGTAGCAAGACAGGCCAAGAGTGCCCCAAGAGGCCCCCGAGACGGTCCAAGAGGGCCCCCAATCGCCAAACGATCGGTTCCAAACGCCTTCACGCCTTTCAGACTGTCCAGGAAGCCGCCAGGACGCCCCAAGAAGCTTCCAAGAGCACTCCCGAGAGGGCCCCAAGAGGACAAATTCATTGATTTTCCGTTGGCTTTTGAAAGATTCGGGCGCCCTCGCCTTTCCCACTTCCCGCCGCTCCAAGATGGCGCAAGAGGCCCCCGAGATCACCCCAAGACGGCCCAAGAGGTCTCCAAGATCGCCCCCAGACAGCCCAAGAGGACCCAAGACAGTCCAAAACGCCTCCAAGACGATCCAAGAGGCCCCCAAGACGGCTCCAACAGCGTGCTCAGGCGAGGGACCCGAACGGACATTTCGAGCCCTCGGCCCCGAGAGGCTCCTAGGAGGCCCCAAGAAATTCCCAAGAGGTCCCAAAGAGGCTCCCTATTGAGGCCCAAAAACTCCTCCCTAGAGGTCCCTTGGGGGCCTTCCGAAGAGACCCCAAGAACTATACCTGAGGACTCTGGCCCACGTCAGCGTCGTCGTCTTCGCCGCCGCCGTTGTCGTCGTCGCCTCCCTTCAGGGTCGGCGGCACCGGCGTGAGACCGTCGCAATAAGAACCCCGAAGTGCAAACACCGTTAGGGGAACTGGTGGTCCATCGCCGTGACCTCGCCAAGGTCGATCGACGTAGCCGCGCCGAGGTCTTCCACAGGGGGCCGAGGGCGACGGAGCGTCGCGAATGTGCGCAGCGGACGAGGACCCTTTTTTCCAGCCGCGAATGTTGGCCAAACGGCCTCGCTGTCGCTGCTTGGCATGACGTGAAGGAAGAGGGCCCTGAGCCATGAAGGAAGCGGGTCCTGGACCTGGGGGCCTTTGCCTATGACAAGCTTCTCTGGAGCAGCATGGAACTGCAGAAACATGCCATACTTGTTCTGAGGTCCGCGCGGAGATCCTGGCTCTGCTCAAGGGGCCCAAGGACACACAAATAACTACACACAAATAACGAGATTCCCCATCTGTTCATGTATTTTGTGGGCTTCCGTCTTCTCCCCCACTTCCCATATTTTCCAATATTTTCGGGGGAATCGACGATTAGTTGTGTCTGTGTGTTTCTTTCCCTCCTGACCTTTTCTTCTCCTCGAGAACAAATGTTTGACCGTTCCGGGGCCCAATGAGGGCCCCAAAAGCTCCAAAACGGACGAGCAAGAAACTCCACACGACCCGCTTCCCCCAGTCGGGAAGACGAAAGACTCGGGGTAGGGGGACTCGGGTCGGCCTGACGGGGCCGTCAGGAAAAAAACGAGACCCAATCTGAAACTCAACGCGATCTCCCGCTGCAAAACATCCCACGAAAACTGGACGGTCAACATCCAAGACGGGCCCGTCCAAAAGCGTTGGCAGATCCGAGTTCCGGCGCACTCGAGTCTTACGCTTCGCCGACCCATAGGGGAACGAACAATGATATAAACATAGAAACTCGGAGGTCCAGCGCGGATTTCTCGGATCCGCGCTGGACCCCCCTGGCGGCGCCTCCTGCGCCGCCCCTGGCGCGCTCCGCGCGCCCAGGAGGGGGGTCCAGCGCCGATCCGAGAAATCCGCGCCGAACCTCCGAGTTGTTCTTATGCTTATGTCCCTCTTCGCCCCCCTGGACCCAGGGCCCCCCTCTCCTCCTCCTCCTCTCCTCTCCTCTCCTCCTCCTCCTCCTCTCCTCCTCCTCCTCCTCCTCCTCCTCCTCCTCCTCCTCCTCCTCCTCCTCCTCCTCCACGGCGTAGCTATGTACCCGAGCCCGCGGACGCGGCGCGCGCAGCTCGGCAAAGGGGGCAGAGGGCGAGGGCGGCCGCCCTACTCCACGGGGCAGCCCGCCGGAGGGAGAAAGCTGCGAGCTCGACCGTGGACTCCTCTGCGGGGGACCTGTCTATGACTACCTACCAGACCACCCCAACCCAACCCGAAGACCCGAATTTCGGGTTTGGGGGGGTATGGGCTCCATACGTGTTTTTTCGATGTTCCCGGACCCCCCCCCCCACTAGAAATCGAGGGTAAATCTGACCCTTCGGGTTGGGTTGGGGTGCTTTGGTGGGTGGTGAGTCTATGCAGATCCATAGGGGGACGAAACATGGCATATACAGTCGGGGCGTGGACCTAAGAAACCCTAAATACGGAACGAGGCCCCTGTTTTCCATAAGTTCAACTTCGATCTCCCATCGAGAACATGAGGAAACAACCTGAGGCAAGCTGTGACACACTTGAGGAACGCGGAGCCCCTCCCCAACCAAGAGGGTTCCTTCTTCAGGGCCCCGACTGTAGGGGGGCGAACCCCCCCTTTTGAAAAGCAAGTGTTCCTTATTCAAGCCGCTCACTGTATCTATAGGGGGGCGAAACATGGCGTGCACATAAAAACTCAGAGCATCGCGCGGACTTCTCGGATCGGCGCTGGGGCCCCCCGGCGGCGCTCCGCGCGCCGAGGGGGGGGGGGTCCAGCGCCGATCCGAGAAGTCCGCGCGGACCTCAGAGTTGTTGTTTATTTTTGTGCCGTTGTTTGAACCCCTCTGCATGTGCATACCCAATGCGTCTCGGACAATCTTGGCAGGGGCGCCGTTTGAACCCCTCTGCGTGTGCATATCCAATGCGTCTCGGACAGTCTTGGCAGGGGCGCCGTTTGAATCCCTTTGCATGTGCATATCCAATGCGTCTGGGACAATCTTGGCAGGGGCGCCGTTTGAACCAGCCGCACTGGGCATGGACAAGCATCGAGCCTTCGGGGGCCAGATGTTTATTCCTATCGGGTACGCCTCGGGTGTCTGGGAAGGGGAGCCCGTAACTCCCGGCTGCAGTGGCCGTGGACACACGTCTTGCCCGCATCCTCGCTACCCATCCAGAGGACGACAGACCAGCATAAACGCACACTTTCGGAGCTCCTCTCAGAGTTCTCGGATCGGCGCTGGGCCCTCCTGGCGGCGCCTCCGGCGCCGCCCCTGGCGCGCTCCGCGCGCCCCGGAGGGGGGTCCAGCACCGATCTGCACAGAGCTCCGAACATGCATAATTATGCCGTTCCTTCTTCTTCTGTTTATTAATCATTTTTTTTTCTTATTCTTCTTCTTCATCATGTTCGTATCAGTATTTCTCTTCTTCTTCTTCCCAATTATGATTATGATTGTTCTTCTTCTTCTTCTTCGACCATCCGCCTCGAGCGGTTCTCCGCGGTCTTCGGCGAACTTCTGGCGCTCCTCGGCTGCATGCTGCCGGAGCTCTGCTGTCGTCGGCGCGGACGCTGGCGGGTTGCGTTCGACAGCCAGCTTTTTATCGTTTGCGAGAAAGTGGAGGCCAATCCACAAGAAACTCTCCGCAAGACACCCAGCCCCGAGCCCTGAGACCCCAGGACGTCCACTGACTTGTGGCGTGGGAGCGTCACGCTTCCCGTGTATAAAAACATCGGAACCCAAGAAAACCCAGGACACCCTGGAGGCACGCATGCTGTTTCTTGGCACGGGCCCCCACTGAAATGCCCGTGCCCGGCTGGCCCCGCCGGCCCCTCACTCCCCACCCCCATTGGTCGTGCCACGATCCGCGCCAGCGCCGCCAGAGCATCAGCCTCTCTTAATGCGGGATGACGATGGATTTAAAAAATTAGAGAGAACGATTAAAAACATAGTTTTCTGACTGGAGGAGAACGATAAAAAAATAGTTTTCCAGCCTGCGGCCGGTTTTTTCGAATCGTCATCCCGGGCGCCGCCGCGTGAACACGGCCCCCGGTCATTTCTTAATCGTCATCCTCCATTATGAGCGCAACGTCAGGCGGCGCCGGCGCGCATCGTGACGAGACCGGCCCCCTCCCCCCCATCCCCCCCAGTCACGCCCGTCATCGCCAGGTGGTGGAAAAACTTCTGGCGCCGGCGGCCAGGCAGGGGCCGTCTGCGCCGGCGGTGTGAGCTCAACGGGGGCGCCGTGGAAGCGAGCTTTAGCAGCCTGTAATATATCCCTATCCCTGTGCTGGGCGCCTCCTCATCACGATGCCAATCTTAGGGATTCACTTATTTTTTGAGGGCGAATCCCTAAGATTGTCATCGCCTTTCGGCGTGTCAATCTTAGGGATAGGGATACGTTCGAGGCTGGTAAGAGTTGGCCAGCATGCCAGGGGCTGAAAACACGGTCCGCAGCCAAGGGGTCCATAATCGAGCGCCCGAAAGCAAACCGAAAGTTCGACGTGTCGTCGACGTGGCCGCGCGGCGGCCCACCGAGGCCCGGAGGCCCCCGCTGCCAAGGCAGAGCTCAATGTCGCGGAGCCTCTGCCGGCAGACCCGGGGCTCCACGGCGAGGAGAATGATGTCAGACAGCTTGCAGCGTGCAATGTGCCGAGCGGCTGGTCATTTTGCAAGATGCGATGGCACGCAGCAGAGGCTGCGGTCCGGAACTTGTGCTTACCGCGCCGCGGCGGCGGACCCGGCGACACGCAGTGCCCTGCAAGCGGATAGCGTGTCGTTCCGCTCCGCGGGGCGGGAGGCTGGGGAAATCTCGGGACGTTGACGTTTGGGGGCTGGGACGTGTTTAGCGTGTCGCGCCGGATCGTGTTGGGACAAACCCAGCGACGCGACACGCAAAGCCAAGATTCCTGACCGTATGCTGCATGCTTGCTTGCCTAAAACAATCCGTGCACAAGAAATGGAAAGGCACACGGCCGAGTGAATTCCAAGGGAGCCGCCCTGGCATCGGCGGCTAGCAAGGAGGACAAAGCAGGTGGGGGGGTGGGGGGGCGGCCGGTGTGGCCTCAGCGCTCCCGCTGCTGCGGATCCGCCGCCCCAGCGAGCTGCAGGTACCGCGCGCAGAACTCTGTGAACGGCTGTGGGCTGCTGTCGCCAAGCCTGCCCTGGTGGAGCGCCCAGTATAATGCGAAGGCGCTGGCTGCCCGCAGTGTGCTGCCACACCCGGCCTCTGGCCCGCGCGACAGGACGCTCTGCAGCTGCCGCTCAAGCGCCCTCAGCGAGGCGTCATCGGGCCCGTGCGCTGGCCGTTCCCCGGCGCCGCCCTGCACCGCCAGCTCCAGCATGGCCTTGCTCAGGCAGGCCCTCGTCGCCTCCAGCAGGTAAGAGGTGCACACGAGCGCCGGCACATCCAGGCGATGCGCCGTGCCGAGGGCCTCGCCAATCCCGTACCGGTGCCGCTTCACTCCCAGGTCGTGGAAGTCCGCAGCAGAGAATTGGCCACTTTCTGGAGCGTCGTGCGGGAACGCGCACCCCTCCGCGTTCATGACGAGCTCAGCGAAGGGCTCAGGGCACCCGTGCACGCGCACGTCGCACAGGGCGTCGTCGCCTCCCGTAGCGGGGGCAAGGCGGCCGAAGAGGGCCCTCTGAAAGTCGTCGGCCTCCGCGGCGCCCAGCGGCAGGTGCACGGTGCCTGGCAGTTCCTGGCAGGGGGATGCGCCGTACACCTGCTGCAGGCAGAGGACGGCGCCGCTCTCTCCGGCCCACTGCACCTATGCGGAAACCAAAAGGTACCCATACCGCTGCCGGCCCGGCCCTCTCCTGGGGTGCGTCCTGCTCAGAGCTGCGACGCGACTGCAGCGATGGCAGCGAGGGCACCCCCCGAGGCCCAGGATGGCGAAGACGAGGCCCGGGCAGCGGCGTGGGTGCCTTTGTCCCCCTCGGCCCTGTGGCCCTCTGCACCTTGTCGATCCACACCTTCACGTAGGTCGCGCCCGCAGCCGCGCCTCCAGCGCTTGCGGCGCGCTCGGGGACGTCTGGCCCTCGCGCCGCCGCGCGCGCGGCACAGCGGCGGCCGCACCTGGCGGGCGGCGGGAGGCGGCGGCGCCGCCGCCCGACGCGCAGCGCGGCCGCGGCGGCGCACAGCGGCAGCGCGGAAGCAGCAGGTGGGCCGTGGGCACTCTGGGGCTGCCACGGGCCTCGGCAGGGAGCCAAGGGGGCCTTCAGGGCACTGGCCTCGCCCGGCAAGCTGCGCGGCGCACGCCGCGCTGCAGCCTGCGGCGGCGGCATGCGAGCCCGCGCCAGCGCCATGCCGGCCTGCATCGGGACAGCCCGGATGCCTCTACTCAGTGAGGGGACAGTGAGTTGAGCCACAGTGACTAGAGGACCACATCGTGGCATGGAACAGCGACACTGGCGCGAACTCCAAACTGAGAAAGTAGGATCCGTTCAGGGAGCCCGAATACAAAAATACCAAAGAACGTTGCCACGCGGGGCTCGCTGGGGCTACCCACAGGCAGCTAGCATCCCAACGACTCACAAGAAACGGTGCAAAGCTGGTCGGGGCTGATCCACGGTAAACCAGCATCACATCAACCCAATTACATGCGGCCACCTGGGGCGACTCGAGACTGCTCGCGCCCAACCGAGGTCCCAATGACCCATTGCAAATTACAACGCAGAACTAGTCGGGCGTAGTCACGCCCAAACGACACTGGGACAACAACAAAAGCCAAGCAACCAAACGTGCACACGAGGGGCTACTTGTGACCAGCCGCGACGAACCGCCACCACAACAACTCAGGACAGGCGGCCAAGCGAGACTAACGCGTGGGCGGCTCACAGTCACCAGCGCCCCAACAACAGAAGCCAACAGGCCAAGCGGATACAATCGCGGCCCGACGCAAAAACCAAAGGGAAGCCACCACTGCGAGGCCGCTCGGGGCCAGTCGGGGCCGACCGGGGGCAGACGATGGGGCGAGTCACGGCCAGCTGGCATCCAACGAGCCAAAAGGAGAATCGCTCACGGGGCTGATAGGAGCTAGCCAGCGACTGCGAACAGGCATCCCAGCGCCCACTGGAAAACTACCGCGCAGGGGGACTGTCGGTCTCAACCCCCCTTTCTCCTAGGATGGCTCCTGGAGGCCTCCACGACGCTCCTACGACATCTCGAGTAGGCATCGGTTCTGGATGGGCTGGTGGGGATACGCGAAGCGTCTAAAGAAACATGCATTCACATGTGCACTCCTGCGCGACCCTTCTCTTGCCAGCTCGGCCCGCCAGCCGGGGACTTGGCCTTCTGCTGAAGCCGCGTACGAATGTTCACGATGTCGTCTGGCAGCCGGTTGAACGCACATCACGCTGAAAGTGCGGTTGGACGACAGATGAACTTACCACCCCAGCTCTTGCGGTGCGCACACGGCGGAAGGGCGCGGGGAGCCCTTTAAGAAGGCACGGGGGGTTTCTCAGAAGCCCCACGTGCCTTCAAGGAACCACCAATCCGTTCTGGGCAGCACCATGACCCACTGGATGGCCAAAGGCCAACACCCTCGCCCCGCCCCCTTGAGCGCGCTGCCGACCAACCGCCTTCTCATCCCGAGTCGTTGTTTGACGGCCCCAGGGCCCGGCGATGGCCCTGGAGGCTGATAGCTGGCAACGAGAAAATGAGAGGGTCGTCCGAGACCACCGTCCATCACTCCACCACTGCCCGTCATGTCAGACATTGGAATGCCCGAGATGAGTACTGAGAAAGTGGATACGATGCCCAACAGCAAATGTCGCCCAAAACCGACAGCGGCCGCTCTTGAGCAGGCGACCTTCTGTGCCACATGGACAAAATCTGCGGGGACACCGACGGCGAGTCTTGTTCAGAATGAACAAAAAAATGCTGTCGGACGTCCCTGTAGGCAGCAAGGGGGTCTGAGCCGGCTGGGCCCAGAGAAAACCTGTGAAGAAGGAAAGAATGAAGGCAAATCCGCTCAGAATTGGTGCCCCAGACTTCTCCCAGGGTCCAGCTTGCGCAATAAGTCACGCTGGATCCGTTTTTGACGATCCCCGTGCCCGAAAATGGCCCCTGGCGGCCGAACCAGAAAATTATCCCAGCAAAGCAACCTAACAACTATGTGTAGAAGCATATCTGGAAGCATATCTGGAAACGAGACGCTGCTATCAATAGTGGATGAGTCTGCAAAGAAGGCTCTAGTATCAACGGATCAGCACATTCTTGTTGTGCTCATTCCAAACGAGACGCTGCTACGCAGGGATGTAGGTCCAAACGAGACACTGCTATCAATGGATTTAATACTGCTTGCTACTACAGATGTGTCTGGGAACGAGACGGTGCTATCAACAGTGGATGAGTCAGCAAAGCGGGCACTGCTATCGACGAGACAGCACATTCTATGTTTGCTCCTCCCAAACAAGACGCTGCTATCAATCGATGTAAGTCCAAACGAGACACTGCTATCAATAGTAAGAGGTGTGTAAAAACGAGACTCTGCTATCAATACTGGAAGTGTGTCGAAACTGGACACTGCTATCAATAGTGGGAGTTGTATGAAATCGAGACTCTGCTATCAACACTGAGCTGTATTAAAACGAGACACTGGTATCAATATTGGCAGTTTTTTTATATATATATATATATATATATATATATATAGAAAAAAAAAAAAAACGAAACTCTGCTAGCAATCCTGGCAGTGTGTCAAAACGAGACACTGCTATCAATAGTGAGAGGTGTGCGTGTGTGTGTGTGTGAAAAAAAAACGAGCCTTCGCTATCAAAAATGGAAGTGTGTCAAAACGAGACACTGCTATCAATAGTGAAAACTGTGTTAAAACGAGACTCTGCTATCAATACTCGAACTGTGTTAAAACGAGACACTGGTACCAATAGTGGGAGTTGTCTAAAAACGAGACTCTGCTATGAGTACTGGAAGTGTGTTAAAACGAGACACTGCTATCACTAGTGGGAGGTGTGTAAAAACGAGACTCTGCTATCAATACTGGAAGTGATTCAAAACGAGACACTGCTATCAATAGTGGGAGTTGTATGAAAACGGGACTCTGCTATCAACCCTGCTCGCCGTGCTTCCTTTCCTCGCCTTGCTTCTTTTGCCCGCTTCCTCGCGTCCTTTGCTCGCTTTCCCCTCGTCGGCATCTCGTTGCTGCAGCGCGCGCTGGTGGTCAGACTGCTCATGCTCTTGTCGATCGTTTTGAACTAGTTCCCGACGTTGGTCGTCGGCGAGGACGCGCCGCATGTCAACGACGCCCTTGCTCTGCAGAAACTGCCGGCGAACCTGGAGAACAGAAAGAACGGCTCGGCCTGTCTCCTCCTGCGACGCGCAGGCGGTGTCAGCGTCTCCCTCCGCGGAATCTCTCTCCGCGGACTTCCTCTTCATGAACAGCAAACGGCTCAAGTGGCCGAGGAATCTGGGGTCGTGCTGCGCGTCGTGCCTTCCGTCCCCGAAAATTCCCCATCTCTTGGTGCAGGGCCCGCGCGCGCTGGCTAACCTCATCCTCGGGTTCGTCGATGGCCTCGCCGTCGGCCTCTGGCCCCCCCGCGCGTGCAGGAGAGGGACTCCGCGAACAGTCTGGAGCGTCTGGAGGCGGGGGCGTCTGGAGGGGCAAGGAGCGCTTGGGGGCGGGAGCGTCTGCCTCCCCGGAGTCGGAGCCGGAAACGTTTCCTTCGCAGTCTCCGAAGGCATACTTCCGTTTGCTCCCCGCCACAGGCTGAGCAGCACAGGGAAGAGAGAAGACAACCGCGACAGCATCGCGTGGGTCGTTGCGCATTCCACGGTCCCGGTACGAAAAGCCAACAGCGATGGACTTGAAAGTCGCGACGGCTCCACTGACTGCGACGCTGTCGCCGATGAGGTCTGCCGGGGCGCAGAAGACCCCCCACAGCGCGTCGTCGTCAGTCCGGCGCTGCAAATCTTTACGCACGCCCTCGGCATTGAGGTTGTTGTCGCCGAGAATGATGCGCGCGACCCGCTGAGAGGTAGACGGTGCTCGAAGGCTGTGCAAGTGTTGCCGCAGAAGGTTCACTGCGCGCCGTCGCGCTGGCACACTGGGGGCGTTATCGCCGCGAACGATGTGCAGATTGC
Organism: Prorocentrum cordatum; assembly: GCA_963575745.1. Classification (NCBI taxonomy): domain Eukaryota; class Dinophyceae; order Prorocentrales; family Prorocentraceae; genus Prorocentrum; species Prorocentrum cordatum. The sequence goes on from CAUYUJ010021643.1 coordinate 25,102, forward strand.
CGGTGATCGCGTGCACTGTGCCATAGTCTTTGATCTGCACATCGAACCGTGCGATCGCAGCGCCCACATCTTGCATTCCGGGGAGCCAGAAGATCTCTGCGTCGCCGTGCGGGGACACATCGACAGGCTGAGGAGCACCAGTGAAGCCCCACATGCTCACGTAGTTGTGGACCGCACTGATGCAAACGTTGTCGCCGAACGGTTGTCTCAACATGTCCGCCGCGTTGATTCCAGCTCTGCTGAAGCCCTTACGATGCGCACCCACCTCGCAGCCAAACAAGAAGTCAGCATCAGCCTCCGCTGCGATTTTGACGCACAACCGCTGAAAATTTGCGAGGTGCCTCGGGGACTTCTTTCCCGTCATCATGTCCTGCTCGAACCCGAAGTTGAAGGAGGCAACCGTAAAAAACGCAAGCTGAAGACCTCGAGGGGGACCAGGCGCGGCCCCAGACGCGCCTCCGTCTTCCGTCGCAGGCTGAAGAGCACCGCGAGAACCAGAGGCCGCGGCCCCAGACGCGCCTCCGTCTTCCGTGGCAGGCTGAAGAGCACGAAAGGCGCGGCGAAGTTGGGAGCGTACATTGCAATGTGGAGAACGCAGGAAAGGCACGTTCTGGCAAAGGCCACGGCAATGTGGTAGGCACGGTCTGAGCCAAAGACGGCGAGCACATGCAGGGGGAAAATGGGGGTTGACAGAAGGAAGGTGGGAGGCTTCGATCGACTCACGACTCACTGTTTTCGACAACTGTATCTCCAAACGAGACGCTGCTATCAATCGCTGTTTGGTCCAAACGAGACGCTGCTATCAATGGATGTAGCCCCAAACGAGACACTGCTATCAATGGATGTAGCCACAAGCAAGACACTGCGATCAACCACAGTCTGCCTTCAGCCTCGGCCTGCAGGGAGAAAGGGGAGGGAGGAAGGAGTAAGGGGCCTCCCTCGTCCTGCTCCTCCTGCTCCTCCTGCTCCTCGTGCTCTTCCTACTACTGCTACTACAAGTATTAGATTCTGGCGGAAACGTCCAGGGCACGATGAAGCCTGGGTCCGCCGTCTTGCCCTGCACGATGACGAACAGAACAAGACGGCAATCGGGTGGCGAGAGATCTGACGGGGACATCCAGTCAGTAAAATGTGACCCGGGAGTTGAGTTCTGGGAGCTCGAAGACCACGAAATGGCCTACAGGTGGCTCTGGGCATCCAAAATGTGGCCCGGGAATGGAGTTCTGGGAACTCGAAGACCACGAAGTGGCCTACAGGTGGCTCCGGGCATACAAAATATGGCCCGGGAATGGAGTTCTGGGAGGCGCCGCATGCCTCCCCGGGCGATTTTGCGAGGATGTCCCAAACGATTTGGGCCGACCCCCCTGGGGAGTCATTGGGTGCGCCGGATGCCTCCCCGGTTCCTGTCCGGGTCCCGCCCCGACCCCCCTGAGGAGTCATGATGCCTCTTTTGAGCCCACTAGAAACCTATCAGCAAAGGCTGTTATGTAAAAAAGCATGTCCTTGAACCCAAAACCTCGAACCTCTCGACCCCCGACCTGCTGGCTAGAACCAAAGCTGGGCCGCCTCAGACCCCCAGCCGGCTCCAATATCGACCCACTCTTCCGTGCCGATTCCTCGTGGTCTTCGCACCGTTCTTTTCCGTACCCAGACATGCGACGTCTTGATTCTTCCAATACGGGGTCTCTGGAAGTCCCGACCCCTTCCCCGGGACCGGCTTCTTATCCCGAGCTGTCTTCTGACGGCCCCGAGGCCCGGCGAGGGCCCACCGAGGCCGACATCGACCAAAAAACCTGCCGCCCTGGCTTTTGTACGACGCGATCACGTCTGGGTGCCAACCTCGTTCGTGCCGAACCGTCACGTCAGACGCGTGCCCCCCTCGCCCGAGGCGGGCGAGAAGAAGGGGCTCGGCGCCTTCGGCGCCGGCGCGGGCGGCCTTAGCGCAGTGGGCGGCCGCGCCCGGGCACCGCCAGCTCTTTCCAGCGACCGCGCCAAAAAAGGGGGCCTGGCCTGGGGCCGTGCGCGTCGAGGGAGGCCCTGAGCTCCTCCCGCTGCGCAGAACTCACGACGACAAAGCGCTGCTCACGTTCGGCCTCTGGGGCTTGGTTGCTCTTGGAAGCGCTTGGGGGCCTTGTTGCTGCTCCGTCTTGAACTTTTCCTGTTGCGGTCGGCCAGAACATCTCGAAAACGGCAACCCAAAACATACAAGCGGCACCGGCCGGGCCAGGCCCAAAACGAGCGAAAAACGGCAACTCACAAAAAAACGGCCACCCAAAACAGACAATTATCCCAGTGCGACCCTACCTAGGAGTTGGAGCCCCTAGGAAAGCAGCATTAATAGTAACAGTAAAGCTAAGCTAAAGCTAAGCTAAAGCTAAGCTAAAGCTAAGCTAAAGCTAAGCTAAAGCTAAAGCTAAGTTAAAGCTAAGCTAAAGCTAAGCTGAAGCTAAGCTAAAGCTAAGCTAAAGCTAAGCTAAGGCTAAGCTAACACTAAGCTAAAGCTAAGCTAAAGCTAAGCTGAAGCTAAACTAAAGCTAAGCTAAAACTAAGCTAAAGCTAAGCTAAAGCTAAATATAAGCTAAATCTAAGCTAAATCTAAGCTAAAACTAAGCTAAAGCTAAGCTGAAGTTAAGCTGAAGCTAAGCTGAAGCTAAGCTAAAGCTAAGCTAAAGCTAAGCTAAAGCTAAGCTAAATGCAAGCTAAAGCTAAGCTAAAGCTAACTTAAAGCTAAGCTGAAACTAAGCTAAAGCTAAGCTAAATCTCAGCTAAACATAAGCTAAAGCTAAGCTAAAGCTAAGCTAACACTAAGCTGAAGCTCAGCTAAAGCTAAGCTAAAGCTAAGCTGAAGCTAAGCTAACACTAAGCTGAAGCTAAGCTAAAGCTAAGCTAAAGCTAAGCTACATCTAAGCTAAAGCTAAGCTAAAGCTAAGCTAAGGCTAAGCTAATACTGAGCTAAAGCTAAGCTGAAGCTAAGCTAAAGCTAAGCTAAAACTAAGTTAAAGCTAAGCTAACACTACGCTGAAACTAAGTTAAAGCTAGGCGAAAGCTAAGCTAAAGCTAAGCTAAAGCTAAGCTAAAGCTAAGCTAAAGCTAAAGCTAAGGCTAAAGCTCCCAGGGGACTGGGGGAACCGCGGGGCGGGGACTGGGGGAACCGCCCGGGGCGGTTAGCACTGCCCGGCCCTTTAAGCAAAGAGAGTAAGAACCCTTCTAGGCAGAGCCTAGGTAGGGAACAACTGACAGAAACGGGAACCAGACAGACAAACGGCAATTACAATCAATGAGAAAACGGATCGCAAAAACGAATCGAAAACGGCGAGACGGCAATCCCAAAACGGAGAAAAACTGCTCCCAAAGCAAACCAACACGTCGATCTTAAACACAGCGTGTTTAAGAACATCTGAACTCTGCGGGCCCTCGCCGTGCCCCGTACCCGTCAAGAACCTACTGAGAGGACCGCGCTGGTTGCCCAAAAGGACAGAAGGGGGTTAGAAGCGGATGCCAAAGCGTCCGGTCTAAGTGGGCTCCGTCGGCTTGGCGGAATCTTCTAGCGCCCCTGAACCACTCAGGGCACCTGCAGCCCACTGATAGGCTTATAGGCTAGGTTAGGCCAGATACGGCCCAGCTCAGCATCGATTTCTAAGCCCCCATATCCCAGTAAAGCCCCCCGCGGTCATCTCAATGCTCAGGATGACAAGCCACAGTCCCTGGGAAGGGGTCTAGGCCTTAGAGGAGCCAAGTTGTGAACGAAAACGCGACAGAGGATGTCTGGGGAGGAGGGGGAGGAGGAGGAGGAGGGGGAGGAGGAGGAGGGAGGAGGAGGAGGAGGAGGAGGAGGAGGGAGGAGGAGGAGGAGGAGAGGAGGAGGTGATGGGAGAGGTGGCCAGGGTTGCCCGAGGCCAGGTGGCCAGGGTTGCTCCGAATGCGTTTCGGGATTTCCAGAAGGAGCAGGAGGAGGAGGAGGAGGAGGAGGAGGAGGAGGAGGAGGAGGAGGAGGAGGGGGCGGAGGAGCAGGAGGAGGGGGAGGAGGAGGAGGAGGAGGAGGAGGAGGAGGAGGAGGAGCAGGAGCAGGAGCAGGAGGAGGAGGAGGAGGTGGTGGTGGGAGAGGTGGCCAGGGCTGCCCGAGGCCGGGCGGCCAAGCGGAGGGTGGAACCAAAAAATTCACTATGACGGCTGTGCCGTCGGGCAGCGCATGAGCTCTCGAGGGCTGGGCTGGTGACTACCTACCATACCATCCCCACCCCAACCCGAAGACCCGAATTTCGGGTGGGGGGGGGTAAGGGCTCCACATGTGGTTTGTCGATGCTTCCCGACCCCCCCCCCACTGGAAGTCGAGGGTAGATCTGAGCCTTCGGGTTGGGTTGGGGCGGTTTGGTGGGTGGTGAAAGGCTGGGTGTCCCAGAGGGTCGGGCGTGCGTTCCACGGTTGTCCAATCGAGAACAACAGACCGACGGCATGCTTACCGTTACGCTTCTCTCTGACTCCTCTTCCGCCTCGATACGCCCTCTTTCCCGCGAGCAGGCGATGTCCACGCGGCAATATGTCGTCCACCCATTCCTTACTCACGGGCTGTACAAGAAAGCCATGGTGTCAAGGGCTCTTCACTTGGGACTCTATCCCCAATCCGCTCGGACAAGCATCTTGTCTCGACGAGACTGCCCGATCTGGATACGTACTACCTGTCCCACACGGTTTGTCTAATCGGAAAGCAAAGACTCGTCTCGCCCATGACTCACAAGCAAATCCTGGCGGGACCGAGATCGGTAAACATATTCAGAAGTTCTGGACGCGTGTCGGGGGCGGTATTTCTGGCGACATCGCGAAGGACGGGGAGGCCCCATGGTTCTGGGACAGTGCGGACCTGAGAACGGCGACAGCGGTAGTGCAGCGAATGCTCCGCTTGCCCGCGATTCATGCCCATCAGTATCGGATCATGTGCAAATCTGTGTTAAAACCAAACGAGTGCACTGTGAAGGTGCCATGACAGGTTGGGCCAATTCGTCTTGGTCTGTCTTGCTGTAATGGAATGACGATCTCTAACTACGCCTGCTGGTATGTTACTGATTTTGGCTCCACGCGAATTGCTACGTAAAACCCACGGGAACAATACTTCTAAGAGAGGGTGCACCTTTTAGTTCTGCCGTCTTTATATAGCATGAACTTGCAAGTGCGGGCGGCATCCAAAAGGAGCGAGGGAGAAGCCGCATGCGTCCATCAGCGAGGGTGCTGCTGTTGGGCCCATGGGGATACCCTGTGCATCCCTGCGTGAATAGTCGAGTCCCTGCTCTAGAACACTCCCTTCGTTGCGCAGGCTCTCCGATGATAACTAAGACCGACTGCGCTGCCATCCCAACGTCTGGCGGAACTGGGGCTAAACAAGTTGGGAGATCATCTGCACGTCCAACTATCGAACAGGCCGGTGTACGCGCGAACCACGCACGAGCGTGTGAGCACTACGCACGCACATAACTTGCCACACCCCGCATTGAACTAGCGAAAGGCCTTGCAGATGCCGATGCTCGCAGCAATGGCCGCACACATAGTCGCGCACTCGTCTTACCGACAGGGAACGTAATTAGCGCGCGCCCCGAAATGTCCCCGACTACGTCAAGGCACAAGGCCCATACCACTTGCAGAAGAGCCCTAGACACAATCAAAGATACGGTAACGCCCCATACTGTCTCGCAAATGCCCCGTCTATCGCAGGTCCGAGTAGATAGAAGATGCCATACCACACAAGGCGAGGGTGAACAAAGCCCTAGACCCATAGACCCACATTGTAGGACAATGTATGTCACTGGTGCAGACGCGCACTCACTCATTGACTCTTACAAAAACACTCACAGGCACACACACACACACATGCGGACAAGCACACGCGCGCGCCACGTTCCGAGCTCACCAAGTACACATGGGTGACGTTTCCAAAACATCCGCTCGAACAATCTAATATGCGGCGTCAGATGTTTTATTTGTTGCGCGAATCAAAAATATTCCGGCGCGAGGCGTGAATCCGTGTGAGAGGTGTACAAAATCGCACGCGTGACGACCGCCTCAGAGCTTGGTCAGGTTGCGGACGGGTGAGGAGGCGGGCGGGGACATTGGCCAAAGCTTTGCGATGGGTGGGGAGAGTAGGGGGATTGTGGAAGCTCCAAGAAGGTTGGGGAGGGGTGGCTTCCCCCTCTGGGGCCCCTCTTGGGGCGTTCCTGGAGCTTTTTTAGACCGCCTTGGAGGCCTCTTGGGCTCTTTGGGCGCTCTCCCGGGGGGGGGAATTTTGTTTCGTCCGCTTTTGTTTCGTCCGATTATGTTTCTTCCACTATTGTTTCGTCCACTTGTGTTTCGTCCACTATTGTTTCGTCCGATTTTGTTTCGTCAATAATTTGTTTCGTCTGCTTTTGTTTCGTCGGTTTTTGTTTCGTCCGCTTCGGTTTCGTCCGCTTTTGCTTTGCGCGATTCGCGCGGAAACTGCCCTGAATTTTAACTGGGCAAATGGCAACCGGATGAATTTACATCGAGCGAATGAAAGCCATATGAATTTAAACAACCGGATGAATTTCAATCGGATGAATTCAAACGGGCGGATCCAAACCGCATGAAATCAAACGGGCGAGTTTAAACCGGATGAACTTAAACCAGATGAGATGGCACCGCATAAGTTTAAACGGGCGAGGTTAAACAGGATGAACTTAAACCGGGCAAATTGAAACCATACGAATATAAGCGGGCGAATTAAAACTGATGAATCTAAATTGGGCGAGATTTATACCAGCCGAGGTAAAACCGGATGAATGCAATCTGAGGATATTAAAGCCAGATGAGTTTCAATTGGTGCGCGTGACAAGGTGTCTGAGTAACTGCACTGCTCAATAATTGTTTTGCCTCTTTGGTCAAGCGGTTGTCGCGAGATACAAAGCGTGGCACGCGGGCACCACGAGGGGATCGATCCGCCAAGGGACACGGCCCTGGAAAAAAAAATCGACCCGGGTAAACGAGCTCAACTCGGGAAACCGGAGCCCCAGAACGAAAAAACGCGACCCACAAACACCGAACCACGAACCCGGGAACCGCGGGACGCGCCGAACCCGGGAAATACAGATGGCCCTCGAGGCGTAGAAGGAGAGGGCGAGGAGGCTCACCTCAAACATCCTCGCAAGTCGGGGCTCCGAGATGCTGCGCGCGAGGTGATCCAGCCCGTTTCGCCTCGGATGTCCTCGCAACTCCTGGCTCCTTGAGAAAGTGCGCGAGGTGGTCCAGCTCGTTTCGCCTGAGACAACCTCGCACCTCGAAGCTCTCCGAAGAAAATGTGCGCGGGGGTGGTCGGGCGCGTCTCGCCTGAGACATCCTCGCAACTCGGGATTCCGAGGTGCCGCGCCAGAGGTGGTGGCGAGGGGGGAGGATGGGGGAGGAGGAGGAGGAGGAGGAGGAGGAGGAGGAGGAGGAGGAGGAGAAGGAGGAGGAGGAGAAGGATGAGGAGGAGGAGGAGGTGGAAGGAAGGAAGGAAGGAAGGAAGGAACGAAGGAAGGAAGGAAGGAAGGGGGAGGAGGGAGGAGTAGCACATTGCAGTGCAGTAAGGAGGGGGGAGGGGGAGGAGGGGAGGGGAGAAGGGAGGAAGGGGGAGGGAGGAGGGCGGATCGAGGGAGGAGGGAGGAGGGAGGGAGAAGGACGAGGAGGAGGATAGGATAGGATAGTAGTTCTGTTCGCCTCCTGGGCCTCGACATCGTGGTCGTCGTGGTTTCATGTTTTTGCTCGGCTCACACGGCGCTGCCACGTGACGCGGTGCATTGCATTGCGTTGCGTTGCATTGCATTGTGTTGGGTTGCGTCCTGTTGCGTTGCATTGCGTTGCACTGCGTTGCATGTGCATTGCGTTTGCAATACATTGCATCGTAAGCAAGTGCGGGCGAGGGGGAGGACAGGAGGGAGGAGAAGAGAGGAATGTATAGAGAAGGGGAGGGAGGAGGAGAGAGGGGGTCAGGAGGGGGGAGGAGGGGAGGGGGAGGAGGAAGGAAGGGGGAGAAAGGGGGAAGGAGGGAGGAGGGAGAAGGGAGGAGGAAGAAGGACGAAGAGAATTGGATATAATTATTGTTCGCCTCCCTGGTCCTCGTCAGGCCGTCATTTTCGTCGTCGTTCTCGTCGTCGTCCTAGTCGTCGTGGCACAATAATTTTCTCGGTCCGTGCGGCGCTGCCACGTGACGACTGCAACTGAATCTTGTTTCTTCGCGCCTCCTATCGTTGCCACGTTGCGAGTGGAGTAGCGTAGTATTTTGTCGGCCTCCGCAACGTTGCCACATGACGAAAGGAGTGGAAAAGTGATTTTTGTCAGGCCCCCGTGGCGCTGCCACGTGACGAGTAGAGTGGATGGAAAAATGTTTCCTCGCGCCCCCAGGCGTTGGCATGTGGCGCGTGGAGTGGCTTAGTACTTGCTGTTGGCCCCCGCGGCGTTGTCACGAGACGAATCGTGGAGTAGTATTTTTGTCGGTCCCCGCCAGGCGGTGCCACGTGGCGAATAGAGTGGGATAGTATTTTTTCCGGCGCCCGCGACGCTGCCACGTAACGAGTAGAGTGGCGTTGCCACGTGGCAGAGCCCAATCAACCAACCAACCTACCTGCCTGTCTACCGACCGATCAGCCACCAGCCAATCAACCGATCAACCAACGATCCTGTTGCGTTGCATGCGTTGCATTGAATTTGCATTGCGTGTGCAGTATATTGAATTGCAGTGGATTGTGGGCGAGGGGGATGACAAGAGGGAGGAGAAGGGAGGTAGGTAGAGAGGGGAGGAAGAAAGAGGAGTGAGGAGAAAGGAGGGGGGAGCAGGGGATGGGAAGGAGGGAAGATGGGGAGGAAGGAAGGATGAGGGAGGGGGAAAGGGGGAGGGAAAAGGACGAGGAGGAGGAGGAGGATAGGATAGACAGGGGCCTGGTTCGGGGGGGTCCCCGCTCGAGCCGGCGCCGAAGACGCTATTTGAAGACTCTATTCGGCCTAGGAGCTGCGGTGACGCCTCTATTCTGCTGACGCCTTGTGAAGCTCGTGACGCCTCTATCCGGCCTGAAGCCTCTATTCCGCTGACGCCCATTGAAGCTCGTGAAGCCATTATTCGGCCTGAAGCCTCTATTCGGCCTGAAGCCTGTATTCGGCCCGTGACGCCTCTATTCGGCCCACGAATTGCGACGCACTGGTGGGGCGGGCGACCCTAGACGCCTCTATTCGGCCTGAAGCCTCTATTCCCCTGACGCCCATTGAAGCCCGTGAAGCCTTTATTCGGCCTGAAGCCTCTATCCCCCTAACGCCAATTGAAGCTCGTGACGCCTGTAATCGGCCTGAAGCCACTATTCCCGTGTCGCCCATTGAAGCTCGTGAAGCCTCGGCCTGAAGCCTCTCTTCGCCTGACGCCCGGTGAAGCTCGTGAGCCTCTATTCGGCCTGCAGCCTATATTCCCCTGACGCCCATTGAAGCTGGTGAAGCCTCTATTCGGCCTGAAGCCTCTCTTCGCCTGACGCCCATTGAAGCTCGTGGAGCCTGTATTCGGCCTGAAGCCTCTATTCCACTGACGCCCATTGAAGCTGGTGAAGCCTCTATTCGGCCTGAAGCCTCTATTCCACTGACGCCCGGTGAAGCTCGTGAATCCTGTATTCGGCCTGAAGCCTGTATTCCCCTGACGCCCGGTGAAGCTCGTGACACCTCTATTCGGCCTGAAGCCTCTATTCCCCTGACGCCCGGTGAAGCTCGTGCAGCCTCTATTCGGCCTGAAGCCTCTATTCCCCTGACGCCTGGTGAAGCTCGTGAAGCCTCTATTCGGCCTGAAGCTCTCTTCCCCTGTCGCCAGGTGAAGCTCGGAAGCTCTTTTGAAGCCTCCTGGAAGCCTTTTTGGGGCCTCTTAGGATTATAAATTTGGGGAGGGGTCTTGTCTAGCAGAAAGTGCCGCACAAGAGATGGGGTACGCCTAGCACCAAGGATTATGTTTTAATCAACTGGGAAAGAGCTCTTGCCTAGCAGAGGGTGCCGCACAGCAAAGGGGCACGCCTAGCACCAGGGATTCTGTTTCAATTAACTTGGGGAAGGGTCTTGCCTAGCAGAATGTGCCGCACAGCAAACGGGCTCACCTTGGAGAGGGTGCCGCACAGCAAAGGGGCACATCTAGCACCAATGATTCTTTTTGAATCAACTTGGGGAGGGGTGTTGCCTAGCAAAAGGTGCCGCACAACAGATGGGGCACGCCTAGCACCAAGGGTTCTTGTTTCAGCAACTTGGGGAGGGCCATTGCCTAGCAGAGGGTGCCACACGGCAGATGGGGCACGTCTAGCACCAAGGATTCTTTTTAATCAACTTGGGGAGGGGTCTTGCCTAGCAGAAGGTGTCACACAGCAGATGGGGCAAGCCTAGCATCAATGAGTCGTTTTTAATCAACTTTGGGAGGGGTCTTGCCTGGGAGAAGGTGCCGCACAGCAGGTGGCGCACGCCTAGTACGAAGGATAATTGTTTTAACAACTTGGGGAGGGGTCTTGCCTATCAGAGGGTGCCGCACAGCACAGGGGCACATCTAGCACCAAGGATTCGGTTTAAATCAAATTGGGGAGAGGTCTTGCCGAGCAGGTGCCGCACAACAGATGGGGCACGCCTAGCACCAAGGGATCTTTGTTTAATCAACTTGGGGAGGGGTCTTGCCTAGCAGAAGGCGCCCCAAAGCAGGTGGGGCACATCGGGCACCAAGGATTTGTTTGCCAACTTGGGGAGGGGTGTTGCCTAGCAGAAGGTGCCGCACAGCAGGTGGGGCACGCCTAGCACCAAGTTCTTAATCACCTTGGGGAGGGCTCTTGCCTAGCAGGGGGTGCTGCACAGCACAGCGGCACATCTAGCACCAATAGTTCATTTGTTTATCAACTTGGGGAGGGGTCTTGTCTAGTAGAAGGTGCCGCACAACGGATGGAGCACGCCTAGCACCAAGGGTTCTTTCGTAATCAACTTGGGGAGGGCCATTGCCTAGCAAAGGTTACCACACAGCAGATGGGGCACGTCTAGCACCAAGGGTTCTTGTTTAATCAAATCGGGGAGGGGTCTCGACTAGCAGACCGTGCCGCACAGCAGATGGGGCACGACCAGCACCAAACAATCCTTTGAAAGCAACTTGGGGAGGACCATTGCCTAGCAGAGGGAGTCGAAAACAAGCTGGTAAGCTTAGGTATGTGTTACGCTTTAAGCGTTGCCATATCCCAGGCTTTGGCTCATATCGCATGAGCAAGAGAGCAAGACGAAGCATGGGATCTGGAGTAAAGGATAGGATGGGCATCGTCAATGGAAAAGGTATTTTCCGATCTCTGATGCAAGTCGTGCGCCTCGGTGAGGCACAATCACATATTTGGCCGGGCCCGGCTTGAGCCAGGCACGGCAGCGGTACATGCTCGATTTATACCTCGCCTTTAACCTTCTCCGTTTAAAGTCGGAGGGGGAGGAGACGAGCAGGCACCGCACTTCTACATTATGCGGAAAAACAGTGCTAAGCAGCAGCGGCTGCCTACAAGGAAAGGGCGCGCGAGTAGCCTCGCTACCGGCGAGTTTCCTCGCTATTAAAGCGCACCTGCCCGCGGGTTTCCCCGCTAGCTCGGGAGGCAGGGCCGTCCTGAGACGACCTGCCCGCCCTATACGGTGTATGTTTCTTCAGCTCGTGCTTGAAGGATTGCTGGCCGGCCATTACTTGTAGGAGCAACGCGCGGTCAATACTACCTTTGGTATGACCATCGGCAGTCATATCCCGCGTGTCACACCATTGAACGCTTTCAACGATTCCGCGCTCCATCATCTGGCGGATCCAGCTAATGTGCCCAAGCAGAGTACATTCTGTGGGCTTCTTCAGATCTTTGCTAGACAAAGACTTGAAGACAGACTCGGCATCAATAGTCAGAGTGACTTTGATACATAGACCACCCATTTCCAATATGTTCTTTAACTGTGTGGGGGTCAATGGTCCCGAGTGTAGCTCGTGGAGCGTTACAATGGTCGGGTAGCAGTCTTCCAAGTTGTGGGCTGCTGCCAGTGTTTCCGCAGAGTAGCTCGAACGCACCTGCAGTCGATGAGACTTGCAGTATGCGTCCACCAGGTGCACGACGGGTTTCCCCGCTTGCGTGTGGCCACGCCTCAGCAGGTTAGCCCCGCGGATACCATAGCCTTTGACTTCGTCGTCTTCATCTCCGTTGAGACGACGATAGCCAGAATCGCTATGCAGGTCGACTTCTCCTGTTGGGGTCATAGCTTGATACACGATCTTCTTCGGACCTGCCTGTAGTTTTCTGGTAACCGCGTTTAGTCGTCGTACCTGGATGTTTGTCGGTTCCTGGATACGTTGTAGTGAGACAACATAGACCATCAGCCATACCTGCGTGATCAACGCATAGGCTAGAGCGCCACGAAGACTGACGAACATATCAGAAATCGTCTTTGTCGCTTTGCTCTCAGGATCAGCTCCTGTGAGTTCTGGATGTGTGATAGGACGAAGCTGTTTGATGTATTCGTCCTGATCAAGAGTGACGCTCCCATCATCGGTCTTGTTATACCGAACGGCACAGTTTGTGTATGTGTGCTTGTTCAGTTTGCACTTCCCAAACGTATCTTCAACACACTTGACATACTTGTCAATAGCCTCTTCCTTCCCAGTCATATTGATGTCATCAACGTGCTTGGCTGTCAAGAGGTTTGAGCTCATCTCGAACTCTTCGTCGTATGAAGTAGGCTGTAGCCCAAAGCTCCTAGTGATGGACCTGAGCTTCAGCGAGAATGCCCTGGGAGCATCCTTCGTGCCCGTCCCCGGCTTCAGACACCGAAGACAATGCTTTGATTCGTCATATGACTCAAAGCCTGGCAGCGTGCGAAGGACAGCTGCTGACCCAGGTGGTAGTGTGAAGCACACCACACGCTCTTTCTCGCCCGTTGCCGCGGCGAGCTCGCCATAGGTCAGTCCCTTCAAGAAAGCCATGTTGATGTCCAGGGAAGCGATGATCCAAGCTTTGTTGCATGCAGCAGAACTTGCGAGCAGTCTCTGGCTTGACCTCCTTGCCGTGCCAGAGAAGGTTTCGACATCAAAGGCTTCAAGGTCCATAAAGCCACGGAGTACCAAGCGTAACCTGATCGTCCTTTCCATTTCGCCCTTTTCGTTCTTGACAAACTTCCATTTGTATACGTAGCGTGACGTCATGATGTTAGACGCTTTGCTCAAGTCAGTCATCTGGAAGCATTTGTTGTCAAGCCAAGTCTTCAATTCTGTGTAAAGGGCTTTGGAAACTTTGACCGGATTTGCTTGGATGTCGGCCTTCGTGAGTAGATCGTCTTCCTTGACGACCACGGCACGTTTGGAAGCAGCACTAACGTATACTCGCATAGTTGTGACGCTGCTGTCATCCAACAATCGGTGTTGCTGCTCGGACAGGACGACTTTGGACATGTCTGCTGTGAAGCAGAGCTCGATGTACTTCCCGTGCTCATCGGAGTCCAGATCATATTTACTGTCCGGATCCGTGGAGCATAAGGGAACGTAGTAAGAAGTGTCCATGTCGTATCCTGGCGGGTGACCCCGCTCCGGCAAGTGGCCTTGCACATCTTCACAGGTCGTAGAGACTAACACACACTGTGTGTCTGTCATGTATGTGGGAACTGTATGCATGACTTCCTCTGTGTCAGCTTCAAGGAGTGTTCTGTCATCCATCAGTTCAGCATACCACGACTTCAAGACAAAAGCATCCAGATCTTCTTCTGTTTCCTCTATGATGGTCGGGAGCCGACCATCGTTATCCGTAGGAGGCTCCTCAGGAGCAGCTGCTGGAGGTGACTCGCTTGGTGGTGGACCATCAGCGAGTTCCTCAAACTTAGTGAGGTCTCGGTCAAATCCAGCAGACGACTTCCTGGATTTAAGACACTGGATGATGCGTGAGTGTGTAGATCCTGTGATGTCATAGATGTTCAAGGCAGTGCCATCAGCTTCATAGTAATGAAAACCAGGGGTCACATCATTATCATAGTGCACTAGTGTACAGCTGTCTGCATAGGGTGCAGCAGGCAACTTCGTCAGGCTCTTGGCAAGTCGTACAGCAACAACGTTTTCAATACGAAAGTAGTTGCGTATGAGGTACTGAAGAGCCAAGTGCACCTTAGGCGAAAGTCGGCTCGCAGCAGTCATCTGCAGCCGACCCTGTTTCGCTGGTAGATATCCGAAAGTCATGGCGGGTTTCCCCGCTGGCAGACCGGCAATAAAGGCCAATACTGTCCGAAGGGCCGTATTGTCCGATCCTATCTCGCGGACCATAAGTGCTTCGATGTACAGCGTGTGTCGTGTGTCAGGATACTGTACTCGCACCTCGCGACTGCCGACCTTCACGATGACCTGGCCTCGGTCAGGTTCGTTGCGGATGACCGGGTATGGACCACTCCATCCACCCCAGTCGTCTTTCGTGGTGGTCGGGCGATGATAGTCCACGAGATCTCCCTCTTTGTAGTGAAATTCACCCGTAGCAGTAGTCTTCGTACGGAGAGCCCTGTTTGTCTTGGCAACCGCAGTGGCCTGCGTGATTGCCTCCAGACTGACCCTCCTGATTGTTTCCTCCCTTGAGTGATCTGATGATTCAGCGGACTGATCATGATCCAAGACAGGGAAATCGGGAAGCATAGCTGGTTGTCTGCCATACAGCGCATTGTACGGAGACACTTCATTGTAGAAGGTAAATGCGTTGCTGGCAAACAAGGCTTCATGTAAGAGACGAGTGAAATTGAGAGGAATATTTAATCTATTCAATTCTTCTCCCATCACGTGTAAGAGGTGTCGCAGGATGCCGTTCCTAGCTTCGATAGTTGTGGCGTGTTGGCCACGCGCTCGGATACGAAGCTCTGTTCCCTTAGCCTTAAGGATGGCCTTTGCTGTATCATTATTCAGTGCTCCTTCCCCATCGGAGTATAAGATTTTAGCAGGGCCATGTTGCATCCAAGTCGTATGATAGGCATCGAGAACAGTATGCATGGCTTTATCAGGAATCTCTGTGCCAGCTGCCCAGCGAATACAACGGTCGATGATGTGAAAAACAATATGTTCCTGTTTGTAAAAGAAAAGATCACATTCGACTTCCTCGTTGAAACGTCCTGGCAGTGACACAGAAGGCATCACCGTGTTGCCTGGTTTGTCCCAGGCTCGACATTCTCTACACGAGTCACAAATGCCTTTGATCAGACTCAAACGGGTTTCACCCAGACCAACCTTGGTTAGAATCATCCGCATTTTTGGCTCCTTGGCATGAAACCATCTCAAGTGGAGTTTGCGGAGTTCTCGCTGCACTACAGCTGGGTCGAAGCTGCGCAGGTTTTGGAGGCTGAGCTGAACGTCGAAGCGAGTCCAATCAGGGAGCCTTGGCCTTGGCCTCGGCTCTGCTTGAGGCTGCGGCGGTGGTGGAGGATCTCCTCCCTCCATGCGTCCGCGCCTTGCTGCAACTTGTGGCAGTCTACGGTGATCGTCAGAGCTGCCAGCGCCAGTGTTGCCACCATTAGCCCCTTCGGCTCTGGTGATGTCATGGCTGCTGGCGCCTGCGGTTGGATCGCCCTCACCAGGCCGTGGCGGCCTAGGCGCGCGTATGCGCGCTCTCGCGGCCGGCGCCGCTTTTGCGGCTGGCGCCGCTTCTGCGGCTGGAGCCGCTTCCGCGGCTGGCGCCGCAGGAGCGGCTTGCCCCGCCGGGCGCGGCTGGCCAAAGTTATCTGGCAGCTTCCATTTTTCGGCGAATCTGCATTGGCCAGATATCTTGGTGTGGTGAGGATTGCTCTTCTGATATTCCTTCTTACAGCTTGGACAGTCCCAGTAATACGGTTCAACATCATACCACCGACACATCTTCGGATCCCTGCTGTGCTTTGGTGATTGCTTGTAGTTGTTGTCCACACAGCCAGGGCACCCAAGACCGCCAGGTGGTGGTCGCCAGATTTCTCCGTTTGGGTGTCTCCGGATTGTTGGGTCGTCCAAGTCGTAGCCAGCACTGTTTGTTACGAACGCATAGCTGCGTTCGCGATTCGCGAATGGATCGCGACCGTAAGCAAACAGGTCTTTGGCGATTTGCACCGCATCAACGATCAGTGACTGCATTCTGTAGGTATACTGTGCCGCCCTTGCCAGTTCTTTGTTACAAGCATTGGCGTGCACATGATTACCTGGACAACGCTTGCCTCTGAAAGGTGCCAACAACTCTTCTTTGTTTGCCATCATCTGTGTTGGCTTGCGGATGTATTGTCCAAATGAATCTTTGAGACCAGTCGTGCACTGATCAATAATCGTTTGGCAAGTGACCTTGCGTTGTGCCAGTTCCTTCCATGGCTGGATCTCATCCACCCACGTGCCCATTGGTTGTTCCCTGAGAAAGAAACGTCTTAGGTCGTCTTGTAATAGAGCGACTGTTCCACAGAACGTGATGTGAGGCAGGTCCTCTTTGTGGTGTTTAAGCCACGTATCATGATTGACCTGTGCATTGAAATAGGAAGGAAGTCCAGTAGTTCTGCAGCTTGGCTGCAGAATCGTGATCTTGACAAAGCAAGTCTTGAGGTAGTGGAGGACTGCTCTTTGTACTTCCGAGTTTCCAAGGTCAACCATAGATATCTTGTCAAGGTTCCCGCCTGACGAGAGTCCCCTCTTGAAGGCTAATATGGATATACCACCCTTGCCCCCACATAATTCAAGCATGTCCACTTGATTGTTTCTGCCGTAGCATAATGACTGGACCATCGAGAAGACATCAGCATGTGAGTCAGCGGGTTGCCCCGCCGGTAACATCATGAAGATGTCCTCTGATTCGCTGTCCGAGTCCGAGTCGTCAAGAGGAACGTCGTTGAAATATGTGGAGCAGTCAAGTCCTTTGAGGTCCTCTCCACAGTCGTCGTTACCGTCTTCCACTTTCTTCGGGACTTTCTTCGGTTTGATGCCGGCCTCTTTGTCAGCTTTCTGCTTTTCTTTCTGTTTTATCCTGGCATCAGTGGGCAACGCAGTTTCCGCGGAGAGATCCGCTGCGGAGGAATCCACTGTTAAGTCAGGAAATGGCGGAATTTCAGGAAGGTTGTTGGTGGGTCGCGTTTGGCAACGCTCAATCGAAGGGGGAGGAGATCGATCGTCGTCGACGATCGTCACACGCTTTGGGCGTGGCCTTCGCGACTCACCGTCGCCATGAAGAACTGGAGCCGGAGGCTCCCAGTATAGCCGAGTACTGATGTTTGTAACCCCATCAGGTAATGGAGCTACATAATTGTACCCAGTTGGCTGATCCTGAATTCTAATATCTTGAACGATCTTATTCGTGTCCAGGTCGGTCGTGACTCTACGAACAACATGGTCCCATTGAGGGCCCTTTTGTGGACATTGGACGTAGTGTCTGACCTTTTTGTCAACGCGAGTACACACACTGAGGTGTACCGCACTCCGCTCATTCCTGATCATGTTGGCTTTATCGAGTTGATCAAGGAAGCGTGCAATAATGATAGCCAAAGTTTTATACCGAAACTCGGCACGTTGCTGATCTTGGCCATACCAATCCAAATCATGCTCCTTGTGTGAGCCACAAGTACATTTCCATAAGTTTATCGGTATATGAGGACAAGATGTAGCAACTTGTATATAAGAACCACTGGGATATTTACTGGATCGGTCAAACTTGATACCGAAATGACAGAGTCTCATTCGTATAATGCTTAGCTTCAAATCTTCGATAACATCTTTGATCGGACCCTGTTTCCAGAAATACCCGGGTGGCCCCAGGATAACTATCTGCATTCTCAGAGCACGCGCTTTGATCAGGAGATTTTGTATACGTTGATAATGTGGTCCCGCCCTCTTTCCTGGAGTACGAACGTACCAATCAGAGGGTGTGGCCACCCACAACATATTGTAGTCTCCTGCCAACAAATTTCCCAAATACTGTGTTCCAGTTGAAGTCATTACCTCATTATGGGTAATCCGGTCGCATATATATCCACGGGTTCGGAGTTCAGCGCAAGCTGTGCGAATATCTTCGATGACAAGACATTTTGAATGATATTTTTCCTCTCGGGCCTCAGCGCGGCCAACGTATGTCGCGAGGAGGCCGGTATTCGGCTTCTCTTCGCAAGCGAGCGCCGCCGGCGCGCCCGCCTGCCCCCGTCAGCGGCGGTCGTGTGACCACGTTGCCGTCTGACTCGGGGGCATGCTGTTAGCGGATGGCTCCGCAGGAGTCGCTGGTGCGGCTACGCTCACGATCTCCACGCGGGTTGGCCCCGCAGAGTCCGACGAACCTCCGCCCGTGTAGCTTGGTGGTGGTGGCGGTGTCGCGGGTGGCCCCGCTTGGTTCTCAGGCGTCCATTTATTCACCGCCTCCTGGACTGCCCAGAATATCTTAGACTTCAGGGCATCCTTCATATGTGGCCAGGTCCCTTCGGGACACTGTTGGCCCTCCCACCAGCTGTTCAGCGTCCTGTCCACGATCAAACGGGTCGTGTCTTCCAGGAGCTGCTTGTCGAGATACGGCTCGACAATGTACGTATCAGTCGTGACGGTCATGGACTGTCCCCGTCGCGGGTTGCCCCGCTGTGGTCTCGGCGGGTGGCCCCGCACTTACTCCGGCGGGTGGCCCCGCACTGACGGGGTCCTCTTCGTTCTCCGTCTCGGTGTAGCCATCTCGACTGCTGCGGATTGTGAAGGTGTTCGTGACCGTCTGGCTTTTAGCCCCGTCATACAAACCGCAGGGAATCGCGAGATGTCCCGAGGGAGTTTTCTTCGCCCTCAGGACCTTGGCACCCCTTCCCAGCTTCAGGGTGTAGTCACCGCTGGGGAAGATAACCTTCTGGTAGCCTGGCTTCAGCACGATGATCGTGTCACGTGCTTCCATGGCTCCTAGGCCCCAGATGGCCGGGAGATTGGCACCCGAGCCTTCTGCGATGTTGGAGGCATACTCCTCGATACGGGGGCTTGCCTCATTGGCGTATTGCACCCCGATCTTGAAGTTGCCCATCTTCCGACATATCGCAGCACCCTCACCGACACCGTTGATGTAGAGGGTCTTGCTCAGGGTGCATATGGCAGGTCTGTGATTGTACCTGGCCATAATCTCCTGGAAGGTTCGCGCCGTATTGGCTCCAATGATGTTCACGTTGGAGCCAATGTCTAGCATGAACGAGATGCAGGGCATACCGTCTTCGTCAGGAAAGAATGTCCCATTTCGCGCTGCCAGAGCCATTGTACCATGGTCATCGGTGTGGTACGTAATCTGTGAACCGAGTGTGCCTTTCAACAGGCGTTGTTCAAGCACCCATTGACTCATGGTTAACTCGGTGCACCACATCTGCTCATATTGGCGGCGCTCCTCCACGGTAATTGGTTCCTGTTCGAGAACCCAATAATTCGCAGAGAGTGTGGACATCCATTCACCTCCTGGCGGCAGCGTGTCCGTGTCGTCACGTGCATAGGTCAGCCCCTCTGTATCGATCATGAATGTGGTGTGGAACTGGGCTGCCTCCGCGCTCTCAGCGCTTGCCCGGCTCCTAGCGCTGACCGGGCTTGCCACACGTGAGGTCCTGGATGATCCAGTTGGCCTTCGAGTCCCGCCTCCGCTCCTGCCACTCCGCCTGATGTTGGCCTCCATTGCCCTCAGGAAACCTGGATTTGGAGGCCCATTTGCGGGTGGCCCCGCTTTGGCGGCGGGAGCCGCTTCAGCGGGTGGCCCCGCAGCTGGGGGCTCCTGTGCTCGAAGCGTAGGCAGGATTGGCATCTGGATGCCTTGCTCTGACGCTGGCCAGGGGTATGCCTGTGCAGCTGGGGCACGTGCGGATGGCTCCGCCGATTGTGCGGCTCGAGCCTCTAGTGCCTCCACTGCTTCCCGTAGCCGACGCATTTCCCGGGCATCTGCCACGTACCTCTCCTGCTGGCGCGCTTGTTCTGACTCAGCGTCGCGCTGTCCAGCATATGGGAAATGTGCTATAACTATGCCCGGCCCACGACATACAGCGCAGGGGGCCTCGTTCGGCGCGCCTGGCCGCTGATTGCGGACGTGCTGCTGTGCAACACGATCCCAGCATATATCGTGGAAGAAGTGCCCACACGCCAGTCTCCACACTATGGTGCCCATCTCGTAGGTGTCCATACAGATTGGGCACTGTGTGAAGTTG
This sequence comes from Prorocentrum cordatum, assembly GCA_963575745.1. Classification (NCBI taxonomy): domain Eukaryota; class Dinophyceae; order Prorocentrales; family Prorocentraceae; genus Prorocentrum; species Prorocentrum cordatum. The sequence continues at coordinate 45,241 of CAUYUJ010021643.1, forward strand.
TAGTCTGAAATGACTGGAGCAGGCACGTCTGGGCGAGTCCGAGCTTGGCGCTCGAAAGTGGTTTCGCCCTCCCGATATGGCGTCGGTGGCGGCCGTCTATCTGTCCGTTCAGCGGGTGGCCCCGCGTCTGCGGGTGTCCCCGCTTGGGTCTCACGCTCGATCCTTCTCTGGATCGCGCGTTGTTGGCGCAGCCTGGCGTTGTCCCGAGCCTGCTGCCTAGATGCCAGTATCGCTTGCTGCGTGTTGTGCACGTCGCGGATGTAGTCTGGCATGCTGCCCATAGCGGCTGGCACCGCGAGACCAGCTGGCTGAACTACGGTCTCGGGGTCCGTCGGCGTGGGCATGTAGGCGTAGTGCGGCATAGACTGCGCATCGACCGCTCGTGTAAACTGCAAACGAAACATCTCATTGGCAAGATTCCGAGTGTATTCGTTCGCAGGTGGCCCCGCAATCATAGGAGTGTTATTCATCTGCGCGTAGTACTCCGGGTACATCGGCGCGTCCATGGCCTGTGCCTCTGCTGGTCCATGATTGTCCCATCCATATATTGGGTGTGATGCTATTCCTGGAATAAACACCTGTCGATATGGATTCGTGGGATCAGCATTTGGAGCATCTTCAGAAGTCCAGCTCCAGAGAGGCCGAAAGTCGCCATGATTCGTAACATCTATGTTGCGGTTCCGCAACAGGCTGGGCACTCTATCAGCTTGTTGCTGCAGAAAGGTAGCCTGTGCTCTTAAGTTGGCTGCCCGACGTTCGTAGTCTGAACCTTGCTGTCCGTCAGCGGGTGGCCCCGCATGTGCGGGTGGCTCCGCAGGCGTTCGCTCGGCGGGTGTCCCCGCAGCCACTCCTCCTTCACTACCCCTCGGAGTGCCAAAGGGAGTGGTCGCCTGGAGTGCTGCTGCGAGCGCCGGATTCCCGCGAATCGCCTGGAGTCTTTGCCACAAGCTGTTCTCGCTCGTTTCAGACGGCGGAGTCCGAAACGGCGAGCCACCATCTGAACCGCCCATAGGGACAAACCTCGCACCTCCAGCTTGCTGCGGAGGGCGTTGTGGTTGTGGTCCTAGGACGCCTGGTGGCCCAGCAGGAGTGCGCAGGTTCCTCTGCTGTGCGTCTTGGATACCTGTATGCACTGCCCACGGGTCAGCACGATATAGCTGATCGGTCAGTCCAGAGACGTCGGCTGGTGTCAAATAGCTGTTGAGGGCCTGGACCCATGTCTGCTGGTCCGGCCTCCAAGGAGATGCTACCGTTGCTACTGGTGTGACCACTTGTTGCCATGAACCGTCCGAGGTGTCTACCGCGGGTGTCCCCGCACCTGCGGGTGGCCCCGCTTCAGGCATGACCTCGTCCTCCTGGGCATTCATCATGAGGACTGTCTGTGTGTCGTACGGTCGTGGAGCAACATCTTGCTCGGTCATGACCAAATTGAATGGGCGACCGTCCGTCTTAGTCCAGCCCTTTAGGTACATGGCGTGATCTTCCATTACACCCAGAGTTCTGTCACACATTTTAAGTGGCAGGTAGTCATCGGTGCGAATCCTGTCCGCGGGTTGGCCCCGCCTCCGCGACTTGTCATAAGCCAGCGGATTGCTCCAGGCTTCGCCGACCCGATATTTCGCAATGCTCACAATCTGGAGGATATGATCGGGCGGTATACGTCCGTCGTGGCCCCGTGTCATGACTATGTCATTTGCTGATCTCCATAGGGAGAAGCCACTGGACAGCATCTTGTTGATGCTGCAGAATATGAGCACCTCCGAGTCAGGACGGATGCCCGATTGAATCCTCGGGTCGCCCGGGAGGTAGGGGCAGCCGTGCACAAATTGGCGCCCCCCCTTCCTTTTAGGGTTGTCCTGTGCGAGGCATGAAAGGCCATTAGCAAGGATGTCCTTGACATACTCCCACTGTGTCCCGTGGATGAAATATACTGGGTCGTCTGGTTCTTTCATCCATGTTGTGATCGGCTTATAAAGCGACTCGGGACAGTGGATGCCTGGACTGCTGTGGCCGTTCGTGGCTCTGATGAAGTACTGTGGCCTGCGTGCCTTTGGTCGAAACCTGGGAGGCAGCAGCATGCTGTCCTCAACGCACTTCATCTGGAGCCTGCCCTTCTGCATGCCGTGATGGTCAATCATCTCACAGCAGTTTAGCAGCACCCAATACACGTATGACGTGTGGGGCCTGCCCTTGATCAGCACCTCGTGCATTTCACGATAGCCTTTCCACTGATCATTTTCAGTCCAGTTTGTCAGCAGATCGTCAACAACAACCCAGCCATCGTATGGATCGAAAGTGCTGATCTTGTCGAAGTGTCGGCTGAATCCGTCCTTCCAATATGGACTATGGCGTAGGGCTGTAGAGAGCCATATTGACACCTTGGTCATTTGCCCTTCGCGCGGCAAAGTCGGATCCATGCCGAACCTCTCCATGACCTTCAGGAGCTCTGCTTTATGCTGCGCAACGCGTAGTGGCGGCCTGTCTCGCAACATATTTCCCACGGTTTGTTGTTCACGTTCCCAGTCGTTGCGGCACTCGAAGTTACGACGATCAGGGCAATTAATGACCTCGTATCGGTCCGTATCGTCTCGAGTGACTCGTGGGTTTATGGTGCGCTTCGGGCCTTTGCCTTCAATGCCTTGCCAGTATTCGATGGCTCCCAGAGGGATGTTCCTAAGAACAGACATTACTGGCTGCCCGCGTGCGGGTGGCCCCGCTAATGCAGCTGGCGGCGCTTTAACGGGTGGCCCAGCAGAGCCTGCGGCTGACGAGGCAGCTCCAGCGGATGACTCCGCGCCAGGGTTCGGGTGACCTTGGTCAGCAACTGCATCATCGGTTAGTTTCTGTCGGTCGCCAAATTCTTTGAGGACTTTGAAGCGTTCTTCTCTTGAGAGAGTGCCTTCTGCGGGTGTCCCCGCTGCTGCAGCTGGCGCCGCTTTAGCGGGTGGCCCCGCAGAGCCCTTGTCCTCCTTAGCCTTGGCGGCCGCTTCTGCCCGCACCGACCTCATCCCAGCTTCGGGCTTCGGCTGCGCTTTCATTCGTGCCGAACCTGGTCGTGGTGCAAGGCGCGGCTGATGCAGAGTTGGAGTCCAGTCACCTCGGAAGGCTGCCTTTGGCTGATTGCGAGCTTCATCCTTGACACCGCCTTGGGTCGCCGGTGGCGTCGGGGTCGATGGTCCAGCAAAAGCCTTCCTCCTCTCCGTCACGGACAGACCGGGAGGATCTACCGGCTCAGGGTCGTCCGTCTTGGCGATCCCTCTGGCCTTCGCCCGCCCCTGTGTGCCTTCGGGGCTCTTGGACGGGTGCCTTTTCGCAGGAGTCGGTGAAGACGAGGAGTCGGCTTCAGGTCTTGGAGGTGGTCTGCTGCCCTTGCCCGGTTGTGGACCAGGAGGGTCTCTAGGAGGGCCTTCTGGCTGGCCATGATCATGGATGACCTGCCTCATCTGGTCGATGTCGGCAGTACCTTTTATGGCCAGCTTGTACTTGCCATTTTCATGGCGGTGAATTACCCTCGTGCAAAACCACTTCTGCGCCGAAGAGCTGTAGTACCAGCAGGCGCATCCATCAGGGAATGGATTCTCTGAGCCGTCTTCCGCCGCCCATTCTTCATTCAGTTCGGTGTGGTCAGTGCCGGCGGCGGACCCAGCAGCAGATGCAACAGCTATCCAATCGTCGTCCGCGGACCCAGCGGCTGGCGCCGCGTCTGCGGGTGACCCCGCTTCTTTGCTGGATCCTGCGGGTGACCCCGCCTCTTTATGGAATCGGCGGTTCCATTCCTTGAGGCGATGGTCATTGGGAAGCTGTACCCAATTTTCCCTGACGATGTTGGCCACCTCTTCGGTCATAGGGACGCGATCGGCTTCGGTGATGCGCTTTCCTCCTCCAGGGACCTCCTTGTTAGGATCATGGACGTTGCCAGCGTCATCTCCATGAGACCAATTCCACGGGGTCTCACCGTGATGAGGACTCCTGGAGGGGCGGTCCATCGGACAACTGCGCATGTGACCTTTGAAGGGCTCGCACTGACATACTTGTTTCCTGTATGTCTTGCGATCGTTGATGATCTCCTGTTTCTTAGCCCTTTTGTCCCAAGCCTCTGGCGTTTTGGTCTTGCCACCCTTGGTACGTATTATCACGCCAGTTTCGTCCCTTTTGGTGCAGTACTCCTTAGAATACCAGTGGCGGATCACGTCCATCGAATAGCCGGGGTACCAGTTGATGTACCAATCCGGCACATGCTGAGCGGATACTCCAACGGAGTGCTCAGTACTGTATGGATAGCCCGACGCATCATGTGTAGGGCGTCTGGGAGCTGAACGGCTCCTCCTGCGGGCTGGCCCCGCTGACGCACTACCACGTTCCATTGGCCTTTGATCGTCATGCTCTGAGTCTCGGGGAGGCGACGGTCGTCTGTCCCTCTTGGCGTAGCGCATGTCCTCCGAGTCCTCTGAGCTATCCTGGACCATGAACACGTGTTGATACGGGCTTCGGGAGTACCCGATGTCGTTTAACTGCTCCATCGTGAGGTTGTTAAGGTCTATTTGATCACAACCTTGCATAAATACATCCATAGACCAAGCGGGTGGCCCCGCTGTTGCGGCTGGCGTCACTTCGGCGGGTGACCCCGCTAGAGCCTGGAGTGCTGTCAGCATCTGAGGTGCCGACATGTCCGAATCCAGGTATGGACGCAGCCGTGCCGCCCCTGGGCGCGACAGCAGGTCGTTCATGGTTATCTGCTGATGTGCTGGCGCACTCAGGAGTCGGATTGCTTCAGCGACCTGCTCTTGGAGCATGTCCTTATAGTCATCTTCCGCCTCTTCGGAGTCAGAGTACGCGGGATGGCCCCGCATTTCGTCATCAGCGTCTCCCGCCTCCGAACCAGCTCGCGAAAGGTCTGGCAGCAACGGCATGCCAATCACCTGCGGTGCCAGCGCGGCGGTGAGCTCTTCCTCGGTCGCCGGGACGGTCTCAGCTTCGGAGACCTCGTCGCCGGCGGGTGGCCCCGCTGGAAGACCGAACCAAGCATTGAACGCGACCTCGTCGACCTCGTCCCAGCCGTGGAACTCGTCGAAGAGGGTCACTGCGTAGTCTTCCAGGGCTACGGTTGCTTCAGCGTAGCGGGCCATCACGTAATACGTGGAGGAGCCCGCAGCGGGAGCCGCTTCTGGATTGACGTAAAACTCGTAGTCAATGTAGTCTATGTCATCCATAAAAGAATTTTGAGCCAAATGTACGGATCCCTTTCCTTTCCCCTTCGGGCATTGATCGCGCAAATGATCTGTGCTACCGCATGTATGACACTTCATAGTATTGCCAGAAGCGTCCCTAGGGTTGCCCCTCCGCCCTTTTCCCTTACCGGAGGTCCGCCTGTGACCCCGACCTTTGCCTCCGATAAGAACTTCTTCAAAGGCTATATCAGTTAAGGACGTGAGGAAAGCAGTGATACCCCTACCATGCATACGGCGTCTGCGACCCCCTTTGCCACGACCCTTTCCATATCGTTTGAAATGTCGGCGTACTGCACGTCTCACTTTTCTGACTGGTTTCTTCATAAAGCGCCTCCAACGGCGTTTTGATTTGCGATAGGCCATAAAAGCGGCTTCCGCTCTTTGTTGCTCAGAAAGGTGAGTGTCATCCGCTGGATAGTCATTACCAGCAGAGACTATGCCATTGTGCTCATCGTCAGATGAGGTGTCTGTGTCAGTGCCAGATTCAAACGGTGAGGGCGGCTGAGACCCTTGAGCGGATGACTCCGCTTGGCCCCAGAGGGTTGTGCCCGAGGGCGGGCTTGCAGTGTAGGCGGCGCCTGGCGAGTAGTTCGACCAGGCGTTCGCCTCAGCTGCCTCTGCCGATGCCTGGCCAGTCTGCCCTAAAAGGGCAGTGGCCTCGTTGGGCATATCGGCTGGGTCAGCCCAAGGATTTGGCTCGCCAGGACCAGCGGGTGACCCCGCAGTCGTGGCGTAGACACCTGCATGTGAGTGGTGCCCTGTGAAGATACCCGCTATGTTGCCAGGAGAGCGCTCGGCGACATGTCCGTAGTTCCTCATCCTGGTCAGCAGCCTGTCATAGTCTGCTTGTGTTCGGGGCATCTGATGATTAAAGGGCTCCAGCAGGTGTTGGGCTCGTGACGCGCCAACGCCTAACGCTCTGAAGAGAATCAGCGTTAGGATCTGAAAGTTGGGGATGACAAATCCAACAGAGTTAGCCTCGTCACGGGCCATCTCGAACCGAGCTAACACTGAGTCGATTCGCTCGCCCCTTTCGACGCGAAAGTCGATAAGGGCAGTGCCAGAGTTGAGCTGGCGCTCATCTTCCAGATTTTCAAATTTGGTGCTCAGTAAGTACAGTATATATGTTACTGCATCCGTTGGCTGTCCATTGACAGTTACACCATAATTGATGATCTGGGAGGGGACCTGCATGGCGATACGACGAGCAAGACCTTGAAGGCCTCGTTGTAGTGCTGCAGCTTGTTGTGGTGGCGTCATATTGCCGCTCGTTACGTTTATCCATGCATGTACTTCGCGAACGTATTCGCGAAAAGGCGTAGTACCGGCAGGGTCCCATGAAGGGCCAGTAGTACGCGTGTCGTCCATCCCCTGCCGCATGTATCCCACAGCACATCCCATTATTACCCACAGAATGCCGAAGATAGTTATCTTAATCCAGTGCATGTGCATTTCGGCTTCGGTGATTGGTTTAGGCTGTGGTTTGTCAGGCTCTGGCGTAGTAGCCGTGAGGCGCCTGACTGGCACGGGATGCAGGTGGCCCCGCTGCGGGTAGCCCCGCAGGGTGACCACGTTCTCGATCGAGTTGCCGATTGGCATCTGGTGGAAGTCGGGAGTGAAGTAGCGCAGTGAAGTAGGAGAGAGCGTCTCGAGTTCGCGGGTTGCCCCGCTAGCTCGATCGCGGACTGGCTCCGCTCCTCGCAGAGCCGGCGCAACATGGTATTCCACCGTAGTAGTAGTCCACCAAGTTGTGCCGTGGATTACAGGAATCAGAGCGAGAGCCAGCCACACGAGAGTGTAGCCAGCTCCGCTACCAAGTCGAAAACAAGCTGGTAAGCTTAGGTATGTGTTACGCTTTAAGCGTTGCCATATCCCAGGCTTTGGCTCATATCGCATGAGCAAGAGAGCAAGACGAAGCATGGGATCTGGAGTAAAGGATAGGATGGGCATCGTCAATGGAAAAGGTATTTTCCGATCTCTGATGCAAGTCGTGCGCCTCGGTGAGGCACAATCACATATTTGGCCGGGCCCGGCTTGAGCCAGGCACGGCAGCGGTACATGCTCGATTTATACCTCGCCTTTAACCTTCTCCGTTTAAAGTGAGGGTGCCACACAGCAGATGGGGCACGTCTAGCACCAAGGGTTCTTGCTTAATCAAATTGGGGAGGGGTCTTGCCTAGAAAAAGGTACCGCACAGCAGATGGCGCAAGTCTAGCACCAAGGATTCTTTGTTTAATCAACTTGGGGAGGGGTCTTGCCTAGCAGAGGGTGCCGCACAGCAACGGGGCACGTCTAGCACCAAAGATTTTTTAAAATCTACTTGGGGAGGGGTCTTGACTAGCAGAGGGTGCCGCACAGCAGATGGGGCACGTCTAGCATCAAGGTTTGTTTTGTCAAATTGCGGAAGGGTCTTGCCTAGCAGAAGGCGCCCCAAAGCAGGTGGGGCACATCGAGCACCAAGGATTTGTTTGCCAACTTGGGGAGGGGTGTTGCCTAGCAGAAGGTGCCGCACAGCAACGGGGCACGTCTAGCACCAAAAATTTAAAATCAACTTGGGGAGGGGTCGCCGCACAGCAGATGGGGCACGTCTAGCATCAAGGTTTGTTTTGTCAAATTGGGGAAGGGTCTTGCCTAGCAGGGGGTGCCACACAGCAGATGGGGCACGTCTAGCACCATGGATTGTGTTTTAATCAACTTGGGGAGGCGCTTCCGGGAGGGATCCTGCGGTGTTGCACAGCAGATGGGGCACGTGTAGTGCTGGACACGTGAACCGTAAAGTCAAATTGCACCTCCAAGTTACGATCTGTTCGTAAGGAGTTATCTAGTGGTTCGCAGTTTCCCTGGGCCACGGACGGTGAGCGATCTACACGCTTCCCGCAGCAGCTGGCCCATGCCATAAGCCGAGCGGCGGAGGAGGCAACGAGAAGGCGCGAGGCGGAGGCTATCAGATTAAATCAGTGCTGCGGCTACACCTGTCGATTACCCTAAAGGGTCAACCCGAAACACAAATGAGGAAAGGGCCAGCATCGGGCCGCAGCTAGGAGGCAGGAGAGGCATTGAAGGGGAAAGAGGAGAAAAGAAGAAAGCGAATGGGCAACCAGCCGAAGCAATCAACACCTGACAGCACCGTTGCTGGGTGGACGCCGGCGTGTCGCACTAAGCGCGGGCCCGGGGAAAAGGAGGAGAAGAAGGGGAGACGCCAAAGGAGAGTGACAAACCACCGAATGCTCATCGGAACACCTCGCGCGTGCGAAGACCAAACGCTCTGGGCAGCGCCAGAACCGGCGCGCGCACAGGAGTCCCACGCGAGTCTAGTGCAAACTGGGGCCGCGTGCTGAAGTAGGCCCCGAATTAGCCTGGTTGGAAGGGCCATGCCGCTTCGCCAGATGAACGGGCACCTCGTGCCACGGTTGCCGATGCAACGCAAGGCGCAGGAGGAGGAGGAGGAGGAAGCAGGAGGACGAGAGCGAACGGCAAGATCAAATCAGGTTCTGAAGACGCGCGAGGGGGGCGCAGGGCACGGGAAGCTCCGAGAGCAAACCGTCCCTGTCTCCCCCTGGGCGGCGGACGAAGCGCCCGAGATCGGGGGACAACGCGCGGATAAAAAACAACGAGCAAGAACATGCAAAGCAACGTAGTGACCGAACCGGGAAGGAAGCAGGAGGCGCGGGGCGGGGGAACTGAGCACTACACCACTACCATCGGACGCCACCCCCCCAGAAGGGGCCACAAGCCCAAGGCAGGGAGAGGACCGCACCCCGACGACGACGACGCCGACGACGACGACGACGACGACGACGACGACGACGACGACGACGACGACGACGGCGACGCCGGCGACGCCGGCGACGACGGCGACGACGACGACGAGACGAGGACGACGACGAGGACGACGACGAGAACGGCGGCGGCGGCGGAGGAGGGAGCGGCGGCGGCGGAGGCGGCGGCGGCGGCGGCACGACGACGACGACGACGACGACAGGGGAGGGGAGAGGGGAAGAGGAGGGAGGGAGGAGGCCGCAGCAGCAGAAGGAGGGGGAGAGAGCGCAGCGGTCCCCTGCCACCCCAGGCGTGGGGCCTCCAGGGGGAGGCGGTGGGGCGAATCAAAAGTGCGACTCACGGACCTTGGCCTTCATGGCGGGGAGGAGGTGCCTGTCGTGGTCGAACTCTCGGACCATCTGCCGCCACGCGGGGTACGCGACTTCCTCCGTCGTTTCCATCTCGGTTATCGTCATTACCGCTTCGGTGGTGGCCCCCTCCTGATCGGTCGTTTTCATCTCGGTGATGGCGTCGGTGCTGGTGCCGATGCTGGCATAGGAGCCAGCATTGGTGCTGGCGTAGCGTTGGTGCTGGCGTTGGTGCTGGCGCCAATGCTGGTGTAGGCGCTGGCGTTCGCGCTGGCATAGTCGCCGGCGTCGGTGCTTGCGTCGGCCGGCGTCCGCGCTGGTGTACGCGCTGGCATTGGTGCTGGCGTCGGGGTTGGACGTCGGAATGGGGGAGTCGGGTTTGCCGTTGGGACTGGTACTGGCGTCTGGGCTGGAAGGAACACCCGTGAGCTGGGCAGCTCACCAGTGCACCCTTGCTGCTGGCGTCGGTGCTGGCGTCGGCGCTGGTGTAGGCGCTGGTGTTGGTGCCGGCGTAGGCGCGGGCCTAAGTGCTGGCGTCGGTGCTGGCGTCGGCGCTGGCGTAGGTGCCATCGTTGATGCTGGCGTCGGTGCTGGTGGAGGCGCTGGCATTGATCCAGGCGTCGGTACTGGTGTCGGTGCTGACGCAGGCGTAGCGTCACTCGATATGTGGGGTAGAGTTCCGTGACGCGCCAACTCCGTGACATTTCGATGTTGCGCTGGACCGCTAGGATTCGAACCACTCGTCGAGCGTGTGGTTGCCATCATCTCGCCAGAACTGGTGGCCATCATGGTCATGTCGCTCTTTCAGGATGTACCGCTGGTGCCGGAACGGCACGTCGAATTAGTGGTGGCCGACGTGTCTCTGGAGCAAGTGGCCGTCGTTGTCGTGTCGCTCAGCGAAGTCGAACCGACTGTTGTCCCCGCCGCATTGGCCGTTTGATCGAACAAAAAGTGGGTTTAAATTTGTACCGCCAGTTGCTCGTGCTGACGTCAGTGCTGGCGTCGGCGTTGGTGTAGGCGCTGGTGATGGTGCCGGCGCCATCGCAAGCGTTCGTGCTGTTGTCGGTACTGGCGTCGGTGCTGGTGTAGGCGTCGGCGTCGATGCTGGCGTTGGTGATGACATTGGTGCTGGTGTAGGCGCTGGAGTTGGTGCCGGCGCAAGCGCCAGCGATCGCGCTGGCGTCAGTGCTGGCATCGGCGTTGGTGAGAGCGCTGGCGTCGGTGCAGGCGAAGTCGCAGGTGTTCATGCTGGCGTCGGTTCTAGCGTCAGCGCTGGCGTAATTGGCGGTGATTGAGCTGGTGTCGGTGGTGTTTTCGATGCCAGCGAATGCGCCCGCATTGGTGCTAGTGCTGGTGTGCCTACGCACCGTCTCCGTGACATGTTTGTATGTGCACTGTGTGGAGGGGGGGCAGGATTTGTTCCCGAGCTCCGGCCACCTAGGCTGCGGCCCAATGACGTCCCGACCCGCGCGGTGTGATTTATTTTCTCCGTGAGCAAACTAGAACCAAAGCGCGCGGCAGGTAATTTGCACGCAGGGTAGCTGGGCACGTGGAGCGTCGGATGCTGGGAACTGGAAGTCGGGGCTGGTGCTCGTGCTGGCGTCGGTGCTGGCTTTGTCGCTGGTGTAGCCGCTTGCGTTGGTGCTGGCGCCGGCGCAGGCGTTGATGCCGGCGTCGGTGCTGGCGTCAGCGCTGGCATAAGCGCCAGCGTGCGTTCCTGGGGAAATGGTGAGCCGCGCAGCTCACCAGCCGGTCTGCTGGCGACGGTGGTGGCGTCGGCGCTGGTGTAGGCGCTGGCACTCGTGCTGGCGTAGGTTCACAGGGTCACCAGGCGTCTTCACCGAGAATAGCGGAATAGCGTCTTCACTGGGAATAGCGTCTTCACAGGGAATGCGTCTTCACCAGAAATAGCGTCTTCACCCGGAATAGCGTCTTCACCGGGAATACCGTCTGCACCGGGATTAGCGTCTTCACACGGAATAGCGTCTTCACAGAGAATAGCGTCTTCACGAGGAATAGCGACTGCACCGGGAATAGCGTCTTCACAAAGAGTAGCGTCTTCATCCGGAATAGCGTCTTCACGCGGAATGGCGTCTTCTCAGGGAATAGCGTCTTCACCGGGAATAACGTCTTCACCAGAAATAGCGTCTTCCTATAGGGGAAGTGCTGTGTGTGTCCGCAGAACGCGTCTTCACTTGGGAATAGCGTCTTCACCGGAAATAGCGCCTTCACCAGGAATAGCGTCTTTACCCGGATTAGCGTCTTCACAGGGAATAGCGTCGTCACCGGGAATAGCGCACTCACTGGGAATAGCGTCTTCACAAAAAAAACGTCTTCAAATAGCGTCTTCGGCGCCGGCTCGAACGGGGAACCCAGGTTGCCGGGGCAGTGAAGATAGAATTGATGCTCGCCTCCCTGACCCTCGTCATCGTCGGCGTCGTCATCATCGTCGTCGTGGTCGTTCTCGTCGTCGTCGTCGCCGTCCTCGTGGCATAATGCTTGCTTCGGCTCCCACGGCGCTGCCACGTGACGACTAGAATGGAGTACGAAGTATTCGCGCCTACAGGCGTTGCCAAGCGGAGAGTGGAGTGGCACAATATGCTTTTCGGCCCCCGCGGGGTTGCCACGTGACAAAAGGAGTGGAATAGCTCTGCCGCTCCGGCCCCCGCGGCGCTGCCGCGTGACCAGTAGCGTGAGTGCAACACCGTGCCTTGGCGCCTCCAGGTTGCCGCGTGGCAGCGTGGAGAGGGTGCTCTTTCTCGGCCTCAGGCGGCATTGCCACGTGACGAATGCTGTGGAACGGTGCGCTTTTTCGCCCCCCCAGGCGGTGACGCGGGGCGAACTCGGTGACATCTCTGTGTTTCTCAGCCCCCGCGGCGCTGCGACGTGACGACGTAGAGCGGAATGGTATTCTGTCGCCAGCCAAGGCGCTGCCACGTGGCAGGTGGAGCGGGAAGGATGTGTGTTCGGCCTCGCGGCGCTGCCACGCGACGAGGCACACATTGCGTTTCAAAGGATTTCATTGCAGTGCATTGCATTGCGTTGCGTTTCACTGTATTGCGTTGCGTAGCATAGCGTTGCATTGCATTGCACTGCGTTGCGTTGCATTGCATCCTGTTGCGTTGCATTACTTTGCACTGTGTTGCATTTGCATTGCAGTTGCAATGCATTGCATTGCAGAAAATTACGGGCGAGGCGGAGGAGGAGGAGGAAGTGGAGGAGGAGGAGGAGGAGGAGGACAGAACGGAGGAATGTACAGAGAAGAGTAGGGAAGCAGGAGGAGTGAGAAGGGAGGAAAGGGGAGGAGGGGACGGAGGAGGGAGGGGAAAACCACCCAGCCACCCAACCAATCAACCCACCGACCAAACACCAACCAACCAACTGGCCAACCAACGAACCAACCACCCAACCAACCAACCAACCACCCAACCAATCAACCAACCAACCAACCAACTAACCTCGTTGCCTCGGGAAACAAATGAGCCAGAAACAGGTGTGGCAACCAGCCAGCCAACCAGCCAGCCAACCCACCAACCAACCAACCGCCCAAGCAATCAACAACCAATCTATCAACCAACCAACCAACCAACCAACCGCCGCTCAACCAACCCACCAACCGACCGACCAATCAACCAACCAGCCAACCGCCGCGCAACCAACCAACCCTCGCCCAACCAACCAACCAACCAACCAACCGCCCCGCCAACCAACCAACCAACCAACCAACCGCCCCGCCAACCAACCAACCAACCAACCAACCACCCAACCAACCCCAGCCAAACAACCCAGAACCGACGAGTCCTTCTCCAAGGATGTTTTAGAGGATGTTGCACGACGCAGGACCTGGAAAACATTTTGAATTGGAAAAAAATCGGCTTCAAGCAGAAAGTAAGCATGTTCATAAGGCTGAAAGAAAAATTACAAACGGCCGCTCCAGTACACATCGGACAAATACGCAATATTTCTGCGTTTCTGATCTCACTCAGACACATGCACACAACAACGCTCGACGTATCCCTGTTCCTGCAAACGCGGGTGAGACTGACATGTAATAAAGCCAGTCCCGAGATGGACCGTGAACATGACGGCTGCCACCACGGCCGATTCCGAGATGCCTATCAGCTTGAGACCTTGGGCAGCCGACCCTCGATCCCACCAGTACAGCGAAAACAAACACAGAGTGCAAGGACAATCGAGAACTGTCAGGAGACAAGCGCGAAGAGATCGGGCAAGGAAGAGACGACTCAGAACACTGCTTGGGCATATCCCGAGCGTGGTGGAATACACGGCGAGGCCATGGGACGCAACACCACGGGGTCAATCGTGCCGTGGCCTGGCGGCGGTGCCAACCGTGGAGCTGTGCCCGACCGCTACCCGACGGAGGCCACATGTCATAGCCGACGCTCTCGCCGTAAGAGGCGGGGCAGTTCAGGAACAGCGTCCCGAGCGGCAGGAGGCACGCTGCGGCGGACGATTGCGACTGTGCACCCACGCACATGCAGTATACTGGTAGGGTACGACACCTCGCGAGAAGAGATATTGGGGCACATTCTTCGTCGATCGTTGAGGGTCTGGAGGTGCCCCAGAGCTTCTGTGGGTCCTTGGGGCCATCGGGGGATATGAAATCCTCGTGGGGCACCTGCTGCAAGGCCGACAACTGATGTGATGTGCCTATTGTTAGGTCGGACATGTCCTTCTACAGGCGGGTTTTGGCCGATAATTTAAACATGCAAAACGTATGCCCAAATGGTTAGAAATACAAAGCCGGAAAAAAAAAATCAACGAGACGAGAATGATCTGCAGACGGCAGCGCCCAAAGAGGATCATTCAGTGATGCTCGCCTCTCAATGTTGGCAGCGTGCGCAAGCGTGCCCCATGGGCCAGGTCATTGATATACCACACTTTGGCTTGCGCGCCCAGCGGCAACATTGCGAGGCGGACGCCACTTAATACCCGGCTGTTCTTCCAAGTTGCTCCTTCACAGTGCTGGTGGCGTTGGCGGTTCCACGTTCTGCCTGGCGGTTTCGTTCCCACCAGTCGGATGGCTAACATGCAACGCGCAATGCAGACGAAACGCTTTTCCGTAACATCGACAGGCGGATGTCATTTGATGCGACGGGCCCCGCCTGGTCTGATTCAACATACTTTCGGTTTCCATCCCTGTGTCATTTTTGTTATAAACTTGTTTCGCGAGGATGTAGTCAAAAGATCGTCCCCTGACGATGTTTTGACTATTTTTTTCTCCTGTAGGGGGACATGCCCGACTGAAGCCTACTGTGCAATGCAAGCTTGGTGTGGCTCGGAGCGAAGTGGGTCCGCAAGGTCCGCGGCCCGCGTCGGACGGGCCACAAACGACACGCTTGGAATGTTTGGTCCGGCATCCGCGCAAGACAAAGACATTATGACATCGACCTCCTCCGGCATGAAACTACACATGTTTCTGCATGTACCGCGGTATCTGGAAACCCTTCACTCCAGCATCTATATATATATATATATATGTACACACAAATAATTATACATACCTCTTGGGGATGCATCGTTGACTTCTGCTGGCTCTCGCTGGCGGAGCCGTCCCCGCGTTGCCTGCGCCGCCTTCCGCCGCCCTCCCGAGACCTTCCGCAGAGGAGCAGGCCTCGAGATCCAGCGTCCGCAAAAGCAATGCAGTCGCAGCATCGCGGAAAAAAACCTTGGCCAGCGTCCTGGGCCCCGTCTCTCTGCGGCAACCTTCGAGCCGGAGCGGGCCGTGAGGGCCCCGGGGCCCGAAACAAGGCACAATCGCCCGTTGCGAAAAGGATGCGACTGAAGGGGCACTTGGACACGCAAGTAAATACACACACAAATGGCAGGATCCCCCATCTTTTCCCACATGTTCTAAGGATTTGTCTTCCCCCCCTTCCTGACTACCTACCAAACCACCCCAACCCAACCCGAAGACCCGAATTTCGGGTTGGGGGGGGTACGGGCTTCATGTGTGTTTTGTCGGTGTTCCCCGACCCCCCCCCCAACTGGAAATGGAGGGCAAATCGAGGCGTCGGGGTTGGGTTGGGGTGATTTGGTGGGTGGTGATTTCCTGGGAGCCGACGGTGACTTGTGTCTGCGTGTCCTTTCCCCTCCGGAGCGACGCCAGGATCTCGGGGAACCCGACGGTTTGTCGGGCCATGACTCGGGCCTCCGACGGCCCTTCCCGGGGACGAGGGCGCGGGCACCCGCGGAGCGCCCGCGGCGATGGCGCGGCTGCTGCAGGGGCAGCCCCCCGGGGCTGGAACGCCCCGCCGGGGACAGGCGAAGACGCCAGGAGGCCTCGAAGAACCTTCGATCGGGTCGGGCGAAAGGGGGGGATAGCAAAGGGGGGGTTTGAGAATGAGCTCACGTAGCTGATTTTCCCCGCGCCTCCCGGCGCCGGAAGCGGCTATGTATCGAGGAATGGGCCCCTCGGTGAGGCCGAAACCAGCTGCATGCAGCAAATTTCGTAACCCCCCCTTTCCCAATCCCCCCCTTTCGCCCGGCCCGATTCGAGCCTTCTCGAACCCCAGAACGGGCCGGGAAAAGCCGTGCGACATCGCCCGCTGCGTGGGAAGGTGCGGCGCCGGCATCGGTCCCTCGAAGGCGGGGGGGCCCTTCCCTGCAGCGCGCCGCGTGGCAGCCTGGAACACATCCCTATATCCCTATGCTGGGCATCTCCTCGTCACGATATGCCAGTCTTGGGAATTCCCTTCGTTTTTCGGGGCGGATCCCTGAGATTGTCATCGCCCTTTGGCGTGTCAATCTTAGGGATAGGGATAAGTTCGAGGCTGGCGACCGTGTGGCAGCACGTGGGGCGCAGGCGACGGGGCCCGCCCTCCGTGCCGAACCGGCGCGCTCCGTCGCCACAGGGGGGGGCGGCACTGGCCTCACGCTGCGGGGCGCTGCCTCCTCCATCTCTTCCTCCTCCTCCTCCTCCTCCTCCTCCTCCTCCTCCTCCTCCTCCTCCTCCTCCTCCTCCCCCTCCCCCCTCCTCCCCCTCCTCCTCCTCCTCCTCCGCCTCCTCCTCCTCCCCCTCCTCCCCCTCCTCCTCCTCCTCCTCCTCCTCCCTCCTCCTCCCTCCTCCTCCTCCTCCTCCTCCTCCTCCTCCTCCTCCTCCTCCTCCCTCCTCCTCCTCCCTCCTCCTCCTCCTCCTCCTCCTCCCTCCTCCTCCTCCTCCTCCTCCTCCTCCTCCTCCTCCTCCTCCTCCTCCTCCTCCCTCCTCCTCCTCCTCCTCCTCCTCCTCCTCCTCCATCCGTGGATCCGGAGCCCGGGCGCTGGAGCTGCGGATCCCAAACCCTGATCCCTAATCTGGGCGTGTCACGACCCCCGCCCCATGCAGTCAGGAACTCTTGCATGGCGCGTCGCGGAGTCGGCCTCTGCGACGCGCTGCGCCCTGCGAGCTGCTGGGATGTCGCTCTCGGCTCTTCGGAGCCCTGAAATCTTGGGACGCAGCAGTGGCATGGCCTCCTTGCTCCTCCGAGACAAGCGCAGTGGCTGACCCTCCGGGAGGCAGCAGGAGAGCGAGCAGGCTCTGCATCCGAGCTGCGTCCGCCCCTGCCAGCGCGCGCGCGAAGGTCGCCTTCTCTCTCCACAGCGCACGCACCATGCAGTATTACACGAGAGCCCGTCCTCCCGAAGAGCCAAAGATGAGAAACGAGGACCATCGTTTGGATCCGAACCGCGAGCCGCAGAAGCATACCATCTCGATACCACAGCATCAGATCGATCAGAAGAGCCTCCACTGCAAACGGACAGCTGCGGGATGGGTCGACGGTCCTTCCGTGACCCAGCCTCGAAACAGCAGGCGGAGAATCTGCCGCACCTCCCGCCCTTCTCCGAGGCCAGGTTCATACACCTCCGCCGCCTTGGAAGGCGATGTTCCAGAACCCAAGCGGGGCAACGCGTTTGAAGGTACAGCCATCGGCCTAACCTAAGGAACGATAAATAAGGAACGAAGCCCCTTTCTTCCAAGGAATCACGCATAAGGAAAGATTAATAATAAATGACGCACCAGACACGGTGAATAACGCATGCAAGCCTAAGGAACGCCAGAGCCCCGTTTGAAAAGTAAGTGTTTCTTATTCAAGCCGCTCACTGTACACCACCGCCGCCTTGGAAGGCGATGTTCCAGAACCCAAGCGGGGCAAACCGTTTGAAGGTAGTTTGGGGCCACCCCAGGGCCCGAGAACACCCATTACCCACCGCGCCTTCTTTGGTGCTGGGGCATCGGATCCCCAGGCAGTGGATATCACGTACAACTCCCGGCCTCCGACTTTACCCCTTCCCTGCCATTCCCCTCGAGCCCACCTGGTGCCTTCAAACATTGGCTGCCGGGGCGGCTGGGGAGTGGCTGCGGCATCGCCAGGTTGAAATGCCTGACACGTGGTCTGCCCAACCCGCGCTCCTCTCCACGCTTTGGGGCGCCGAGAGGAGGCGGGACAGAAGCTACATTTAAATATTAAACTCAGGCAGACGCAAAGAGGAGGAACATGGCCCGAACTCGAGCATCGGAGGCAGGAGATACGTAACAGGAAACCTGGGGCTGGGAGGAGGAAGCAGCTGGGGCGAGAAGCTTTTGAGGTGCATCGAGCCACGCCACTACTTCTGGCATTGAGGAAAGAATGCCATGAGGGAAACGGATCCTGGACCCGTCCTGGGCTGTTTTCCGACACTCGCGAGGCTGGGAAAGGCCAAGAATACGAGGCCGATGTGGCATCACAGCAGCAATTCGGCCCCTGACTTTCGTCCTGGGCTCGGTTTAGTGAAGTGATGAATTTCGGGGTCCTCACGTGGGACAAAAAAAACATCACTTCACTAATCTGGGGCCCCTGTGGCCTCAGTGGACCCTGGGGCCCTAAATCAGTGAAGTGATGGTTTTTCGGGCCTCGGAAAGAACGGCGGAACAGACTTGCGCTTGGATGAGCTCTGGTTTTCGTCACGACGATTGTGCTTTGGAAGATTTGGCAAATACTTGGGAACCTCTGTCAACCCCGCAAGAACATATGATATGTGGTACCCTGTGCTTTGTAGCCCAGACAAATTCTCTCAGGTTGGGAATTCGACATGACTTAGCCACGCTTGCACAACTCGCTATACTAACTCGCGCACGCGTTAAAAAGGCTAGGAACAAATCCGCTGACCCCCGCATGCCGGGGGTGAGAAGGCGTGTGAGATGATTGGCTGTCCCCCTCCCCCTTTCCCACTCCCCCAAAGTCCAAAATCTCGTTTACGGGGGGGAGGTATCCGGGCTCGTCGGCACACCCCCGGAGACTCTGGAGCTTCCAAATCTGCGTTCCGTGGCCTCACAGACGTTCCAAGACTGTCCCGAATGGCAGAATCTTTGACCCAAGACGCTTACGATGACTCCAAGACGCCCCAAGACGCCTTCGAGACTCCTCAAGAGCCTTCTCAAGATGACCCCGAGAAGCAAAAGTCAATTGTTTTCCTTGGGTTTTTCACTGTTTCTGGGGTTACCGTCTTCTCGAACTTCCGACGCTCCCAGACGGCCCAAAAGAGGCCCTGCAGACCGCCCCAAAACTGCCCAAGAAGCCCCTACGAGGGCCCCAGGACGGCCCACGACAGTTCCAAGACGGCCCAAAGAGGGGCCCAAGACGGCCAAAGATCGCCACAAGAGGGCCCAAAGAGAGGCAAAGAGGGAGAGTACGAACCGAACATAAAGATCTATCCCCTCCAAGAGGCCCCCCAAGAAGCCTCAAACCTGCCTCCAAGATGCTCAGCCAGGCCCCCAGACATCTCTCCCGAGACGCCCACAAGAGTCCCCAGATAGTGCCCAAGAAGCCCACCTCGCCTCAATCGTGGAATCCCCGCCCCGCCTTGTCTGAGGGTCGGCGGAATGGCGTAAGCCTCTTGAATAGCAGATGTTGCCAAGTGGCTGGCAGAAATTACTAAGCGGTGGGCAGAGTTTGCCGATGCAGTCGGACCTGGCCCAGAAGAACATCCCTCAAGAACGTGCGACCCTCCGTCGGTCAAAACACACCGAGCATCTGAAGGTACCCTCCTCAGGATAGATAAGGACATCCTACAAGCACGAAGAGCACCAGGGCACACTCCCCGAACCGACCTCCATCTTATGTCTCGGTCCGACTGTCAGTCATACGATTGTGACAACCACAGCAACTGTAAACAGACCGTGTGCTCGTCGATGCCTGGGCGTGCCGAGCGCAAGAAGCGGAGGGGGGGGGGCACACGAGGCCACGGGCACGTGCGCGGACGAGCGGAGGGCAGGAGACGACCCGAAAGAAGAAAGGGGGACCATCAGCTCCGAGGGAAGCCGCGGCCCCGGGCTATGAGGTCCACACACCCTTCTGCCCTCACCCCCCTCTTGGGCGCTTCCGGCAGGCAGGACCCCTATCTCCCCCAGGACCCCTTCCAAAGCATCCTCGGACATGAGCTCTTCCATCCGCGGCCCCGGGGCTCCCGATCCGCTCCCCCGGGGTAATGCTGTGCCCTGGGCCCAGTCTTGACTGCCCCGGGGCCCGAAAGGAGCCCCTGGAGGTGGAGCTGAGCAGAAGACGACATGCTTGACAGATCGCACCGTCGGAGGTCCGGGTCTGCCCCACGGCAATGCCAGCCCGCCCCCCTCTGGGCCACCTGCTGGTGGACGGGCGCGGCCAGCGCCGCGAGCGGCAGCCCCTGAAAGCGGGAGGCAGCCGCCACGATTACAAAAAGTTCGGCCCCGCGGTGCAGCACGAGTGGGGCGCTGCCTGGAAGAAGAAAAACGTTCAAACATGCACTTTTGGAGGTCCGCGCGGCTTTCTTGGATCCGCGCTGGACCCCCCTCCCTGGCGCGCGGACTGCGCCAGTGGCGGCGCCAGAGGCGACGCCGGGGGGGTCCGGCGCGGAGCCAAAAAGTCCGCGCGGAGCTCCGAAAATTTATGTTCATGCCATGCTTTCTCCTTCGACTGCTGGGAGGCTCCAATGCCGCCCCGCCCCCCACCGTGCGTGTCCGCCAGACCGGGTATCCGGGTGCCAGCGGATGCTCTAGGTGTCTAGATGTCTGTGGGAGCCTGCGCGTGTCCCCCTTCTTTGTCCAATGTGGGTCAGGTTTGGGCCAACACCAGTAAGCCCGTAGATTTAGAACAGATCCGGAACCGGTTTGGACCAGCGTTGGGCCACATCTGCAATGAATGCCCAGCATGCGGCGTGGGAGGAATAGGGCACGGGCGGGGAAGGAAGAGGGGCGAAGATGAGGAGGAAATCGAAAGCTGACCTGGGTGGATGGCCCAAAAAGATGAATCCGATCTTGCCGCCCAAAATGCTCCCATGAGAACAGACACCGAAGGTGCTGCCGCCGGCTATCCGGGTCGCAGAAGCGCACCTGCATTGCTGGCTGAGCTCTGGCTGGGGGGGGCAACTACTGGGAGGCCTCCGCGGAAACTGTTGCTCAGTCTGAGATCCTGGCGTCGCTATTTTTCACGATGGGCGAACTTGCTTTGTTCGGGGCCCAGGGACCCTCACGGATCGATCTGGCTCGAAAAATGCAGCAGAAAGATGGGGCGCCCGAAGCTCTGGTGGCAGTCTCTGTTCTACGATGCTGCGATTCTTCGTCGCGCCGGATCGCAGGGTACGGTCGGGCACTTTGGCTCGGCGTGTCGCGGCGGCGGCCCAGCTGACACGCTGTGCCCTGCGAGCGGATAGCGTGCCGCTCCGCTTCACGGGGCGGAAGGCTGGGAAGGGCTCGGGACGCAGGTGCCCGGGACTCGGACAGCGGTTCGCGTGCCGCGCCGACGCGTGGTGGGCCAGAGAGCCCGCGGCGCGACACGCTGAGCAGGCGTTGCCGACCGCACTGCGCTCCCGTGGCCCGAGCCGCGGTGCCGTCGGGCCGCGGAGTCCGCGAGATGGGGCCGAGGGCCCGGCCAGAACAGGCAGGATGCGGCCAGGCTGTGCTGGACTGGGCTGGGCCAGACTGGCCTTGGACCCCGAGGTGCCGCGCGGCCGCCCAGGAGTTGCACCCACTTCTCGGGGTCGGCGCTCGGCTTATCATGGGGGAACCACAAGGAGGTCCGCGCGGATTTCTCGGATCCGCGCTGAACCCCCCTCCCTGGCGCGCGGAGCGCGCCAGGGGCGGCGCCGGAGGCGCCGCCAGGGGGTCCAGCGCGGATCCGAGAAATCCGCGCGGACCTCCGAATTTTTATGCTTAGGCCACTTTTTGTTCCCCTATATAATGCCATCCGTCGCTGCCGCGCTCCGTTCCCGCTTCTCCACTGGACGCTGCAGCCTCCGGCAGCCAGGCGAACACTCCGGGTATTTCTCCACCGGCGCGCAGCAGAAATAAGTGCGGCAACGTAATTGGCCCCAGAGCAAGGGTCCAACTTGGCAGGCGCCATGCATCTCTGCCGCAGACTGCCGTGACGGGCAACCTATCTCTAGCGGGGTGAAAACGTTGTCGGAGAAGGGAAGGAAGAGCCCAGATGTCCGAAAACGTGACGGTGGTGAGCGAATCGCGAAGTTGTGAAACAGGATAAGCACTGGCAGAACTCCCAACCCTAGGCGTTTTCTAGATTCCCTCGAGCCGGATCCATGTGTGAGGGGCCCGCGGCCCGAGCCGATGCCCGTTTGACGACGCACGGGTCTGGGAGAATGGGGGGCAGAAGGGATTGGGGATGCAGGGGTGGCAAAGAAAGTGATAGCGACTCGGCTCATACAGCTCATTTTGCCGACGCCTCCCGGCGCTGGAGACGGCCGTGCATCGAGAATGTAGCCACACCAGCTGGAAGCGGCAGATGTCATGGTTGAGCGCCCCTCTGCCGTATCGCCCACGATTCGTCTGACCCGAGAGGAAGATCGAATAGCAACTTTGCCCTGGCCTCTACCGTATAAAAGGGGAAAAAACCCGTCCCACGTCGTCAGGGCGCCAGGGCGCGACTCCTGGAGTGGGCTTCACGGCCAGTTGCGCAGGACAGGTGACAACCTGCCAGGGGCTCCGGCGGCTATCCAGAGATACGCCCTCCTCTCCCGCAGCCCTCCTTCTCAGTCCTCCTCCTCCTCCTCCTCCTCCTCCTCCTCCTCCTCATCCCCCTCCTCTTCCTCCTCCTCCTCCTCCTCCTCCTCCTCCTCCTCCTCCTCCTCCTCCTCCTCCCCAGACCACCGACGTCATGATCTTTAAATGCCGTCGAACCCCATATGTCTCGATTAATTCCCACGGACCAGTTTTCCATCCTGGGTTGCTTTGATGACGGTCGTCCCGAGGCCCGGTGAGGGTCCCCAGAGGCAGAAAATAACGAAAAGCCGCCCGTCGCGATTTTTCCATGACTCGACGGGGGCTGGGCTCCTCCTCCTCCTCCTCCGAGCCTCCTCCTCCTCCTCCTCCTCATCCACCTCATCCTCCTCGTCCTCCTCCTTCTCCTCCTTCTCCTCCTCCTCCTCCTGCTCCCCTTCCTCCTTCCCAGGACAGCGCAGGACACCTGGGGGTGGCCAGGCGTTGGGCAAAGATGGGAACCGAATATGTAGAGGCGACAGGCCCAGATAGCCATCTGCTCTCGTTTGTACATTGAATTCCGCAAGATCACGCGATGATGGGGGGCCTCACCAGCACATGGTGGTCGACGAGAAGGTCTGTCGCCTTGAAGAACTTCCAGGTGAGTTCCGCGGCGTCCAGGGATGTCAGGAGCGCAACAAAAAAACACCAGAAGCAGCAACATTCGGAGGTATGCGCGGACTTCTTGGGTCGGCGAAGCCTCCCCCCCCCCGCCGCCAATCCCTGGCCGCACCTCTGGCGCCGCCCCCGACACGGTCCGCTCGCCCGGGGAAGGGTGCATGGGGAAGCTTGGCGCAGACCCGAGAAGACCGGGCTGGACCCCGAGCGCCTGTGCCCGTGCTGCGTTCTGCTCTCCTGGATGTGCCTGGGAAGGTCGAAGGATTGATCCACTTGTGCGACGGCAGCTCCGAGCCCCAGGAGACAACCATCAGCGGCGGAAGTCCCTCGGAGGTCGCTCGCCAAAGCAGGCGCTCCGCGTAGCGCACGCTGCCGCCAGAGCCCGCGTCGAGGCGTGTCCTGGAAGCCGGCTCGGAGTGGGAGTGGTACGGGTCGTGGCGCCGCAGGGTCGCGAGGGTGTCGTGGTAGAGCTTCTCCCCGCCGAACTCCTGCAGGACGTTGTCGTTGTGGTTCCAGATGACCATCGTGGGGCTGCCGTAGCTGAGGTTCTTCCACTGCTCCAGGTGCCCCACTCCAGCCTCCACAGCCGCCGCACCGCTGAAGACGTCGGGCAAGTTGTTCTGCAGGAAGAGCGCCATAGTGCCTCCGTTGGAATGGCCACACACGAAGACCTTTTCGCGCCTGACCAGGCCCTTCGAGTGCAGGAGGTGCACGGCGGCCCGGAAGAAGCCGACCTCGTGCGGCGCCCCGAAATCCCAGGAGTCCGCCCTCTCCTTGACCATCTCTGGGAAGGCCAAGATGAACCCATCAGTCACGTTCTCCGCGACGGCCGCGAATCCCGACACGTTGGCGATGTTCAGCGCGGTATCCTCGCTGCCGTGCAGCACCATCACCAGCGGCAGCCTTAGAGGAAGAAGACTGCTTTAGCAAAAGCTTTCGGAGGCCCACGCGGTCCTGCGGAAACTTGCGAACCTTAGCCGCCCCGATACGCAACACGGCACACGTAGCGTATCGATACGGAGCTCAACACGCAGACTGAACAAGTGGGTCCGACGCGATACGCTCGCCAAAACGTGGGCCAATACGTGGAGCCGACACGCAACGTTCGGGGAGACGTAAGACTCGGGTACGGGGGACTCGGGTTGGCCCGACGGGGCCATCATAAAAATGACGAGGCCCAATCTGAAATTTGACGCGAGCTCCCGCTGCAGACATCCCACGAAAACTGGACCGTCAAAATCCAGGACGCGCTCGTCAAAAAAAGTCGGCAAAGCCGAGTTCCGGCATACTCGGGTCTTGCGTTTCCCCGAAACGTATTGGCACGGACGTCTCGAGTACGGTAGGTGTTGCGTATCACAACGTGCGTATCGAGGCAGCTGAGATGCGCACCCGTTTCTTGGACCGGCGCCGAAGCGCCTCCCCCTGGAGCGCGGAGCGCGCCATCCACGGTGCCCGCCAGGGGGAGCCAGCGCAGATCAAAGAAACCCGCGCGGACCTTTACGTCGGGCCTGTCCCCCTACGGGGGGATCTTCGACGAAACATAATCAAAAATAATTAAAAAATAGCCTGGGGACTATTGTTTGAGTAATTGTTCGCCTGTTCGGGGCATTTTGGGGGTATTTGTTATGTTTCGTCGAACATCCCCCTGTAGGGGGACACGCCCGACATAAGCGGACCTGCGAAAACTAGTGCTTGTTTGTCTTCTTTGAGACCTCTCGCCCCCAGCGGCACTGCTGTTCGGCTTGTAGACCCAGAGCCCTCTGCCGGCGATGTCCAGCCTCACCATCTGGCCGGTTGGGAAGTGGTCGGCACGCCTCTCCATCCTTGGCGAGGCGGAAGCTCATCCACAAACACTGCCAGGGTGGATCATTTTCGAGGACGTCGGCAGGTGGTGAATATGGACATATCTCATGTCCACATCCACCGCCTGCCGAGGTCCTCGAAGATCAATCCCCCCGGCGTCGGTTATGGAGGAATCCCAGCCTCGGATTTGGAGGCGGCTGGGAGATCTGAATTGGATGGGCCTTGAGAGGATCTATCAACAAGGAGGGATAAAGGCAACTCCGTTCAAAATCGGTCCCAGGGATCGAATTATCCTGGCGAAGGTCCCAACCATATGCAGTTGTGGGTACCATAATTGTGAATATCTGCTTCGGTGAAGCTCCCTATGGGACCACGCAGCGCTGCACTGGGCGGGGGGGAACGCTGTACTGTGTGGGTGGTGTGCCGAATGGGGTTTCCGGGACGCATGTGGACGGTCCCACTGAGGGCTTCGGTGGAGCTCCCTATGGGGCCATGAAGCGCTCTACTGAGTGAGTGAAAATGCCAAATTGGGTTACCGGGGCGAATGCGGACGGTTCCATTGGGGGCTTCGGTGGAGCCCCCTATGGGGCCACGGAACCCTGCTCTGCGCGGGTGAAAATGCCAAATTACATTTCCCGGATGCATGCGGACAGTGGCACTGGGACCTTGGGTGGAGCCCCCTATGGGGCCACGAAACGCTGCACTGGGTGGGTGAAACGCCAAATTCGGCTTCCGGGACGCATGTGGACGGTAGCACTGGGGCCTTCGGTGGGGCTCCCTATGGGGCCACGAAGCGCTGTACTGGGTGGGTGAAACGCAGGGAGGCGGGGGAAGAGGGCCACGACACGGTGTACTGGGTGTGCGGGACGCATGCGGACGGTAGCACTGGGACCTTCGGGGGGGCTCCCTATGGGGCCACGAAGCGCTGTGCTGGGTGTGCGGGACGCATGCGGACGGTAGAGGAGGGGTAGGAGGAGGAAGAGGAGGAGGAACGCGGGGACCGTCTCTTCAAAACGAGGACCCAACACCACAGGATGGTTGGGAACAAAGACCAAGCAAAGCATCTCCTCGAACCCAGAACCTCGAACCTCGCCCACCCTCCCTGCTCGCCGGATCCAGATGGGCCACCTCGGACCCCCAGCCAGCCCCAGCCTCGGATCCTCGTCTCCGCCGACGGTGCGCCCCGACTGGTCAGCAGCATGGCCCCTGCCCCCGCGCACGCGGCTCCCATGAGCGCCCCGGCGATCAGCGCACCCACCGCCGCAGCCCGCGAGGCCAGCTTCCCGAGAGCGGGCTCCGGCTCCGCGCCCTTCGGATGGTGCCTCTTGGCCTTCGAGGCCTGAGCGGGACCGAGTGGCAGCGACACGCTGCCCTGGAGAAGTCATGCAACTTTTCTCGTCGACTTGCTCGCCTTCGGTGTTTCATAGTTTATGGTCTCCAAGACCGTCAGAAACGGACACGGGATGGAAAACTAGTTACCCCAAGGAAGTTCGAAAATGATGGCCTCGGGGACCGTTAGAAACGGACCGAGGATGAAAAACTACCCCAGTGAAGAACTACGACCTGCAACAAGTGCATGATTTCCCCAGTGGATGTAGGAATGGGGATCAGAAGCGGATCCTTGGGGGTCCAGAATCGGTCAGACCGTGCGGTGCCCTCGAAATCCTCAAAAGCCTCAACGCACGCTGTGCGGACCTTGGAGGCCCTGGTCGCCCGAGAACTCCTCAAATAATTAACTGCCCGAGTCCCAGAACCGTGCGGCATCCCCAAATCCTCACTGTGTCACCACACAGCGTGGTCACCGCACCGTTTGGGGGCCCCCGGGGATGGGGCAGCACCCGAATCGGCGCGAACCCTCATCCCGATCGAGATCGTTTGGCGGATCGCGAGTCGGGCGCAGCTCCTGCAGGTCAGCACCAGGACGCCCCGAGGAGGCCCAGGCATCAGCAGGTGAAGCCCCGGAAGGCACCAGGATGCCCCAGGAAACTCAGAGGCAGCACCAGGAAGCGCCAGGAAGCCCCAAAGGCCAAAGGAGAGAGGGAACCCTAGACATGCGACGTCCTCATTTTTTCAACAGAGGATCGAGGCGAGGGGCCTCAAGGAAGAGGAGGACGAGCATTGGGGGTCGAGGATCGAGGAGAACCGAGGAGGATGCTCCAGGACCCAAGATCGAGGAGGAGAAGGAGGAGGATCGAGGAGGAACACGTCTCATCATTGATGTGTCACTCCAGCGTCAAACAACACCATTAAGATACTGTGGTGGGTTTACTCCTCTCTTTGCTAGCCCCCCCTCCCCCGCACTCATTATCGTCGTAATCATGCTCATCCTGTCCACCCTGCTCTCTCACCCTTCTGCGCCGTTTGAGCTTTTCACCTCCTGCTTCACCTGCTCCCGCAATCGATGCGCTGCTCTTCCCAGACCTTCCCTTCACTCCCCCCCTCCCCCCCGCCCTCCTCGACGCCCTCCTGCCCTGTCGGTTCGTCCACCTGCGCATCCTTTCCGCCCTCTGCCCTATCCTGCCCATCCCCCTCCGCCCGTCCCAGATCCCTCCCGTCTTCCCTCATCCCTCTTCTACTCCTTTACTGTTTCCAGGCTTCCTTTCTCCCCCCGGCCATCGCTGCCTGCAATGCTGATTCGCGCTCGCCCTCGCAGTCAGTACTTGCATCAACGCTACGATTTGCAGCGCGCGCGGTTGACATGATGAGGCAAAGCATCCACTTTTTACTGGAAGAATCATCATGGCTCTCATCGCAGTCGCCATGATGTGGCGTGGCTAACGAGGTGTGTGAATTAAACGGGGGATGTTTCAGATTCGGGACATGCCAAAATAATGTCGAATCCATACACAAATCAGAACCGTGTCTAAAACAGTCTCCATCTACCAGAGCGTTGCTAAATAGTGTAACAGTCGTGCATCTCCGTGCTCAAAAGGCCTATAACCCTGTTAGATACAGATGCACGTCTGAAATTGCTACAACCGACGCGCAGAACACATCGTATCTACATCATTTCGTGGCTGAGATTTAGACGCGGGTTTCAATAGTTCTGACGCAAAAAATAGAAGGGGGCCCAGGACACACAAATAAATACACACACGTAAAAATGTTCCCATATTTTCCCATATTTTCTGGGTTTTTGTCTTCCCCCCCCCACTTCCCATATTTCCCCATGTTTTCCTGGGAGTCGGCGATTAATTATGTCTGTGTGTTTCTTTCCCTCCTGAAAAATATGTGACCTCCCGCGCGGGAGCGCCGAACATTTGGACACTCGCTCGAGCCGTGGTTGACGGATCCATGGGCCCGGCGAGGGCCTCCAAAGGCCGACAATTGAGAAAAACGTGGCAGGAGAAAAACCTGTCAGGTTTTTTTCTCAATTGAGAAAACCTCATAGCGGTTTAACCTCCGTCCTGATCGTTTCCGGACGCAACGGGGGTATGGGCTCGGGGGCCAAAACTCGACCCCAGACAAATCCAGCGGTGCGCTTTGGCAGGGAATGCGGGGGCGAATCTGGCCGTGTGGCGGCGAGAATCGAGAAGTCTCCCCGCAGCGCCAAAACACCGAAACGACCGCCCAAAACCAAAAACAAACCTCGAACCTCGAACAAATGTCTGGGCCATGCCCCCTTGACTTCCGCATGCCTCGCATGTTTGGGACCGGCTCGGGCAGGTGGTAGTAGGGGGGTGACCTAGATGGGGGGTGCAGAAGAGGACCCTAAAGTGGCCCTAGGTCCCCTTTGGGAGCCACCAGGGGCCCAGAAGGGGCCCTGAAGGGCCCCTTTAGGGTCGTTCTCTTCACCCCCCCTTCAAATCACGCCCCACTGCCAAGCGCCCGGCTGGACCCCCGACGGACTCAAGACCCGGCAGCGGGCCGTGAAAGCGGCCCCGCCTGCTTCCCGAGGAGCGGCTCTGCCCCGAAGAGGTAGGGCTTCGCAGCGCCCTTCGGCGGCGCTGGGAGCCCCGATGCCGTCATCGCGGCCGAGCTCGTCGCCTGCCTGCCCCCCTCGGAGGGCGCCGACTATGCACCTGCGCCGATCTTGGCCAAGTCGATGCTGGGCGAAAGATTGGTCGGAGAAGCTGCAGGGGCCTGACATAGTCCGGACACCAGAACATCGGTTAGGAAGCGGGGTCATCCGCTCAAAATCGGCCCCAAATCCCCTCCAAGGGTTTGGGTGAAGTTTTTGATCCCGTGTCCGTTTCTGACTGCCCTGGGCCCCGAAAGCAGCACTATGAAACCGAAGAAGGTCCAACACCTTCCCGAACCCAGAACCTCGAACCTGCCCGCCCTTCCTGCTGGCCGGAGCCAGAGTTGGCTTGCCTCAGAGATCCCCAGGCGGCTCCGACACACATCGAGCCTGGGCCCAGGGTGTGCCCGGCCAGCGGTCGGCGTACAGTCGGGGCGTTGACCTAAGGAACCCCAGATAAGGAACGAGGCCCCTGTTTCCCATGAGTTCAACCTCGATTTCCCGTGGAAAACCTCAGGAAAGCCCGAGGCGAACTTTGAAACCTTCAAGGAACACCGAGCCCCTCCCCAACGAAAAGGGTTCCTTCTTCAGCGCCCCGACTATAGGTGCATACAGTTGGCCCCCCGCCTCGAGGCGCCCCGGCGCTGCGGGGTGTGCGCGCCGCACGCCTCTCGCCAAGAGCGGCCCCGCGGTGGCGCGCGCGCCCCGTCGCGAGCCAAAACGGCTCAGGCTTCCTGGGCCAAAACGGCTCCTGGCACAAGGGGGGGGGCCGGCAGAGGAGGAAAAAGAGGAGAAGGAGGAAGAGGAGGAGGTGGAGGAGGAGGAGGAGGTGGAGGAGGAGAAGGAGGAGGAAGAGGAAGAGAGTGGGAGGAGGAGGAGGAGGAGAGGAGGAGAGGAGGAGGAGGAGGAGGAGGGAGGAGGAGGAGGAGGAGGAGGAGGAGGGAGGAGGAGGAGGAGAGGAGGAGGAGGAGGGGAGGAGGAGGGGAGGAGGAGGAGGGAGGAGGAGGAGGAGGAGGAGGAGGAGGAGGGGGAGGGGGAGGAGGAGGAGGAGAGAGGAGGGAGGGGAGGAGGAGGAGGAGAGGAGAGGAGGAGGAGGAGGGAGGAGGAGGAGGAGGAGGAGGAGGAGGAGGATGGAGGGAGAGCAGGAGGAGAGGAGGGAGCAGCAGGAGGAGGGAGGAGGAGGAGGAGGAGGGTGAGGAAGGGGGGGGCGGGGGGCGATGGTCGAGGAGGGTCGGGGGAGAATGTCCAGCACCGGTGGGCCCCCTGGGGCCTCCTGGGGCGCCCTCGTCGCCACGGCTGGAGCCGCATCGGGACTCTGGAGAGAGCGTCTCCTGGGACGGCGACGGGTCGTCGCCCAACCCTTGCTCGGGAGCGGCCAAGAGGGGGGTGTCCAAGAGCGGGGGGGTGCAAATCATGACCGGCGGCATGTGCGCGGCCCAGCGGGGGGGCCAGGGACGTAATGAAATAAGA
The DNA here is from genome assembly GCA_963575745.1 of Prorocentrum cordatum. Taxonomy (NCBI): domain Eukaryota; class Dinophyceae; order Prorocentrales; family Prorocentraceae; genus Prorocentrum; species Prorocentrum cordatum. The sequence continues at coordinate 75,451 of CAUYUJ010021643.1, forward strand.
AGAGGCGCCATGAAATCTGGGGAAATATCATGCCCCCGCGATGATATTCAACCCCTCTAGTCATCACCCCCCTCTTTTCCGCCCCCGACTTGCGTCTTGGGGAGGAGGAGGACCCGTGCAAACCCAAGAGTCATCAACGATGTTCGAGTAAACCCTCCATTTATGCTGGTCCCATCGTACTCAAGGACGACATCCCAGAAATCATTTCGAGCACCCAGAGAAGTGTCGAAAGAGTGTCGAAACAGTGTCGAAAGAGTGTCTCCCAGGGCCCGACACGTGAAAACCATAGAGTTTCGGTACTTTTCTTCTGGTGCTCGAAATTCCTTCTGGTGATCAAGGCTAAAGTAGGTTGGAACATCATAACCTTCCATCCTAGCTCCGTCCCTCTTCATAGGCCCTTACAACGGTTCATTCAACCGTTCGAAGACCCCGAAGCATGCCAAAACACTGTTGTCGGGATCCCGACGCCACGGATCAACCTGACTTTAGCGACTTGACGATCCGGGATCGTGTCAGAACGCCGTTCCTGGGACTTCAACACCGCGAACCAAGGTAGCTGTTGAACCCTCATAATCTCGAATCCTTCCAAAGCACGATTTCTGGTACGCTGATCGTGGGCATCCGTGACAATCATGCAACAGCTTAAAAACGAATGTGCGCGTCGCTGAGACGACAACCACATTTTGGAAAGGGACCGCCCTCAATCCGCGAAGCTCTTGCACACTTTCATACGAATACGCGCGGCACAAAGGCGACACTCACATTTTGAAAACGAACCGACGTCAATATGTGAGACTCTTGCGATGTTTCACAACAATCCTGTGGTGTTGGGACCTCGTTTTGAAGAAGCGGTCCCCGCGTTCCTTCCGTCTTTCCTCCTCGCCCCGCCCCCCCCTCCACCGCTCGCATGCGTCACGCACACCCATGCCGGCACACCCCTTACTCGTTTCGTGGCCCCACAGGGAGCTCCACCGAAGCCCCCACTGGGACCGCCCGCGTGCGTCAGCCACCACCCAGCACAGCTTTTCGTGGTCCCATACGGGGCGCCACCGAACGCACCAATGGCACAACCCGCATGCGTCAGCCACCACCCAGTACAGCGCGTCGTGGTCCCATGAGGAGCTCCGTCGAAGGCCTCAGTGGGACCGCCCGCATGCGTCAGCCACCGCTCAACACAGCGTTTCGTGGCCAAATAAGGGGCTCCACCGAAGGCCCCAGCGGGACCGCCCTCATGCGTCAGCCACCACCCAGTACAGCGCTGCGTGGCCCCATAGGGAGCACAACTGAAGGTCCCAGTGGCACCGCCTGCATGCGTTCGTGGCCCCATAAAGGAGGCTCCACCGAAGGCCCCAGTGGGACCGCCCGCATGCGTCAGCCACCACCCAGTACAGCGCTTCGTGGCCCCATGGGGAGCTGCACCCAAGGTCCCGAGTGGGACGACCCGCATGCGTCAGCCACCACCCAGCGAAGAGCTTCGTGGCCACATCGGGGGGTCCACCGACGGCCCCAGTGGCTGCGCCCGCGTTATTCACAACTGCATACGGTTGGGTACTTTGCAAAGATAGTTTGAAACGAATTTGCGCGGCGCTAGGGCGAGAACCACATGTTGAAAACGATCCGCCTTCAATCCGTGAAACTCGTTTTGGAGAGACAAATACCGCGTTCCTTCGTTTCTCCTCCCCCCCTTCCCTCCTCCCATCATCACCGTCATCACCCGTTTCAGCACACCCTTCACACGTTTCGTTGCCCCATAGGGAGCTCCACCGAAGGCCCCACTGGCTGCGCCCGCATGCCTACCCCACGCCCATGTCGGCACACCCCTCACACGCCGCGTGGCCCCATAGGGAGCTCCACTGAAGGCCCCAGTGGCTGCGCCCGCATGCCTCCCCCACACCCATGTCGGCACTCCCCTCACACGCTCCGTGGTCCCATTGGGAGCCCCACCGAAGGCCGCAGTGGCTGCGCCCGCATGCCTCCCCCCCACACCCATTTCGGCACACCCCTCACACGTTTCGTGGCCCCGTAGGGAGCCCCACCGAAGGCCCCAGTGGCTGCGCCTGCATGCCTCCTGCATACCCATTTCGGCACACCCCTCACGCGCTTCGTGGCCCCATGGGGAGCTCCACCGAAGGCTCCAGTGGCTGCGCCCGCATGCCTCCTCCACACCCATTTCGGCACACCCCTCACACGTCTCGTGACCAGTGGCGTCCGCATGCGCTCCCACCGCACCCATTTCGGTACACCCCTCACACGTTTCGTGGCCCCATAGGGAGCCCCACCGAAGGCCCCTGCACACCCTTCACACGCTTCGTGGCCCCAGAAGGAGCTCAACAGAAGGCCCCAGTAGCTGCGCCCGCATGCCCCCCCGTACCCATTTCGGCACGCCCCTCGCACGCCGCGTGGCCCCATAGGGAGCTCCACCGAAGGCCCCAGTGACTGCAATCTCGGCACGCACCTGATACGTTTCGTGACCATATAGGGAGCTCCACCGAAGGCCCCAGTGGCTGCGCCCGCATACCTCCTCCACTGACTCATTTCGGCACACCCCTTCACGCGCTTCGCGGCCTCATAGGGAGCTCCACCGAAGGCCTCAATGGCTGCGCCCGCATGCCTCCCCCACACCCACTTCCGCACACCCATCACACAATCGTGGCCCAAAAAGGAACTCCACACAGTAGGTCCCTGTGGGACCGCCCGCATGCGCCCGCCACATCCACACCAGCGCTTCGCGGCCCAAAAATGAACTCCACCGAAGGTGCCACTGGGATCGCTCACATGCACCCCCCACTACCCCGCACCGCGCTTCGTGGCCCCATAGGGGACTCCAGCGAAAGTCCCAGTTCCACCCAGTACGGCGCTTCGTGGGTCCATATGGAGCTCCACCGAAGGTCCCAGTGGGACCGCCCGCATGCGTCCGCCACAGCAAGTACAGCGCTTCGTGGCACCATAGGGAGCTCCACAAAAGGTCCCAGTGCGACCGCCCGCATGCGTCCACCACACCCACTGCAGCGTTTCGCGGCCCAATGAGGAAGTCCACCGAAGGTCCCAGTGGGACAATCCACATGCGCCCGCCACACCCACGACAGCGGTTCGCGGCCCAAAAAGGAACTCCACCGAAGGTCCCAGTGGGACCGCCCGCGTGCGTCCGCCACGCTCAGTACAGCGCTTCGCGGCCCCCTGTGGAGCTCCACCGAAGGCCCCACCGGCACCGCCCACATGCGCCGGCCACACCCAGCACAGCGTTTCGTGGCCCCGTAGGGAGCTCCAATGAAGGCCCCAGTGGCACCGTCCGCATGCGTCCGCCACGCCCAGTACAGCGCTTCCTGGCCCCATAAAGGGGCTCCATCGAAGGTCTCAATGGCACCGCCCGCATGCGTCGGCCACACCCAATATAGCGCTTCGTGGCCCCATAGGGATACCCCCATAGGGATACCCGCCGAAGGTCCCAGTGGGACCGCCCGCATGCGTCCGCCACGCTCAGTACAACGCTTCGTGGGTCCATAGGGAGCTCCACCAAAGGTCCCAGGGGCATGCGCCCGCCACACCCAGTACAGCGTGTCATGGACCCATAAGGAGCCCCACCGAAGGTCCAACTGGGACCGCCCGCGTGCGCCCGCCAACACCAGTACAGTGCTTCGTGGCCCCATGGGGAGCTCCACCGAAGGCCCCACGTGGACCGCCCGCATGTGTCCACCACACCCACTACAGCGCTTCGTGGCCCCATAGGGAGCTCCGTCGAAGGTCCCAGTGGAACCGCCCGCATGCGTCCCCCCACCCAGTACAGCGCTTCGCGGCCCAAAAAGGAACTCCACCGAAGACGACAGTGGCATCGCTGCGCCCCCCCCTACCCCGCACCGCGCTTCGTGGGCCCACAGGGAACTCCAGCGAACGTCCCAGTTGGACCGCCTGCATGCGCCCCCCCACCCAGTACAGCGCTTCGTGGCCCCAAATGGGGGCTCCACCGGATACCCCAATGACACCGCCCGCATGCTTTTCTACAACCCACTGCAGCGCGTCGTGGCCACACAGGGAGCTCCACCGAAGGCCCCAGTGGGACCGCCTGCATGCGTACCCCCCACCCATTACGGCACGCCCCATCACGCGTTGCGTGGCCCACTGGAAACGGCACCCACAACGCGTTACCCACAACTACATATGGTCGGTTCCTTCGCCAAAGAAATTTAAAACGAATGTGCGCGGCGCGAAGGCGAGAGCCCCATGTTGAACACGTCCCGCCCTCCATCTGTGAAGCTGTTGCCATTTTCTACGCTCCAGGGTCGTAAATGGTGAGGACGTCTCAGGCGAAACGCCCGGCCCGCCCTAAAATCTGGCCTCGGGGTGCGACAGAGAGAAATTATCTATAAGGAAAAGGAATCAAGAAGGAGGAGGAGGAGGAGGAGGAGGAGGAGGAGGAGAAGCCGTTACGTCGAGGTCCTTGCGCACAGCCCCCGCGATGCCGTTGCGGACTGGCGCCCGTTCTGGCCCGTTGAAGGGCCCGAGGATGATCCCCGCTCGCTGCTCGACGCCCTCGCGGACGAGCTTCATCGCGACAGACGTGACCTCCAGCAGGGCGCGGGCCTTCTCCGCGGCCGCCTCGGGTCAAGCCATCCTGCAGGGGTGCCGCCGAGGCGCGGCGATCGTCCCGAGCGCCCGCTGCACGAGGGCTGCCACCACCTGGCTGCTTTCCTGCCCGCTGGCCGTGCTGAACTCGTATCCTGGTCGTCCTTGTGCTGGTCCGTGCGCCTTCTCGGCGCGCGCCGCGTACAGCAGGGGTTCGTTGCGCGGCCCCGCCTCCACGCCTTGCCCTTCAGCGCGTCGCCGTTGCTCACCTCCTCCCAGTTGGCGCTGAGGTGACTACCCTGGTCGCCCTCGTAGCTGCCCTGCTTCTCGCCCTCGCCTGGGGGCACGAGCGCCCGCTGCGCGAGGGCCGCCTCCACCTGGGTGCTCTCCTGCCCGTTGGCCGTGGCACCGAGCTCGGTCTCCTGATCGTCCTTCCGTTGGTCCGCGCGCCTCCTCTGCGCGCGTCTCGTAAGGGTTGTTTGCGCGCCCCCCCACCGAGCCTCGCACGCTAAAGGCGTACCCTCACGCTGATGGATGCAAGTGTTCGCAGATGGATGCAGCCGCACGCTGACGCGCGCGGCCATCGAACGGTACCTCGCCTCCTAATCTAATGGCGCGCCCTCGCTGGTCTCAGGGGTCGGTCCATATCAGATGGCGGTCCACAAAGAAGTTCTTGAACTCGCGTGCGGCTACCGTGGTCCCGAAATCCTCCGCGAAGCTCTTCCCTGTTCTCGAATTGTGGAGCGAGAGGCCGTCCCTCAACTGCTGCGGGATAGAGGGCTCCATGTGTTGATGGAAGAAGCTGTTGCGCTGCGTGTAGGTGTGTGCGTAACCTGCTGCGCCACGACCCAGCGCCTGAGCTTGTTTCCAGACGCCTCGCCACGTCGTGCTCTCGGAGCCGCACTCGACTCAGCCGAATTAGACACGTTGCCAGAGACAACTGGGTGGCTCGCGAAATCGGCCACTTTTGCATCCAACGCCTCAGTCTTGCTGTCAATTGCCGCCGACACCGCCGTCTGAACCGCCTGCGTCCATCCTTCTGTTCAAAATTCCAGTGTTGACCTCCTGGGCCTGCCAAGCGCTGCGCAGGTCTGACACTTCCTACTGCAGCGACTGTTCCAGACGCTCGATCTTCTTGTCCGTCCCCCTCATCTCTCCGATTAGACCCCTCATCCAAGCTGGTGCCTCATCAGGCGGTGCAGCAGCTCCCCTGGGCGGAATAGGACTTAGAGTAGATTCCCGACGCCGCCGACTGCCGTACCTCGCGTTCCCAGGACGCGATCTGTCTCGACTGTCCGCTGGCGACCTGTTGCGTGCACTTCTCGAATGGGCTTATGGAGTAGTGCCCGAAAGGCTTCTCACGCTGACGGCGGGTCTCTCCCTTCATCTCCATGTCCCTGCGGCCCTGCGGCGCCATTTCCAAAGCACTGGGGTCCACCGGAGTGATGCGAGGACTGGTCGGACGCGGACCCCCACAGGAGCGAAAATGGTCGCCTGTCGACTAAGCGCGGGGCGCCTCGAGCCGCTCCCTTGGCAGCGACCACGTACGAAGCGCCAAGGTCGCACGTTTCGCACTTGAGCCAAAATGGCTACGGAAGGAGGAGGAGGAGGAGGAGGAGGAGGAGGAGGAAGAAGAAAGGAACGACGAGAGTGAGGAGGACGAGGAGGACGAGGAGGAAAGGGAAGGCCTACCAGACAGACTTCGACCGCCAGGCGGCCCGGTGACGGCGGGTGGGTTGGGTTGGGTCCGATTGGTGACAAGTGGACAAACGGACCCAAGCCCCGATCAGATGGCCCAAAGAGACTCGATCGCACTGTGGCCAAGACGTCCCCGAGAAGCCCCCACGAGGGCCCAGGAGCCCCACCAAAGGCCGCAACGAAGCGCCCAAGCCTCCGAGAACCCTCACACAATCATACGGCGTCTTGGCGCGGTTCCCACGCGACCGCAAATCGCCCTGCCTGCCCTGTTCGGTAAGGCTCGGTAGAACCATCCTGCGCTGGCACTATGGCAATGATTGCCTGCGCTGGCACTATGGCGCGGGACGTACGCTTGCTAGTTCCGTGCTAATAGAACACAATAAATGGGCATCCCACATCTATCCTGATCGCGAGGCTTGCGCCCGTCACACGGTGAGTACACCGCGCTCTTCACGGTGGTGGTCTCGTTGCCTCCAGACCCTCCCGCGCACGCTGCGATCTGCTGAGCTGCCAGCCGCAGAAGAAGGCGATGAGCCCCAACGCAATCTGGGCGAGCGGCGCTAAATAATCAAGTCGCTCACAAGGGCAGGTGGTGACATGCGAGACATTTAACGATGTGTCACAAGATCTTTAGAAATGCATGGCACACGAAACCTACTATCACAGGCAACACGCATTTGGCAAACAAGTAGGTTGTCGCGGCGGCAAGATGTGGGCACCTGCAGGCTACACAATCACCACCCAAAACTTAATACACCCACCAATCTGTACCGAGTGCAGAAGAGGTGGGGAAACAGGCATGCGGTGCAGAAGACACTCTGCAATAATGATCCACTCGGATGGTTGAAACTGAAACCAATCGAAACTCTGACTTGAGCCACTGCCAGCAAGGTAGCTCTCAGCCCATCCAGCCCAGACGGCTCAACACATCTTAAACGCACATGCCGCTTGACCATCAAGAAAACCCATGGTCCTCATGCCATACATCGGCTGCGAACCACGACTGCAATTGCTTGAGGAAATTTGGCACCAGTGGCAACGTTCGGAGGCCATATCGGCCTCCCGCAGCCGCCGAAGCCGGATCGGTGCATCATGCTGAACGTGTTCATGTGTTCGTCTGGCTTGCGGCCGCATGTCTCGACGCAGCGGGGCAGGCTCCATTCAGTCGACGCCCGAAAGCCTGGGCACGCCCGCGTTGACCCTCCTCAGCAATTCAACCTTCACTCATGCTGGCTTCCACGGGCAAGGTCGATTCTTTTTACATCCGGTGGCCCTCCGCCAACTTCTGCGGAGAGCTAAAAGATAACGCCTTTATCCGTCGAATGTGTGTTAGTCACGAGGCCGCAAGGCAAACTGGGGATGCCACGCGAGCCAACCTGCCATCGGCAAGCTGCTAGGGCGAGACGTCCATGGTCTCGTACAGAGACGAACAACCAATGACTTGTCTTCGTCTTCAAGGGGGCTCGGCTTTCGAGCCTTCAGCCCTTCGTGGAGCGGCCGGAGCTCACACCGGCATGATGGGCAACCACATGCGAAGCCTACCCCTGCAGGTCCACTCTCTGCAGAAAGCGAACAAAAACAGAGGCCCAGAGGTGCACCCCAGCGAGGGTACCTGACACCCCGGCATCGATTGGAACCGCCGGGGCAGGGCTCACAATCGGCCGCAGACAACCGCCAGAGGTCCGCGCGGACTTCCTGGATCGGCGCGCGGAGGGCGCCAGGGGCGGCGCGGGAGGCGCCGCGAGGGGGGTCCAGCGCCGACCCGGGCAACGCGCGGCCCTCCGAGCACAGACTTGTGGCTCTGTCGCTGCTGCCAGGCTCGCTACCTTCGCACAGATCCCGACCCCGGCACTCGACGGACCCAAGGCGGTCATCATCCTCCAGATGGCACTCGACAAACCCACCCTCAGGGAAGTGCCGCCAGAAACCCGGGGGATCCTTCAGATTGGCACCGAGATGAGGTGATATGATCCTGGGAACAGGCAGGCGATCCAGCCAGGCAGCCAACGACTGCTGCAAGGCAGCGGGACCGGAATGCAGTAGTTGCCGCTCTCCATGGGGTCCGTCTTCGAGCTGTCGACGAGGGACTGCACGTACGAGCCGGCCTGCCAGCCCGGTCGTCCATCCTCGTCCGCCCGCCTCCTCCCACGACGAGGGGGAAGAGGAGGGGGGGGAGGAGGAGGTGGATGAGGAGGAGGAGCATGATGAGGAAGAACCTGACATCCTCTCGTTTGGGAAAGATGTGGACGCACGGTTTTGCTCATTTTGGGCTTCTGGGGGGCCTCGCCAGGCCCAGGACAGTCCGAAAACGACTCGGGCAGCACAGCCAATCTCAGGGGAGGAATCCAAACCTCTCGGGAGCCAAATTGAAAAAAAATGCGGTGGAGAATATCCGAGGCGGAAGGGGAGGAGGAGGAGCTTCTGTCCTGACCGCACACCCTCCCTTCACGATCCCCTGCCGCGGCGCGGGGTTCAGCGCTGACCCAGGAAATCCGCGCGGACCTCCGAAAAAGCTTATGCCGTTGCTTCATTTTCGAATCGAACAGAGTAGCTCAGGGACGAATAGCAGGGAAACGATACTGGGACCGTTTGGGACTTCCCGAACGAAAAGATATTGTCAGATCGACGACACCATCCGAAACGGTTCAATCCGAACGTCGACAGGAGGACTCACAGGACTGTCATGGCAAGCTATCGGATCCAGTGTATGCCAACCGATCAGCACTTGTATAAGATGGCCGTACGATGCCAGGACAGCAGAGAAGACCAGGCTGCGAGAGTACCCTTAGACGTCAAAGCAAAAAGAGCGATGGTAAGAAAGGGCACGGCATCATCACAAGGATGCAATGCCAAAAGGCAACGATACTGCCCCTGCCCGCGCCGACAATGCACTCACGACTGCTGTCGCCATGTACGACATCATCGTGAGCGTGGCGACTGTGGCGGCCGTCTTCTTCGAGCCCAAGGTGTTCTGGGGGGGATCCGGAAACGGCGCTTTGAATGATGTCGACTGTCAGGGCTCACACACAAGAAGAGGAACCCCCATAGGATCATCTGTGGCACCAGGAGAGACAACGCGGCACACAACTAGACGGGTAGCAACGATCAGGCACGGAAAGACGGGGACGGAAGACCAGATGTGACACGAGAGAGGACAAGGAGCAGCAGAGGAGGAGGAGGAGGAGGAGGAGGAGAAAGAGGAGGAGGACAGGAGGAGGAGGAGGACGAGGAGGAGGAGGAGGAGGAGGAGCAGCAGAGAGGGAGGAGGGGGAGGAGGGGGGAGGAGGAGGAGCAGGAGGAGGAGGAGGAGGAGGAGGAGGAGGAGCGAGGGAGGCGGCGATCTCGGCGACGGGGGCCCGCGGCGCGCAGCTGCGCGCGTCTCCAGCAGTATGTTGTAGATCCCGCCGTTGAAGGGCAGGGCGGTCACGGCCTCGGTGTACACCTCGGGGCGTCTCGCTTGGGCGAAGGATTGCAAAAAAAACGAAGGATTGCAACAAAAACCCTCGTGCGAAGGATTGCAAAAAAAACAAGATTGCAAAGGATTGCAATCCTGGGTTTTTGCAATCCTTCGTTGAAGGGCAGGGCGGTCACGGCCTCGGAGTACACCTCGGGGCGTCTCGCTTGGGCACCTGCCTCTCCGACGAGCCCGGCAGCGTTGCCCTTTCCAGGCACTGCAGCATGCCCTGCACTCACCCAGCCTCGAACTTGCACGTCGGTCGGAAGAAGTAGGTAGAGGCATGGAGTAAGAAGGCGGATCAAGCGGAGTGGGTCCAGGTCCTCCCAGAGAATAACAGAACACAGCAAAAGCATGTCGATTCTTGTCGTAGGAAGGCGCTTGAAGTAGATTGGGATCTGGGAATCCAAATATACATACTTTCAACGACTGGCGTACATGCCTATCCCCGAGATAGCAAAGCTGAAAGGCGATGACGATCTTAGGGCTGTGCCCTGGGACACCGAGGGACTCCTTAGGATCGGCACCGGGGGAAAGCGATGCAAAACATGGGGACAGCGATGTGTTTCAAGATGGTAGGCACTGCCGAGCTAGCCGGCGAGAATCCCACCACGAACCATTTTGAGGACACTGGCGATCCTACCGTTACACATCCGTAAGCGCTGGCTCGACCGTTCCGTCCAGGCGCTCCAACACTAAGAGCTCAACCTCCGTGTGCACAATCAACCAGAAGTCGAACATTGCCCGGGCCGCGACAACTAGGACGTGCTCAAGTATCTGTTCAACCACTACGACGACCTCTCCCCAGATCACTCATTATGTTTATTTTGCGCCTTCTTCTGCTACGTATTCTAAAAACTCTTCCAATCGGAATGTCACCAGCGTGTGGCAGGCCACGACACGGATGGGGAGTGGGAGGGTGTGTCTTCATCAAAACCACTCCAACATGAATCACAACAAAACCTGACGTGGTAAGCGCAGCGTCACAAGGGGCTCCGGCCCACCAACACAGGAATGTGTAAACTTACTGTGCGCGGGATGGGGTGGGCACGGAGGGACACAACAAATCCCTCTTAAACCTCCAGGCCCCCGCATCATACGCCTGCCCGCACGATAAGCCGATCTGCCACTTGCGCATCCAAAGCTGATACATCACACAATATATCGTTTTGCTTGACCTTAGGGCCTCAGAGGGCTTTCCCTTCCTGCCTCCCCCTACTCATCCACAACTTTCCCTCGGACCCTGGGGATCACGGGCGGCGAACACATGCAGATCCACTCCCTCGCGGTCTGGATTCCAGAACGGGATTCCGTGGATCGTCGGTCGCGCGAAACTGTATCTGTGGGGTCGGGTCCCAGGGGCCCCGCCCGCGAGGCCGTGGATACGGGTATGTTTCCCGCCCACGAGGTCAATCCCACAGAGCCTCGAGAACCCTCTGAAACCCTCCCTTGTCCTCATCATCCTTATTCCTCGGGAACTATGCAGAACGTAATCGATGGCCGCTGGAGGATCCCCCCTGGGGTCAGACGTTTCCACAGAGCGGGCCCTAAGAAACCCCCTCGGGTCTCTCTGGAGGCCCCTGGAGACCCAGACATGACCAAGAACGTTCAAGGAGCTCGCTCCTCGCCTCCCCCGATCTCCTCCTCCCCCTCCTCCCCCTCCTCCCCGTCCTCCTCCTCCTCCTCCTCCTTCTCCTCCCCCTCCCCCACCTCCTCCTCCTCCTCCTCCTCTCCCTCCTCCCCTCCTCCTCCCCTCCGCCTCCTCCTCCTCCTCCTCCTCCTCCTCCTCCTCCCCTCCTCCCTCCTCCCTCCGCCTCCGCCTCCTCCTCCTCCTCCCCCTCCCCCCTCCTCCTCCTCCTCCTCCTCCTCCTCCTCCTCCTCCTCCTCCTTCTCCTCCTCCTCCTCCTCCTCCACCTCCTGCCTTCTGTGGTGCGCTCTGGCCAGACATTCGACTGAAGTCCACCCGTGGCGACGGAAGGGATCCTAGGAGGCCCAGCATTGTCCAGAAGCTTCCAATGCCCTCGGCCCTCGAACGGGGACCGAGGCACAGCATCCTCATCCTCGCTCCTCCTCCCCTTCCTCCTCCTCCTCCTCCTCCTCCTCCTCCCCTCCTCCTCCTCCTCCTCCTCCTCCTCCTCCTCCTCCTCCTCCTCCTCCACTCACCGCGAGCGTGCCACCGAAGCGTAGCATACAATTATCGAATTGCCCGTGTCATCTTCCCGTTGGGGCCATACGAATCGTCTCTGCGCCGGTTCAGCTACAAGGGGTGAAAGGGGGGCCAGGAGGAGGGGCGCTACAGCGCATCCATGGCCCGACGCACGGGGGCGTACCGAAAGAA
>CAUYUJ010021643.1:92500-136143 GCA_963575745.1 Prorocentrum cordatum
GATGCATGTATACATCTAGCATATATTTATCTATACACGGCTACTATAAATATCGGCCCACATATCTCTATGTATTTATATATATATACGCGGCCATTCGAAATATCGGTCCGCATTCTGCTGCTCAACCTGCTCCAGCCCACTTCCCTCCTAAGTATGCCGTTCCACCTCCGCATCGTGCCTTCAGTATGCTGCAGGAGCCGCGCGAGAGCCGCTCAGAGATCCCTCGGGAAGGCCGGACCCACGCCGGGCGCCGCCTCTGGCCGACCTCGGCTCGCCGCCCCGACGTGGCCGATCCCTGCCCCCCCCACCCTGGCGGAAGTCGGCAGGTGTGTCGGCCAGCGTCGATGCACGGTGCAGCCGCGGCCGCGAGAAAAAACCCTTGCAAGAAGCAGAGCGCCCTGGAAGTCCGCGCGCGCGGGGGGTGCATTGTCAGCGGGAAAGCCCAGCGCACCCATGGGCGCAAGAGCTTCTCAGAGCCCGCGGGGGAGGCGCCGTGCAGAGAGCGCGGAGCGAAGAAGCCCGGGCACCCTGACGAAAGGCAAATCGTTTCCAGGACGGCCAGAGTGCGGAACCAAACATGTTTTTGTTTCCAACAACAGTGCGACAGATCCAAGTTCTACTCTGGCTTGGAATATTCGTCCCACGGACTTTGTGCAGCATGTTCACTGGAGAAGGGAATGTTGTTTCACTGGTTGTTTGGTTTCCGATCGTAGACGTCGAGTTGAATTACAATCCGGCGAGCTCTTCGTTTCGCTGTTTTTGTTGCTTCCTTGGAACATATCAACCAAGCGAACGTGGCCATCGCAGGATGCTGCCGGCCTCCTCGAGAACGACAAGCGCGCTGTAGATGTACGTTCATTTATTGACGGAAAGCGACCTGATGCGCGATACATCGGCCCTTCGGTTGGTTCGAGCGGCCCCCGAACAGACATCGAGGCCACATGTTTGTATGCAATCGCGGCTTGATCCCGTTCAATCAGCGCGTATCTCAAGGCTGCCCGGCAAGATCGACGGGAACCTCCATGCCCAAACGAATCTGTGCACCGTTGCTCTCCGCGGGCCTCCAGCGCAGGGCTGCGCGCGCCGCGCAGCAGCTCGGTGCGCGCGCTCAAGCGAGGGCGCGGCCCTGCGTCGATCGGCCCGCCGCCTCAGGGCGCGCGCAGCGTCTGCCCCTGGAGCCCCCACCAGGCGGATCGGTGGAATGAAAGATTTTGTCTGTCTGGGTGGGCCAAAAACGCACAATGCTTCATTTGCAAAATGTTTCATTTCACCGGTCGCGGGTCTGGGTTGCGTCCCTGTCCGGGGCGGATGCGGAGTGGTTCCTTGCGGGCTTCTGTGGGGGGGTCGCTCTAGGGCGTATCGGGCCTCTCTTGGGGCCTGTCGCGCTCTTCCTCGGGTTCTCCTACTGGCTCTCAAGGCCCCTGTGGAGCTATTGGGCCCACTTGCGCCAACGTGGAAGTTTCTGAAGACGTCTCGGCGACGCATTGGGGATCTCTGGGTTTCACCAGACGCCCAGGGTCGTTTCTCGGCGCGTTCAGGCTGATGTGGAACCCCCCCGCAGTCCCCGGCCACCCACAGAGCGCCGTTGGAGCGTTGAGGGTTTCCTTCAGGCGGCGGGCCTCGGTGTCCAAATGTAGTGCGGCGCCATGCTGGGCGCTCCTTCAAATCGCAAGCTCGGTCGATTCGCGCATTTGGCGTCGCGTCGCGCAAATGTCGGCCCCATCGTGCTCAGTGATTATTTGGGCATGAGGGCCAACAAATCAAAATCTACAGGCCGACCAACGAAAAACAATAAATTTTGGTCCGCCCCCAAATATTCCGCGACACCCGATGTGGCACGGGCAGGATCAGCCAACACCGGATCGGTAAACCGGATCGGACCAATTAGTGATAAAGTGAGTCGGAGCGGGCTTCTTCAGCATGGAGTCGAAATCGAATCGGATCGGCCGCACCAAGGTGCACACGGCACCGTCAAAGTATCGTGCCACAGTGGAACGTCGAAATACAACGATCAAATCGGATCGGACCTGCCAGCTGATCGGATCGAAATGGCTCCTGGACGTTCAGGCTGAAGACTCTCTTCCCCAGTCAGCTGCACACTGAGAAAGACCAAGCATGGACTTACCACCTAGGAGCCCACAGCTGCCTCGGCCGAGGTTCGCAGACACAGGCAATTAGTTGCAGCGCACTGTTGTTACAGCATGTTTTGAGATGGTGGGCAGGGACAGATGAAGACAAACTTAACAGAAACTGGGCAATACACGGAGTGATGGAAACGATGGGACTGCCAATTGCTCCCAACCTGTCTTTACCATCGTCCCCTCTTCCGTGCCCGGCAACACCTGCTGCATGGGCCATCGCGCCGACTACGTAAAAGCACGAGCTCGTGATGTCGTTGCCTGGCCCGACTTGGTTTGCAGACAGGCCGCTGGAACTTCGCGACAGAAGGACCGATGCATGACTCGGCGAGCTGATTCCCTTACGCACTCCTGCCAGCACATGGAAGCTCCGCACAGAACAAGGTATTAGTCGAGGCACACCGCGAACCACTTTTATTGAGCTCACGTTCGCGCGACATCTCGCACATAGACAAATGCGTACGCGGCTCAATATACACACAGCTAGCTTGCGGGCAAGCCTGCCCAAATGCGCACCCGAGCAATGCACACTGCATTTCATGTGCCACATGTCCGTGCAGCAAGCCCGCTCTCCATGTCGTTCGCAGATTTTTGAAATCAAGAGGTACCGATATCGCGTGATGACTAATCTTTCGGAGCGGATCCTTCTGTGACGACGAGGGCATCCCTGGAGGCCCAGCGAGGCAAAAATGAGGCAAGGGTAGCGGTATTGGTAATTTGTCCTCCTCGGACATCTGCTTCACTGCTCGCTTGACGTAGAATTTCCTCCGACCTCTCAACGCTCCGCAGACATGACAACCCATCCGGCCGCAGATCGCGGTCGATAGGAACTCGCCGAGCCCGTGGCCGTCGTGGTGCCTCCCCCCCGCCAAGCATCTGCGCGGCTGCTTACAGTCGACGCGCATGATGAGGATGCGCGTTACGGACGCAATGGCCTAGGAAGGCCATATCGATACTTTTCGAGTGGGGCGCGGCTAGCGAACGTGGCGAAAGATCCGCCGCCAGGGCAAGGATGCAAAAGTAACCTTGGAGAGCCGCTCATCCTTACGATGCGCTTTGACTGTATCCCTCACGGAGACATTCCGCGTCAGCCTGAGGTGTGCAGAACCGTGCCTGGCGGGCTGCTCGCAGCTGGCGCCTCGATGCGCACGTCGCCGTGCAACGCCCCGGCCCGATTCGCCACCGTGCCGCCCTCTCGGAGTGAAGCGTCCGCAGGTGTCCTCGAGCTCTCCTCTGCGCTGAGTACACGAATGCTCTTCCAAGGCCTAGGCGTCTCAGGGACGGGGCTTCTCGCGAGGCTT
Organism: Prorocentrum cordatum; assembly: GCA_963575745.1. Taxonomy (NCBI): domain Eukaryota; class Dinophyceae; order Prorocentrales; family Prorocentraceae; genus Prorocentrum; species Prorocentrum cordatum. The sequence continues at coordinate 95,943 of CAUYUJ010021643.1, forward strand.
CTGAGTGTGGTGCCGCATGACCGTTCCCAAGGCCAGGAAGGCTATTTTGTTTTGTGTTCCACCGGCCCCACCGTCGTGAAGCAAGGGTGTCCCGAAGCCGTGCCGTCGCGAGGCAAGGGTGTCCAGAAGCCTCGCCGTCGTGAAGCAAGGGTGTCCTCCAGCCTCGGCGTCGCGAAGCAAGCGTGTCCCAAAGCCTCGCCGTCGTGAAGCAAGGGTGTCCCGAAGCCTCGCCGTCGCGAAGCAACAAGGGGTGTTCGCCAGCCTCGCCGTTGCTTCAACAGCCATCGTCGAAACACGGACGCAGGCAGGCACTTCGAAAGCGTTCAAAGCGTGACGCGGTGAGACCACGGCAACGCGGTTGCATTTGAAGCCACTGTTTTTCCTCACCATGCGCGCGAAGCCTAGGAGAAGGAAAGACATGGAAATAGATCGGGCTGCGCGTCAGGATCACCCCAGTCTGGCCCAGAGGAGGCAGCAAGCCCCAACAATCAGAAAACCTCCCGAGTGCAGCTCCAGTCGGAGCGAGCCAAGCAAACGCTCACAATGACGGATGGTGGGAAAGCGGCGGCGGTGGCAGCGGCAAGGAAAGAAGAGGACGGACAGAAAAGAAACGAGCAAATAGCACTGGCCGTCCAACCACTGGACAGGCCAGGAAGGCCCAATACAGACTACGAGGTCCAGGAGGGCCCCAAGATGGTCCACGAAGGCCCCGGCACGGCCCACGAGAGCCCCAACACAGCCCAATATTGCCACAGAACGGCACAAGAGGCGCCCGAGAAGGGCCGAAGACGACGGCCAAAAGGGCCCCAGGAGGCAACACCCAGTGGTTGTCCTTCAGCGTGTATAGAATGCGAGCGTTCTTGCCTTGAATGCGTACGGCGGGAAAGGAGGTTACCCAGAGGGCCACAAAATCCAAAAGGCAGCCCAAAAGGGATCCAAGACGGCACAGGAGCCTCCCCAGGCATCCCCGAACGGCCCCAGCAGTTTCAAACAAATTGCGTGAATAGGAACAAATTGCCTCCAGAACGGCTAAGATGACCCAAGATGGCCTCCACGATGGTCCGAAAAAGCTTCCAAGAACCCCCGAAGGCTTCCAAGGTCGCCCCAAGACGGCCCAAGAGGCCCCCCAAAGACACGCAATATGTTTCAAGAGGGCCCAGCGGCGGCCTAAGAAGCAACTCAGACGGCCCCAAGACGGCCGCATTGACGTGCACGACGACCCTAAATCGCCCAAATAGGACCGCACTACTGCTCAGAGAAGGCCCCAAGACGGCATCCGAAGGCCAAGAGGTCCCTCACAGACCCCAGAAGCCCCAACAAGGCCTCCACGACTCTTCTCCTCCCTCTCCACCTCCTTTAGTCATTTTTCTTCCACTACCACGTGGTCCCTTGAGGGGTTCCCATACGGCTGGCTTGGGAAAGACACAGTTTTCAACAGCTTGGCCAGCCATTGGCCCAACATTGGCCGCGAGGGCGATTTCAAAAGGTAGGGGGCGGCGGCGACTCGCCGCAATTAGGCGTCTTCGATTCGCCGCCCCCTGTGTTTACTACAAGGTTGCGAATGCTGGATGTATCTTACATCTTTATCAACCCATTTCGGGTGTTTCTAGAAGTACCCCTGGCCCAAGGTGCCCCCAGCTTTTCGCTACATTTTGGAGCCCCTGGGGCCACCTGGGCCTCGCGACGGGTGCTTTGGAGGCCGCTTGGGCTAACCCGACAATCCTGGGTCACCTTAGCCCAGGGGCGCTTCTAGCAACACCCGACTATTCCCAATGGCATCCGGCTCAGCCCGTCACCGCGCCAGGAAAACCAGAAAAGTGTTGCCTCTGCCTCCCAATCACCAGAGATGGCCTCTAAGAGGACAGGACAGCCTCGTCTGCGTGACGCCCGGAGGCAGGGGCCTCCTCACCAAAGCTGGCCACAGCTTTCACAGAATTTGCCACCCAAGCTCCCACCACGAAGGCTTCTACTCGCCCAAGGAACCAGTCTACCATACCGCAGCAGCCGCGGAGCTCAGCCAGGCCATTACTGAGGAAATCAAAAAGGTGCGATACCGCGATGCCGCTACTCCCTGGACCTCCCCAGGGGTGCGTTCGGACCAGGATTTCGAGGCGAATCCAGCCGTGGCGACGCGGGCCTCCCAGGAGATCCAAAAAGGCAGAAACGAGGGAAGGGTACCAGTAGCGATACCCGTCCCTCCGCTGACTTATCTCGTGTAGTGCATCCTGTACAGACTTTTGACGGGAAGCCCCTGCCGTGGCGGCGAGGGCACTAGAGGAAGCCTGTAGTTTGCATGTCTCCTTACAGGGCATGATCATGTTATTTATTCAAAACCACTCAAAAAATGTTTTCGGTGACCACTCGTTCGGCTGACTTTTAAAATGCTTTTTTCGTTGGTCTCTTGGCTGACTTTTTTTTTGGTATCGTTGGAGGTCTCATGTTTTTTTTCGATTGCGAATTGCTTTTTGATTTGCTTCTGATACTCTCAACGAAAGTTGATTAGCTCTGCGGTCAGCCACATGTTCATTCTATCGTTCGGCCCTGTAAGGAAACATGAGACATTGCTTGCGGTTGTAGTAGTTGCGTGAGGTATCTGCCCTGTCGTTGCAATTGTACATCGTGGTTGGCGGTGGTCGTTCTGAACGGTACCGTCGGATGTTTTTGCTATGAGTGGTATTGTTGTCATGCATGATGGTTCACCAAACTTGATAAGATATGCCGCCGTGGCGGCCTATTCATGATTATGTGCTTGAGTGAGCCCAACTCGAAGACCACCCCAATCAATATCCGAATCGTTCGCGCTAAGACCCGCTCACACTCAGAACCTCGAGCCCGCCAAGCGGCTCCCAATGCACGTTCGCGGCCAGACTCTCTCAGACCCACATGCACTCATACCCCGAACTGCACAATCAAAGACTCACTGCACGGAAAAGAATGAGGAGGAGGAGGAGGAGAGGACACTTGGAGGCTCCGAAAGGAGGGGCGCCGAAGTCCCCTCGCGGCTTCTTCCTCCGACAGGCGGTGGGGGCTCGCCTCCGCCGAGCTGGCCCCCGCGCGGCGGGCCCAAACGGCCCGCCAAAACGGTGGAGTGGAGGCGGGCGAGAGTGAAGTGGAGTTGAGGTTTTAAGGGTTTGGGCATGGGTTGAGGTTTCAGGGGGATTGGGGTCGGGGTCGTGTGTCAATGGGATTGTGGGGGGCTGGGGCTTTTGTTGGGTGATGCCCGAGAAGGGTTCGGTAGGTTGGGGTGGGTTGGTGCTGAGGCTGAGTCTTAAAGTGCTGAGGTCTGAGCTGGGAGAGGAGGGCCTAGGAAGAGGCCTGCGGCCTCGCTCACACGTGGTTCCCGAGCTTGGCGGCTTCCAGCCGCTTCTGGATGAGCGGGTGCGCCAGCTGCGCTCCGCGGGGGAGCTTGGCGAGTTTCATGTTCTGAATCGTGAGAAGTTGGCCGAGGCGGATTTTGTCCTTGACCTTCCTCACGGAGTGAAGGACAACCGCCTCGGCCTCAGTCGTCACGCCCCGTGCGATGATATCCGCGCTCGCTGCGAGCACAACGGGGTCGGGGGTGCCGCCGACGTGCTCGACGGCACTCGTGTATGCCTCCGTGGCCTCGCGAGGCCGTCCCTCCTCTCACTCATCGTCCTCCTCCTCCTGACCTCCTCCTCCTCCGCCTCCCCCTCCTCCCCTACCTCCTCTTCCTCCTCATCCCCCCCCTCTCCTCAAGTCCTCCCGATTCCTCCCCCTCTCCTCCTCCTCCTCCTCCTCCTCCTCTTTATCCTCATCCTCATTCGGCCTCTCATCCTCCCCCTGATCCTCCCAGGGCCCAAGCCTTCTCCAAGGCCTCCCTCAGCTCCTTCTGCTCCTTCGCCTTGCCTTGAAGCCCGACATCGCGTCCATATCCACGAGCTTCTCGAGCGCGTCTGCCTCCCCGACGCCTGGCGCGTCGTGCCACAGGGTCCCGTCCGCGCAGCCACCCGCGCCCTGCTTGACCCTGGCCTGCAGCTCCTCGAGCTTCTCAGCCTCGATCTGCATGATCTCCAAGGTCACGTCCGTCAGGTTCGCGCCCACACCTTCGAACAACACCTCGGAGTACTTGTCCATGATCACCTGGTGATCCTCGAACCCGCTCATCGCCTTCACCCTGGCGAACGCGCCCGTCACCGACCTCCACAAGGATCTCAGGCTCGCGGTTGCGTCGTAGTTCTGCCCCTCGTCCTTCTTGGCTCGCTGAGCGCTGGTGTCCCCGAGGCCGATGAAGCGCCGCAAGTAGTCGCCCATCCGACTGGAGTCCTGGAAGAACCCGCCCAGCTTGAGGACGTTGTCGCGCAAGCCCTCTTGCCCATCGATGCCGTTGCGCACGACACCAGCCGAAAGCTTGAAGATCGCGAGAATCGTGGTGAAGTCGGGCGGGTTCTCTTCGTGAATGTTGGCCACGCTTGTGAACGTCCACACCGCCAGATGTTGCAACGCCTGGTAGTACACACCCCTGGACTCGACAGTGTAGATCTCGCCTTCGAGGGAATTTAGCTTCGAGAGGATCTCCTTCGCTGCGCTCTCTGAGTGCGGCACATTCTTCACGAAGTTCTTGATGATGTCCGATGCAACCTGCTCGAGTCGCTGGCTCCGCTGCGCGCTTGAGAACTCCTGATTGTACTGCTCGAGGGTGGCCAACTCCACGCGAAATACCGACTCTTCGGGGAAAACTTTCAAGCTTCTGCTCAGTAGTGAGATAGCCGTGTCGACGGACCCTCCAACCTTATCGCCCTTCTTCAGTTTCTTGCCAACGGCATCGCTGAACTTCAAGAGGCCCTTACTGAACATATTGGCGAGAGTGGCTAGAATCTGCGATGTGTTCGCCTTGTCCACAGTGCGCCACTTGTGGTAATTATCAGCGACTGTCTCAAACGAATCCAGGGGCGCAAGATTCACGATCACGTCCTCCGTGCGGTCCCCGAGACACAAGAATTCGTTGATGGTGTCCACGTGTGGCTGAACGGCTTTCAGCGTGCTCAAGGTGGTGTCGTGCTTCTCTTTTGCGGATGACACCAGCTTAGCCCAGTAAAAAGAGGTCTCCAGGGAAGAATTCACGTACCCCATGATGCCCCAAGACGGCACCTTCTCAGACACATCCTTCTGGAACTTCGCGAACTCGGCGTAGCGCTCCTCGTAAGTATCTCCAACGGTCCCTTTAGCCAAGTCCTCTAGGAATATGACTTGCTTGAGCGAGGTAAGTAACTCCCTGCCGACCGACATGAAACATGGAGGGACCATGGCCAACTGCAGCTCGTTGGACAATTCATCGCAGACAACCTGTGCAAACACGACGGTGGAGTCCTTGTAGATGTCGTCCTTCAAGATCATGTTGCACGCGAAGGCGTTCACAAGGAGCTGAACGTGCATCGAAACCCTGTCGCCCAAGTGCTCGTTGGGGATGTGGGCCATCTTCGGGTCGAAAGGGTCAAAAGGGCTGCACGGCCCCAACCTCTCGTTCGGATTGATCGCGTGCGTGATGTTGTCCTCATTGTCAGCCATGCCAAGATCAGTATCACCAAGCCCTGCAAGGTCGTCAAAAGTTTCCAATTGGGTATCCATGACTTCCATCACGGCTGTCCATGGTTTGGAGCGATTCCATACTTCCTTGATGAGGCGCGTCTGGTCCACAGTGAGCTTCGAATTCTCTGGGATGATGCCGTTCACCTTTCGAGCGACGATCGCAAACATGTAGGTGGGGTCCAAAGACTCAGGCCCGTTCGGGATGGCCACTATCGGCCTCAGCCCCCTTTGAAGCATATCGTCGGTCACCAACCCATCTTTGATTTTTTGCTTCGTGACGGCGAGGACGGTCTTCACGTTATTCATGTGTGCGTTGAGACTTGAGTAGTTCGCAGCAAACTCACTTTTGCCTTGAATCTTCTCGAGTAAATTCTTGGCCTCCTTGATGCAGTTCTTCAGTTTGGCATCCATCAGATGTCGAAATAGGTTGTTCTTCTGAATCCAATACTCGCACTTGCCTGGTACATCAGGCGGGCAAATCTTCAGCAACTCCGCCGCGCTGACCGCGCCGTCATCTGACGCCGCTGAAGAAATCCTCGAACTCGGCACATTCGGAGAACCTGCACTTCCTGGCCCTGAGCTGCTCGCAGCGGAGCCGTGCACCGCATTGTGATGATGCAGGGCGCATGATGTCAAGCCACTTGCGTCTGAGCCCATCAGTGGCACTGGTGGCAAGCTCTTCCTGGGCGATGGCGTATGAGGTTCACCTACTATGGTAATTGCCGACGGTGCCACAACCGTGTCGCATTGAGGGTTCACGTTGTGCCTGCCGCGCTTCCTTTCTGTACCCCACGTGGCGAATGGCGAGTCGTCGGGGGTGGACCTTCTCAGTGGGAGAAGAGTAGGCGGCTTCCCTTTGTCATCACCGTCACCATCTGCAGCCTTCTTGCCCGCGCTTTTTTTCTGGCCCAGGCCAATCACTGCGCTGAGCGTGGGGACGTCCAACGCCTGGCTCTCGTTGAGCATCCTGGAGTCTGAGTTGGCCGCCCACTCGAAGATGGCAGATCCCTGACCCTGGACAAGACTGTTCTGCAATACCAACAACTTGCGCTCCTGGGAGTTCGTCAGCGTCCAGCTGACGCGTTCACGCCTGAGCCCCGAGTTCTTATTATCGGCCATGTCGTCGATGATCCTGTAAAACCTCCTGAACTTCCCGTGCTCGTCGACGCCCCATGCCAGGTGAGGCTCCATCTTTTTCAAAATTGAGGGCGTCAGATGTGGAAGCTTGGTCAGAGCTCGCAACTGATCTTCTGTGACGATGAGCCGATCGTAGTAGTATGACCTCGAGTGCTGGAGGATGGAGCTGACTTCCTCGTCGTCTCCTGGAGTGTGTCGTGGGAGTGCATCCGCAGACGGGCTGCCGACCACGCTCTGGACGTACTTCTCTCTCAGAATGGGGCTTTGGCCGCAAGCCCGCACCAGCTGACCCTCATCGAACATGGGGAACAAGATCTTTTTGGCGTGGCACTGTCTGCACAAGATCGAGTTGTCCTGGGAAAAAAAAAACTCCATCCCTTCTCATTCTCCTCCCATTCCTCCTCATCCTCCCCTTACTCGTTTCGATCTTCGACTGTCGATCGCGACCCGGCCCTGGTTAGGCCCTGGTTTCCTGGATTCGAGCGTCTCGGCCACGGGGGTGGGTCTAAGTTGAAAGCCCTGGGTCCAGCTGCGGCCCAGCGCATATCGCGCAGAATGCCATCGCGATGCTGTTCTCAACGAGAACGCAGAATATGGATAATATGGAGGTGATCTTAAAGATCAAGGGCATTCACTCGAAGTGCTTGCTGGGTAGCTGATCGAGGCTCTCTGAAATAGCTCGGGCCAGACCGAGTCTGAGACCATGAGAAGGTTCTGCATTACCCTCTCCCCCCATTGTTGTCTGCCAGCCAACCCCCCACGCAGTTTCTGGAGGGCAAGGGTCATTGGGGCAAGGCCTCAGGAGGCCGCCACTCTCGTCTAGGTAGGCCTTGCTCAGGCTAGCCCGAAGGAGAGCGGGATACGTTCAAATGCAACGGCATCTTGCTCCTCGAGGTCCGAATGGGGAGGGTGGGGGGGGAGGGCAAGTAGAGGGTCTTATATTGTAATCCAACGTGTTTACCCCTCGCATCTCAGCTAAACGCTGTACGGTTGTTCCCGTGTATGTTGTAGCTGCTGTATCTGATGAAGTGGATGCTCCATCCGACGCAGAAGATGCAACTGCGGCATCTGTTGTTGCTGATGTTGATGTTGGCTTGTCTGATGTAGCCGCTGCAGTTTCATGCATGGCTGCGTTTGCCGTAGCTGATGCGACTGGTGCTGATGATATTGATGCTATTGATGATGTTGGTGCTTCTCGAGCTGCTGTTGATGCGATTGCTTAGAACGCCGCAGCCGCCGACCCCCTACCGCCAAGAAGCCCGCCTCGCGGGCCGCACCCGTGATGGGGCACGCGGAAAATCCCATGGGTTCGTTTTGCATGGCCCCTGGAACACAACGGCACGATTCCTCATGTAAAACTTGCTGGCCACATTTCTCCTGGAACACCTGCCAGCTACATGTTCAGGCTTTGGGTGGACAGGCTTTTCACGCAACAGCAACAGTGCAAACGGAACGTCCAGGCGCGTTCTTCGCGCCGAAACTCCCACGGCAGCGCAACCTTCTCGCTGATCCACATCAGCACGGTCAAGTGAAACAAAGTAAAGTCGGTCGAACACGTCACTACTGTATCACATCTTCGCGGTGATTGCTTTTATCCAAAGTGTTGTTCCGTGCTCTGATGCGTTTACCCCCTGCATCGCATAAGAAGCCCCTCAAACCAGAAAGCGAGCGCCCGAAGCCCACGGATTTGTCGGACCATATCCTGAAGAAACGCAAATCCCCCATGCACTCCCTCCCTCGGAATAATATGCGATGTCGTTCACCTCTTGTTTTTCGGGGCCCCTGGGGCCCATTCGAAAAATCATTTCCGCAAAGATTGGGGCTCTACCTGCTGAAGCTTAGATGCAAGCAGCCCGATTGCCAAGTAGGTCAAGGCACGACCTCTGGCTCGGTATCATCACCCTCGTGATACTTGGGTGGTTCGCAGCTCTCTTCAAACTCACGCCACCTGTCTTGAAGCGCATCTCGCTGGACAGTCCGAGCCACGCAACGTTCGCCAAGGGAAGGCTCGTAGGCTTGGTGTGCCGCTCGAGATGCGCAGTCAGCGCCAGCGGCAATCCACGCAGCCCCCCAACCCAGGGACCGACCTTGGCCTCGCCTGCTCTCGAGCTTTGAGCGGTAAGCAGCTTTTTCTCGAGTGCACCTGCCGTGGCCGTTTCCCTGGCATACAAAAACGAAGCGGGAACGATCGGACCTGTAAAATAAAACCTGCCCACCGCCATGTAAAAGAATATCACGCGTAGCGTTCGAAGCCCTGGAAACACCTGGCAGGGCGGGCCCCCCGCCACCAGAGCTTGCTGCTGCTCCTGCAGCGGGCGCGACAGGGGGTGGAGGTGGCTCAGGAGGGGGTGGAAGTGGAGGGCCATGCACAGGCAGCCCCTCTGCTTCAGAAGCGTGCGCGCCTGCAGGTTCAGGCGGGCATTGCTCATCCAGCTCAGGTGGAAGGCCATCACCACCGCCTCCAGCGCCACCATCACCATCAGCAGACCCAGGACGCGACTCACTGTCAGAATCCCCGCTGGAGGTGCTGGAAGCGGTGCTGGAGGAGTCCTCGTCTTGCTTGTCCTCTGCGCGAACAGACGAAAAGCACTGAGTCACTGAACGCAAACACTGCTTTTCAAATACGATGTTTCAGAAAACACAGCACCTGGTGAAAAAAACATGACCAGAAGAAAACCTCTTAGCGTCGTGGAGGGAGTGTCCGATCATTTCAATCGGTCTCCTCGTCGTCATAAGAGCTGTCGGATACAGAGCTGTCCCCGTCGGTGTCGTCGGCATCTGAATAATCTCGCCGTGCGGTGGCCCTACCTCTCGGCCATACTTTGTGCCACAAGCCATGATCGATCGGGAATGGGGTCGCCACTACCTCGTTGGGCTCCAACCTCAGGAGCCTCAAGTTGGACTGTCGCAGCTCCAAGAACATTACGTGCCAATCGTTGCGCAAGTCCATCTGCGCGTATACGTTGTACTCTATGTGCCACTCCGCACCAGCCTTCAAGGAGTTGTCTAAAACTGTTCCATCGAGAGCCCCCAGGACACTTCGGGGCCCCAGAGCAATGCTGTAAACCGGAGGAGGTTCGTGGCGGGAAGCCGTGGTTTTTGCCCCAGACAGCCCAAGCCGTGCAGGAAATCGTGTTTCTGTTGTTTTCCTAATTATGCGCGCACTACACGTCCACACCTGCATGCCAGCCAAACGATTCGCAGCCTCGTTGCGCTAGAGCAAGGTAGCTGCGCGGGCGCGCAGCCTGCGGAACACCAGAACGAAACATACTATTATGATGTTTTTTCCATGTTTGCTTAGGTCGACCCAGGCCCCTAAACGCGAGGACAATGTCATTTTGGGCTGGCGCGCTTGTATGCGCGCGCAGGCGTTACCAGAAATTCGCCCGCGTTGCCGAACCTATCGTGTTTCTTTCGCGACCCTGGTGGAAGCCTTCGAGTTTCCAGTGAAAACATGCGCAAAACAAAAGCGCGCGCATTTCCATGACGATTCACTGTTCTTTCGTAATGCAAGGCTGCCCGCGCTGGATTGACGCCTAAACCTTGGCATGCGCGCGCAGGGCCCGCTTGTCTGGCGTTTCGCCTAGCGCGACTACATCGCGGCGATATCGCGCGCGGCAAAGCGCTACCTGGGCGCTGCATCTAGACAGCGGGGTTAGCATGGCGGACGGTTCCAGAGCCGCGCTTGCTCTGCAACTTGGCAGGCACCCATCAACGCAGGACCGCGAAGCGCTGTATTGTTTATGCACCAAGCAATCTCGCGCCTTACGAATCGGGACCATCGGCCCAGCGCGCGCGGCAACCGCAGCGCTTCATGGCTGCGCGATTCGCCGACGAAGCCCGAGCACTTCTGCGCGCGGCCACAGCGCTCACCAGATTTGATCAGCTGCAAGACTTGCGCGACGCGCGACGCGCGCGCGCAGCCATAACGCGGCAACGCGCAGCTCCTGATGGGCGCGCGAAAGCGCGTGGCGCGGCGCAGCGCAGACGGCGGCAGTCGCGCTGGCGGCGGTGGCAAGCGCGCGCGAAGTCGGAAGAGGGTGAAAGCGTCGCGCGCAGCAGACCGATTTCCCCGTCTTCCCGATGCCGCAGCACGAAGGGTTCAGGGCGCGCGGGGCGAGGAAGTGTCAAGGGCGGCGGGTTGCACATCGAAGTTGCGCGCTGCCGCGAGAAAGCCCACTGCCAATGATTCTGCGCTGGGAAAGCAATCGCTCGCCCCTGGCCGACGCGCGAAGTTGATCGAGCACGGCTTGCGAGCGCGGGGGCATGGCGGCGCCCGCTGCGTCTGCGCTGCCAGCTAGACATGTCGGGCGCGCGTTGGAACCAATGCGCGCGGCGCAGCGCAGCGGTGAAAAGCGCGGGCGGGCTGCGCGGGAGGGCGGGGGGGCGGGGTGCAGCGGCGATGGCGGCGCGAAGTTGGCGAGAAAAGCCTGGCGCTGGCGGGGCGCAAGGGCGGCGCGCGCGGTCAATCGGTCGGAGCCGCGCGGGGCGAAGAACGATGGATCGGCGCGGCGAAGCGAGCGAGGTGCGCGCCTGCCACGGTTTGGCAGGTGCGCGGCGGGCGGGCGGCGTTGAACGGCGTTGCGCGCTTGCTGGTCTGGCGGCGCCCCCAGCGGCCGACGCGCAGGCAGGGGCCCGCTGCGTCTGATGGTTGCGCACCCAGCGGGGGGAAGGATGGACGGCGACGGGCGCGAGGCGAGAGCGCGCGCTGCGCTTGTGCTCAGCTGCCGCGCCGCCGCGCGGCGGCTGGCAAACGCGCCGCGGCGGCGGCGAGCCCCCTTCGCCGCGGGCAAAGGCCGCAATTGGCAACGGGGGGCGCGCGCGGGCGAAAGGCGAAGTGCAGCGAACGCGAGCGCGAATGCGCGGGGTCGCGATACCATGGCCAGGTTTGATTGGCCCGCGGCGGTGGCCGCAATTCTCGTCGCAAACAAACATGCGGCGCGCGACCCAGAATGCGGGGGGCGCGCGGGCGGGCGCGCGGCGCGACGTCGCGGATCTCACGCGCGATGCAGCGACTGGGGCGGTGATGGGGGGAGGGGGGAGGGGGTGGGGGGTGGGGGGGCAGGCGATTTTGTTGGCGCGAGGGGTCTGGTGGGAGAGGGGGGAGAGGGGGGGTATATTGCGAAAGTTTAGGCGTCGCTGGGCGGAACAGGGGGCGTGGGTCGGGGGGGTCGGTTGCGAACATTTAGACGTCGCTGGGCGGGGCAAGGGCGTGGGTGGGCGGGAGGTAGATTGCGAAGATTCAGATTTGTCTGTCCTGACTGGAGGGTGAGCGAGGTTGCCGCGAGCGGGCGCGGGCGTCGTCGGGCCGCCTGGCTTTTGATAGATCGCGCGCTCTGGCGCGGGTGATCGGCGGGGGTCTACGCGGGCGGGGGGGGGGCGCGGGGGGGGGAGCGCGGCGCGCGTGGCATCAGAAGGGCAAACGTGACCCGCGCGCAGTTTTGCAAGAGCATTTTTTGTGTCAACCTGGACGCCGTCCCAGAAATCGGCTGACTTAAAAATTGCATTTTAAAAGGTCCAGCGAAATCGCCGAGTTTCAGGGGGGCAAAAAAATTGCATTTTTAGAGGTCCAGCGAAATCTGCGAATTTCAGGGGGTCAAAAAAATAGCATTAAAATAGCATAAAAACAGCATTAAAAAGCATTATTAAAGCTCCACGGCGATTTCCACCAACCAGAAAGAGGTCTCGGGACCACGTCGACGCCGATGGAGGCAACCCGACACCACTCCACCGAGTGACTCCACGCAGTGAGGTAGCAAACCGGACCACTCTCTACGTTGACTTCCCGACGCGCCTCGGCAGGGGGCACCGCTTCGAGATTGGCGCCCACCGCAACTGCCCTTCGGCTGAAGGCGCTCCCAGGTTACTCAGCCGCCGTAGCCGCGTGCCAACGACTGCGCCGCGTCGGCACACTGCGCGCCCCGCGCAAACCGCGCCACGCGCGCGCGGGGCCTTTCGAAATTGTCATGAATCCTGGGCCCTACGCCGCAGGCGCTAGGCGCCTGCGCGCATGCGAAAATGAGATTAGCCCATGCGCACCACCGTCCCCGCACTTCGGCGACGCGGACCGCGCGCGCAAGGGCGCCGTGCGCAGAACCCTGGCGCGGGTTACCCGAGCCCCCGTGCCTCGTTCGACACGTGAACTGTCGGCCTCATCCTTGCATCGGTGCCAGCAGCAGCGCTCTTGCACTGAGCGACGCGCGCGCGGCCGTGGCGAAAGGGCGCCTTGCCCTGCGCCCGCCGTGCACCAAGCCGCCCACCCTCCCACCCACCACGCGCTAACCACACAGCCACCACAGACTCCACCCACCACGCACAGACACGCACCGCCTACCTGCACCCCGCCCGCACTGCACCACCCGCCCACCACGCTCCCGACGCTACTGCGCCCACCACCCACCCACTCCCCCCCCCCCATCCCCCCGCCCCCGCCCCACCGCCACCACCACCGCCACCTACCCGCCCGCCCACCACTCACCAGGCATCCGTTCCCCATCGCGAGTAAACGCCAGCGATTAAACACCCTGCACCATGATACCAATTCGCGGGGGGGTGGCACCGCCCTGCGCATGGTGACCGACGCTCGGGCTGGCGATGGGGCCCAATTCAGCCAAAGGCCTTCTGATGTAGCCTTGCGGGGGCAAAGCATTCGGGCAACATTCCTAGTATGCTGCTTGGTGGCAGCAGCGCGGGCCCGCTCCTCGGGGCGGCGCGGGGACCGAACCCTAGCAAGAATCATATGGCGCGGCCTGGCGGGGGCAAAGCGCTCGGGCACGCCCCCCTATGATGTGGCTTGGGCCAGCGCGGGCCTGCCCCTCGGGGGCGTCGGTGCCGAACTCGGGCAGAAGTCCTCTGGCGTGGCCTGGCGCGGAGATGCTGACGCGCCGCTCGAGGCGCTGGGGCAGATATCGGGCAACGGTCCTCTGATGCGGCCTGGCGGGGGCAACGCCATTGGGCAATATCCCTTAACGTGGCCTGGCGGAGCCAACGCTGGCCCGTTCCTCGGGGGGCGCTGGGGCCGAACTCTGGCAAAAGTCATCGAACGCGGCCTGGCAGGGGCAACGCGCTCGGGCAAAACTCTTCGAATGTTGCCTGGCGGGGGCAACGCTGACATGCTCTTCGGAGCGGCGCTGGGGTCGAACTGGGGCGCAAATCCTCAGATGTGGCGCGGCGGGGGCATCGCGGGTTTGCCCCGCGGTGCCGATGGAGCCGAACTCGGGCAAACGTCATCTAAAGCGCCCTGGAGAGGCGTCAAGAGGACCCCAAGAACCCGTTGCCTGACAAAGTCTTGAGATACATGCGCAACTATATGGCTCAACCTTGGTGGGCGCGAAGCTCCCGAAGCTGGGGCCCAGCGACCGCTGAGAGAGCCCATGGGGGCAGAGTGGCCTCGCAGCGCCCCCCTCCCGAGTCAGGAGCGCAGCGGGCCCCCGTCTCTCACGAATAACGAACGCCGTGCAACGCGGCAACCACTTGCGGCTGGCAACGCTCTGCGCGCGGCGGCCCGCGGTTCGGGCAAGCCCCGTGGCCGAAATCAAGCAAACTTCATGTAGCGCGGCCTGATGGGAGCAACGCGCTCTGGCAAAAAGCATGCACTGTGGCCTGGCGGGAGCAACGCGATACTACTCCTGGGGGGGGGGTCGAACTCGGACAAACGCCCTCTAGCGTGGTCTGATAGGGGCGACGTACTCGGGCAGACGTCCTCTGATGGCGCCTGGCGGCGGGCGTCGCGGGCTTACTCCTGAGGGCGCCGCTGGAATCGAGCTCGGGCACGCAAGTCCTCCAATGGCGCCTGGCGGGAGCAACGCGCTCGGGCAACAGTCCTCCGACGTGGCCTGGCGGAAGCAACGCTGGCCGCTGGCCCACCACTCGGGGCGGCGCTGGGGCCGAGCTCGGACAAAAGTCCACTGGCGCGGCCTGGCTGGGCAATTCTGACCAGCTGCTCGGGCAGGCGATGGGCCCCAACTCGGGCAGACGTCCTCTGACGTCGTCTGGCGGGAGCAACGCGCTCGGGCAACGTTCTGCGGTCTGGCTGCGCACACCAATTTCTCGGTGCGGCAATGGAATCTAGATGGGCCAAAAAAGCCATTGAACGTGGCATCGCGACAGCAACGTTCTCGGGCAACGCTCCTCTGACGCGGCCTGTCGGCGGCGACGCGGACCCGCGCCTCGGGGCCGGCGCCGAATTCCTGCAACCGTCTTCTGGCGCGGCCTGGCGGTGGCGGCGCGCTCGGACAACACTCCTCGGATGCGACCTGGTGGCATCAAAGCGGGCCTGTCCCTCGGAGATACGTTGGTGCCGAACTCGGGCAACAGCCCCATGCTGTAGCCAGGCGGGGCAATGCTGACCTGCTGCTCTGGGCGGCGCTGGGGCCGAACTCTGGCAAACGTCCTCCAACGTGGCCTGGTGGGGGGGGGGGGGGGGCAGCGCCCTCGGGCGAATATCCGCCCACGTGGCCTGGCGGGGACAACGCTGATTTATTCCTCGGAAGGGGTGAGGGGGGGGCGGTGGGGCCGACATCGGGCAAAATGCATCCAACGTGGCCTGGCTTGGGAAACGAACTCGGGCAACCCTTCTCGAACGTGGCCTGGCGGGGGGGCAACGCTGGCCTGCTCTTCGGGGCTGCGCTGGAACCGAACCCGATCGCAAATCCCACAATACGGCTTGGCTGGCCGCGCATCGCCGACGCCCCGCTCGGCCAGGCGCTGGAGCCGAACCCAAGCAACAATTCATTGGTGGGGCCTGGTGGGGCGCCAAGAGGTCTCCATGGAGCCGTTGCCTGGCAGCGTCTTGAGATACATGCGCAACTATCTGGCTAAGCCTCGGGATATGCAGAACTCTCCAAGAGGGGCCCCAGCAACCACTTGGATCGCCCAGGAGGAAACTGGAGGGCTTCACAGCGCCCCCCCTCGAACCAGAAACGCGCGAGGCCCTCCATCTCTCACGAGCAACGAACGCCATGCGACGCGGCAGTCATTTGCGGAGGGCAACGCTCTGCGCATGGTGGCCCGCTGTTCGGGCAGGCGGCGGGGCCCAACTCGGGCACGCATCCTCCAAGGTGGGTTGGTGGGGGCAATGCGCTCGGGCGAAACTCCTGTAATGTGGCCTGGCAGGGGCAGCGCGGACCTACTCCTCGGGGGCGCGCCTGGGTCGAACTCGGGCAAAGTCCTGTAATGTGGCCTGGCAGGGTCAACGCCCTCTGGCACAACTCCTCGAATGTGGCTTGGCGGGAGCGACGCGACCTAGTCCTCGGGGCGGCGTTTGCGTCGAGCTCGGGCGCAAGTCCTCGCGCGTGGCCTGATGGGAGCAACGCAAACGCGCACAAGTCCTCCAATGTGACCTGGCGGGAACAACGCTGGCCCAGTCGCTGGGGCAGCGCAGGGGTCGAACTCGGGCGAATGTCCTCTGTTGTGGCCTGGCGGGGCAGCGCTGGCTTACCACTCGGGCAGGCGATGGGGCCGAACTCAGGCAACGGCCATCCAACGTGGCCAGGCGGTAGCAACGCACTCGGGCAAACGTCCTCCAACGTGGCCTGGTGGGAGCAGCGCGGGCCCGCTCCTCGGGGCGGCGATGGAGCCGAACCCTGGCAAAACCCCTCCAACTTGGCCTGGTAGGATCAACGCACTCGGGCAAAACTCCTCGAACGTGGCCAGGCGGGTGGGAGCGCGGACAGATTCCTCGGAGCGGGCGCGCCGATGCTAGATTTGGCAACGCCAACAGTGACGTGTTTCGCGCTCTGGCCACGCGCGAGCGCGTTCCCTGAGCGGAAACGACAGTTCGAGCTGCCCTTTGCGCGCGGGAACGCGCGCGGGTGGATCTACGGTAGGCGGGGCGTCGCCGAAGGAGGTGCAGCGCCGCGTGGTGGAGCCGCGCCAGTCGGTCGCACGCGGGCGTCAGTTTCACCATGGTATTTTTGCGAGGTCGGCAGGAATAGCGGTAGGGCTGCCATAGGGCAAAAAGCGGCGCGGCCCATGTGTCAACGTCGCGCGCAGCACTTGTGCCGACGACACCGAAGCGGACGCGGCCGCAGCGACGCGGGCGTCCACGCTGCCAATGGCACCTTCAACATGAGTGCACATGCAGAAATGCAAAGTCCCCAGCGTCGTCGCGCTGCGCGGCGGCACACATGGCGCCGCTTAGTCTCGGCACCCCGTTGGTGCTGTGTTCCAGCGGAAACATTGCGCTCGCGCGCAGGCGTTCGCGGTAGGCCACTTGCGCCTGAGGCGCGATGCTTTCGAATTGAAGGGCTTGTTCTTGTTTGGGCGCGGCACTGGCACGCCCCGTGGGCCTCGCAAAAGTTGTTCTCTGCGCGATGATTAAAGATTGTGCGTTCGTAAAGTGGTGCTTACGCGCTGGCTGCAGACGTTGCAACGCCAGCCCTTGGATAGATCAGATAGCATATTCTATATGTTGCCAAACAGTGGCGCAAAGGCAGGCGTTATCACATTTTTGTTTGAAGCGAATGGTTGGTGAATGTTGCGCGGGGCTGTTCGTTGTTGCTGTGAGGCGCTGTACCATGCCCACCCCCCCAACCTCCTTATCAATCGCTTTAGCGGGGTGCAGCGACGGCGGAAAGGCCCAGCTTGATATATCATTCGCCCTCCTGGCTCTTAGAGTCTTAGACCCGCACGTCTAGTGACTAGTGCACTACGTTGGTGCCCCCTTCCGCGGCCTTCTGCCAAAGCGCGCTCGTCGATGGCGCGCGCTTTCGCAGAATCCGCACGCGTTCTTTCAGAAGCAGCCGCGTGGGCGCGCCCCCGCCGAAGGACATCAGGGCCCCCCCCAAGACGCCGCGAGGTCGAGACGGCCCCAAGAGCCCCTGCAGGATCCCACACTGGCCCCGCCGTTGGCCCAAGAGGACTTGAGAATGCCCCAAGATGGCAGCAAGGAGCCCGACAACGTTTAAACGGACCAGGGCGTCCAACGACTGCTTCCAACATTGACCCGAGGCGCCCCAGCGACGGTTGAGAATCCGGCCTCAAATGGCCAGTTGACGGCCAAAAGGTATCCACATTGGCATTTCCAAAAGGCAGGGTTTGCGGAGGAGGTCGCCGAAGGCGTCTTCGATATTTCACACGTCGACTGTATCAAAGAAGTGACGGGTCTAAACATTATTATTCATCCTCCTCCTCCGTTCTGCCACCTCCCATCGCTCTTCATTCTTCCTCCCCTCCCTCCTCTATCCTCTCTCCATTCTTCCCTCCTCGTTCCCCCCTCTCCTCCCCCTCCCCCTCCTGTTGCCTCCCTCCCTTCGCCTCTGCTTCGTGTTCCGCTCCCTCCTCATCGTGTTTATCATCACCTTCATTACCATCGTCCTTCTTCCCCTCAACTCCTAAAGCCTGGATCAAAATGGGCATCGCGTGCCCGTCCTTGGACTCGCCGAGCTGCGGCGGCAGCGCCGCGGCAGTCGTGGCCTGGTACGCGGGCACGAACGGGTTCAGCGACAGGTCGGCCAAGTGCACGACCTTGACCCTGTCCAGCACCTCGGCGAGAGGCTGGCGGTCATCAGGATATATATCATCGAGGTCAGTCCCAATGAACGCCATGAAAAAATCACCGTCCAAGACCTTCTGCTTGCAAGTGCGCACCAGCATCTTCAACATGTTGTGGACTCCGAGCCCGAAGGAGCGCAACCGCTTGCCGCCTGGACAATGGTGGATGCAGCGGCCTGCCGTGAGACACTCCCTGAGCTTCTTCTCATCTTTGGTCTCCTTCGGGCACTTGTCGCAATCCCTGTGGCAAATCATGAAATGCCGCCTGCGAGACTCAGCATCAATAAGTCGACATGTGGAGCGACCGTTGGAACCCCTTCGATGCAACATGCAAGCGAGGGCGTTCGATGCACGACTGATCGTATCTGGTGCGTAAAGGAACTCCTGGTTGTCGGCTGGGCTCGGAGATGGTACCAGGTGTCGTGCAATAAATGGAGCTCCCTGCAGCCTTGCAGTCACAGACGCCAAGCGGTCCTTGCCCTCGGTCTCGATGAACTTGGTAACTGACATGCGCTCATCCTCTCGTTTCTTGGACGTGTGTTCGCTCAAAGTCTTCTTCGCCATCTTCGCCAGGTGCTCTCCATCCTGCCACGAACGGCTCCTGGCGACAACGGAGTCCGCAATGGCCAGCGATGCATCCCTCTGAAATTCATCACGTTGTATGTCACGCAGTAAGGCTTCGCACATATCATGCTTCTGTGATCTAGCTGCCGCCCTCTCCACATCCCTGACAGTGGGCCCGAAGCTTCGGCCGTTGGGAGTCTCGGAATGCTTCTGCGTGCCCTCTGCGCCGAGCCTCCTGAAGTACTCGCGTTCCTCGTCGGTGATGGCCCTGTACTGGGCGGCAAGCGCATGGAAGTCCCTGACCTGGCCACGGCCTGTGGAAGAAGTGTAAGCCCGCCATGCCCCACCACCTCCACGACGACGACCAGGCTCTGCAACAACTCGAGAGGCTTCGTGAAGAGGCACGTTTGGCATGTAGATCTCACGCTGGATCGGTAGCGCCCTCTCTCGCCTCCGAAGTCGTTTCAACAAGAAATCGCTGGATGTATCTAGGAAGCTCGCCATGTCAGTCACCGATCTTGACCTGAGAATCTGCCGTATAGAAGCGTGGAGCGCCTCGATCCTCACGATGCTTGGGACGTGCAGTAAAGCCAAGAGCACCAGCCGAGCCCTTGTACTCGGAGACTTCAAATCTGGATTCGCATTCCGAAACTCTCTCCAGAAAGGGTCCGCGATGCAGTCGGGCTCGTGGATCATCTCGTCTGCTATGGTTGGATCGCTTATGAGCAAGAACGCGCGATAGGGGTAACGCCTGTGCAGAGCAGCAATCTCGCACTCGGCCTTGGCACCAGCTCGAGACATGGTCTTGAATACATACGCATTGATCAACTCAGTGCAGTGCTTACCCTCAATGGTTCGCCACATGATCGATGAATTGTACAGGAACTTCAGCTTATTGAAGAAAGTCTGTTCCACAGACCCCTTGGCACACACAACGATACGATATGTCCTCCGAGCTTGAGCAGCCTCCGCACCAACTCCGAGGCGAAGCGCCTCAGCTTCAACCGCTCTCTGGCGTTCCTCCCAAGCATCACCGCCGAGGAAATCGAACTCCCTGAACATCTCCATGATTGGGACCATGACGATCCGCATGACGTCCAAGTGATGCAGAAACTCGGTATTCGCGAAGACCATAGCACGCCTTCGATGTTCAGAGTTCACACGCTCCTGGGCTTCGTGGGCGTTCACCTCCACCACCACGCGTTCGGCATCGTCTGGACGTTGTGGCTGCGCATCCTCGTGGCCGAGGGGCGGGCCACCGTCGCCAGCACCATCTGCGCCAGGATCAGCAAAGGCATCCCCTGGGGCGTCGCAAAGGGCAAGAACTGGCTGATCTCCAGGGACTCCAGGGGCAGCGAACGGACCTGCAGAAGCAGCTGCGGTCCGCTTCCTCTTCTGGTCGCCGTCCACTTCCGATACCCACCTCCTGAACGTGCTCGAGAAAAGGCCGTGGCAATGCTCCAGCAATCCGATTTGGTCGAGACTGACCTCTTTGCCGAACCACCTGTTCCGAGAGAACTTCTTGAACGTGGGTGGGCACACCGCGAAGCACAAGCCAGCGACAATGCGATCAGTCCAGAGCTTCGCTTGGGCATCATCCCGCGGCAACGCAGGCGCGTAGATGACGATGCGAGCCTTGTCCGTCCAATCGCCGTTGGGTAACATTCTCAACACCACAAGTCGTTGAACTAGGTTGTGGCCAGACCTCCCGTACATAGCTACAACGCGTCGCACATGCAAGCCGTATTCCGTTGGAGGCTCCCCAGTAGTGAATTGCACCATCGAACGAATCTGCAACTTCAAGCATCTTCTGAAATGGCTCATGGACCCCGCCATCTGCGTAGCCAGCGCGGTCCTGATCATGCCCGTGACGAGCCATTCACACGCCGAACACGCCTTGCCAAACACGAGCGCTGTGAGATGGGCGTGGCAGTCCAAGTGCAAGTGTTGCCAGCCAGGATTGTCACATCGAATTCCACGCTCGGCGGCTCCATTCGCGGCCCCTCGGTCCGTGACAGATCCGCGGGTACGCTGACCGTACTCCGTGCACATGTGAGATGTCGTCCAGATCTGCCTGAGCCCTTGGCGGGTTGTCTCCCCAGTTACTCGGTCGAACACTTGGAGATTTGACAGTGCTTTCCCCGTGAACATGATGAATCGAACGGCCCCCTGGTCCTCGATCGATGCCAATGCTCCCCAAACACTTTCGACTTGGAACAGCTTCGCGGGGCCAGACTCCGAGAACCGAATGACGCCATCGCTCCAGTTCCACAAGGATGACTGCTGAAAACCACGAAACATTTCCTCATTTTGAAGTTCCTCGATCCTGTCCCTCAACCGCACTGGCATCGGAGTCTCGTCGTACATGTCGACTTCGCACAAGTGTAATGCTGAAAACTGTGGTGAACGAATCAGTGCCCGATCGAAGCTAAGCCTACTCGAAACATCTAGATCCCAACAAATCTGCGCAAGAAGAGTCCTGTGCCTGGATGCCGTAACAGGGTGCATGGACGAGTCGTGGGCCAGAACTTCTAAATGCCTCTGGGCGGTACTTATATCATATCTCAGAAGGTTTCTCGCAAGGTGCGCAGACTTCGGATCCAGACGCGTCCCAGGTGTCAACGCAAGACCGACAAACTGCTCCAAGTGTTGGCACACGGGGCTGGGGAGAAACTCGATGTAGCGGATTCGTAATATGGTTTCCAAATCATATGGCACATCTGGGACATCTGCTGGCACTTGTACGACGTCGGCGTAATGCATGACCAGCTGTGCTGGGTCGTCCTGAGATACTGGCTGCTGCGCTGCAAGGCTAGACCTGGTGGTTTGGAGAGGCCTTCTTGGCGGTCGGCCACGAGTATCCCGCGCGGCTGACACCATCGGCCTGGCATGTGCAAGGTCTGCCAACTCGAGATCCAGTGGGCGAGGACTGCGAGCATCTCGGGGCGGCTCCGACTCCGCTGGCGCCGTGCCGAGTTCATCTTGAATGAAATCGTCCAGTTCACCATGCATCAAATCGTCCAGTTCATCCTGAATCAAATCGTCCAGTTCACCACGAGAAAAGTCCAATTCATCCTCAATCAAATCATCAAGTTCGTTCATCGAACATCATCTTCCTGAGATGAACGGGCTGGACCCAAAGGGCTGCGGCACACACACACACACACGCACACGTTTCTGGGATATCATTTGGGGCAAGTATCTTACTTTGGGGGGCCTTGAGCGTGACTGTTATCTTTTGGGGGCTTTTCGAGATCTCAGACAGATGGCCTTCTCATTGGGCCCAATACCTGAGTTATCTCACATGTGTTGTGGGTTGTTGACGTCGCGACCTGCTTCAAGTCAATCGGACCACCCTCACCTATCTACAAGCAAAACGATACATCATATTGATTTCAACGGCATTAGGCCAATCATTTTTTGACTCAACCCTCGGACCAAAAAAACAGCGGTTCTTCGCCCGTGAAAAAAACGACTCCCGAGCAATCCCCAGAGCAAAAAAACAGTGGTTGCATGACCTCCACCCCAAAGCTCCTGAAGGGCATTTTCATTTAAATCCCCTGTAAGGGGACAGGCAGACTACAGGAGGAAACCCCAAACGAGCTAAACATGTTGAGCTCCTCCCCCCCCCCCTTTCTTCCGAGCGGTTGCCGGCCTGCCTGGCACCCCGCGGCCGATGGGGACTGCTCGGCCGCCCCCCAGGACGCCCCATGCGCAGCTACTACAGTCGGGGCGTTGATCTAAGGAACCCTAAGTAAGGAACGAGGCCCCTTTTTTCCATAAGTTAACCTTCGATCTCATGTCGGAAACCTAAGGAAAGCCTGAGGCACGCTGTGAAACACTTAAGGAACGCGGAGCCCCTTCCCAACGAAAAGGGTTCCTTCTTCAGGGCCCCGACTGTACGTCCAACGCTGAGATCCTGGCGCCTCATCTTTCACAACGGGCGAACTTGCCTCGTTTGGGGCCTGCGGGCCCTCACGGACTGATCCGGCTCGACAGACCCCGCAGCAAGCATGGGTCCAAGGAGCTGGCCGGGGTTTCTCCGCAATGGTGCTGTTCTCGTGGCGTCGGATCTCCGGGCGAGGCCAAGAGAACTTCCCCATCTTCCCTCCACCTCACCCCAGACGACCAGAGGGGTCGCCACCTCCTCGAAGAGGTTCACCTCAGGACCCGTAGGAAGAACTGGCGACCCCCCGGGTGACGAGCCCCCATGTCGATGACTGATCTTCGGCCCCCAGACTCCCGGTCGGGAGTCTGGGGAGACCTTTCGTTGTGATTTTTGTTTGCAGCGCGAACCCCCCTGGTGTCTCGATGTCGTGACTGTTTGACACATCTTGGACCTCCAGAAGTCTCGACCCCATCCAGGGGCCCCCAAACCGTTTCTGACGGCCCCGAGGCCCAGTAAAGGTCCCCCCAGGGCCGAAAACTGTCGACAAATCTCTTGCTCACGACGCGAGGCGGCGTGAGCCTGGAAGTTAAAGGCCGACCCCCTGACCCATCCATGGAGGCGTCCTGGCCAGGATTTCGAGGCAGACCCAAAGGTGGCTACCAAGGCATCATGGGAGCCCCAAGCGGGGCGAAACAAAGTCCCAAACCCTTGATCCCTGAAATCTGACGTCGCATAATTATCTTGGCACAGGACCAAGCCATGTGCAATTGTGAGTAACGCAGTTGTGGGTATCGTCCTCGGCGAACGTCTCTATGGGGCCACGGCGCGTGTGACGGGTGTGCCAAAATGGGCACGATACTCCGTGTGGGCGCTGCCACTGGAGCCGTCGATGGAGCCCCCTGTGGAGCCACGAAACGTGTGAGGGGGGCGCCGACATGGCGGGTGGAACCTCATGCGGGCGCTGCCACTGAGGCCTGCGGTGGAGCTCCCTATATATAAGACCACGGCCACCGCTCTGATGAGCGAGGCCGGCGGGGGGCGAAGGTGGCTGGGGAGAGACGCAGCGGAGGGCCCGAAAGAGGGGGCCGAAAGGGGCCCAAGCGCACGTCCCAGAGGCTCCCCAAGCGCTCCCAGGGGGTCCCCGGCGCGTCGCGCGCGCGCGCGCGAGCCGCGGAGCGTCCGGCCAACTGGTCCCCGTTGTCGTGGCGCAACATGATCCCCTCTGAGATTGAAGCATATGCGTAATTTTACCCGGCCCGACCGCAGGAGGGGATGGTCCGAGGAGCGAGGCCTGCGGGGCAGCGGCGGCCGAGGCGGCACGCAGGAACTCCTTCTCCTCCTCCTCCATTTTCTGTGCGACGGGGGCGCTCCGCCTGCGGCAGCTCCTCCTCCTCCTCCTCCTCCTCCTCCTTCTCCTCCTCCTCCTCCTCCTCCTCCTCCTCCTCCTCCTCCTCCTCCTCCTCCTCCTCCCTCCTGCTTCTACTCCTGCTCCTCCCCCTCGGCCCCCAGGCGCGTCGGAACGGGCAAGTGCACGAGGGCGTCGTCGTAGATCGACGTCTCCCCCCAGCCAGGGAAGCCTGCCCTCGCCCTCGCCCGGCGGCGGCACCGCCCCGCTGAAGGCCAGCAGTTCGTAAACATATAGTTGCGCGTGCCACATAAGCCTGCAATTGTAGATACGCATGGCTATTGCTAAAAAACCTTAAAACACTCTTGCCGACAAACAACGCACAAACAAACATGATTTCGTCAGAACAAACACAGGGCACATACGATTGTCAGCGAGAGAGAAGGAGAGAGAGAGAGAGAGATAACAACAAAAACATGACAATGACAACGAGGTGAAGAGATGCTCCTTCCCCCTCCTCCCCCCTCCTCGTCCATCACCTCCTCAACGCCCTTATCCTCGTCCTTCGTAGCCTCCTCTCCCTCCGGCTGCTCCTTGTACTCCTTCGGACCTCCCCCCCACAAAACACTTTTGATAGCCGCCAGAAGCCCTCCGAGAAGCTCCGAACGTTTTCCCGCGGACAGATCCGCCATCGTGCCGTGGGCACGGAGCGGTCCCTTCGAGTTCTCCGTGCTGAGCTCCTGGGTGCTTCACCTGGGTGCTCCTGAGGAGGAGGAGGAGGAGGAGGAGAAGAAGGAGGAGGAGGAGGAGGAGGAGGAGGAGGGGGAGGGGGAGGAGGAGGGGGAAGAGGAGGGGGAGGGGGAGGAGGAGGGGGAGGGAAAGGGGGAGGGGGAGGGGGAGGGGTGCCTCCGGGCGCGGAAGTTCCGAGCGCTCCTGGGTGCCTCCCGGGACCGGGAGGCGCCCGCGAGGCGCCCGCGCTGGCAGATCGGCCAAGGGGTCGTACAGCGCGCGGGCCCCGTCCGCCAGACGCGGGCGCGGCTGGGCAGGGCGCGCACGCGCATGGCGCCGCGGGCCGTGGCCCGGAGTGGCGGGGTGCCGGGAGGGTCTGGCACGCCACCCTTGAAGGGGCCCTGGGGCACACAAATAAATCAGGACACACAAATATAAGAGGATTCCCCCTACTTTCCCATGTCTTCTGGGTTCTTGTCTTTCCCCCCACTTCCCACAGTTTCCCATCTTTTCCTGGGAATCGACGATTCATTGTGTCTGTGTGTTTTTTCCCTCCTGAACCATCCTCCCCTCGGCCTGCTGGGGCGGCGAGGTCACGGGCGTCGCGGACACCGAGGTCCAGGAGCTCAGGTCTCGGGTCAAGCGGCACCACGGCCACCCCCACATCTCCAGCGACATCGTCGGCGCGCTGCAGCCGAGGCTGGACCCGTGGGCAAGCACGGTCTCCATGGGGGGTGGTGCGCTACGCGGAGGAGTGGTGGCGGACCACCGCTCAGCGCCAGGCCAACGGCCGAGTGCTATCCGCCAAGGACCTGCGGAGCGCCTTCGACGTGGCCTCGCAGGACCTGGACAAGGACTTGCCAGAAGCGGGGCCTGTTGGGGCGATGCTTCGGTCGCTGAAGTGGGCAGGCTGGGAGGCCAAGCATGCCACTTCTTTCATCTCGCCCACGCTGGGTGAGCTCTGCGTGCTCAGCGTCGGGCCCGAGGAGATCGGCATGTATTTCGAGCAGTACGTGCTGGCAACCACCACTGCTCGAGCCGACGTGGCCGCCAGGTCGCGGCACGCCCTGGCGGATGACCATCCTGGCAGCTGGTGGGAAGGCCTGCGCGCGGTCGTGGAGAACAAGTACGTGACGGCCCTCGCGCGGCACGTGGTGACCTCCCTGGCAGGCGGAATCCACATGACGAGGCAGGTGGCCCACCAGTGGGGCTACCTGATTGCGCCGGCGTGCCCGCGCTGCGGGGTGACGGATACGCCCGCCCATCGTGCCCTGGGCTGCGTCTGCTTCGAGGCCGGCCGCTCGGAGCAGGGGGAGAATTGGGCCGAGGCTGTGAAAAGGTGCGAGGCGTGCCACGATCCTCTCCGCATGTCTCACCTCCTCCCCTCGCTGCCTGATGCTGCTGTCGCCCTCCCGCCCCCTGCCACGATCGTCAAGGCCATTGTAGGCGAGGAGGAGGAGGTTGGTTTGAGCAGCTTTACGTTTGTCCCAGGGGAGCCCGTGGCGGGGGATGGATCGGCGTCGACCTCGATTCTCGCTTCGCTTCGGAGGGGGTGGCACGGTGTGGTGCAAAGGGACCCCGCCACGGGCTGCCTCCGGCGCCTGTTAGGGACCGTGCCCCCGCGCATGGCCCAGCCCGCTGTTGCTGCCGAGCACCTCGCCTTTGACCGAGGGGCTCTTTTCAGCGACGGTTCGTGCCCCGATATAGGTGACTGCAATGCCGTCCTCTCGGTTGCTCGCTCTGGGGCCGAGTTTGGGTCCACTCCTCGGGGGCGTTTTGGGGGTCTCTGGAGGGGGCTCTCTCGCCAGGACGGAGCCTACAGTGCGCTCATTAAGCAAAAAGCCCACGTCGAGGTCCCAACTGGCCCTGCTTCGGAGACAGATTGGCGTGCCTGGCTTAATGACCAGGCCGACCAGGCCGCCAAGCTAGCCTGCAAGCTACACCCTATGTCGGGCCGGGTTACGGCCAGCCTGGAAGACCAGCTTCTCAAGGTAAAGCAATTTATGTATGCCGCCTCCCGTGTGCTCGAGTCGGGACCAGCCCCTCGGGATGAGTGGAAGGACCTGAAGCGGCCGCACAGTGGCCGCACGCCAGCCTGTATGATCGCTCACGAGTTCGTCCAGGTCGGGCCCTCCAGGTGGCAGTGCAAGCGATGTTTGCGGTCGAAGATGACTCCAGACAGCGCCCTGGACCGTAAGGACTGTAGGCAAAGCGACATCCCCGAGAGTTTTAAGCGGGTGACGCAATTTGCCCACACCCACGATGTTGAATATTGTGAGCTCACCCCTCGGCCCGAGGCCGGGGTCGGTGACACCCTCTGGTTCTGCAAAAAATGCTGCCAGTATGCCACCTCGAAGCCGCTGGGGCTGGGTAAAGCTTGCCCCAGCTTGAGTGCGGTCGGCTGGCAGCGCAATGAAGCTGCCCAGCACAAGATGCGCCGTTTCCTTCGGGGCAAGCACCCCAAGTGCGGCCAGAGCGAGATGGTACTCGCGCACTGGCCTCTCTTAGCTCAAGTCTACGGGGCATGTGCCGCTGGGCCATAGCCGTTGACTCGCTTGTCTATGGCCCCTTTCTCAAGCCAGGAAACAGCTTAGCGCGAGGACAAAAACTCCTCCTCCTCCCCCTCCTCCTCCTCCACCCCGTCCTCTTCCCTCTCCTCCTCCTCCTCCTCCTCGCACATAGCTCCTCGTCCTCCTCCTCCTCCTCCTCCTCCTCCTCCTCCTCCTCCTCCTCTACCTCCTCCTCCTCCTCCTCCTCCTCCTCCTCCGCCTCCTCCTCAAATCCTTTACCATATGAACAGCTCCGCCCTGTCGTACCCCGAGGCCGGTCGAAAGGGCGGGTCAGTCGTTTCGCCTGAGATTCTCTCAGCTTATGACCCTGAAGTTTAAACGTTGGCAACTCTTTTGCACACAGAGGACAGATGGACTTCAAAAGGAGGCTCTCGCCTCAGCGCCGCGAGCTTTCGTTTTAAACACTTCCCATAGTTTCACGGATTGGCGGGGGTCGTTTTCGAAATGTGGCTCTCGCCTGAGCGCCGCGCGCATTAGTTGTAACAATTGGTAAGGATCTCACGGATTGGGCGGGTCGTTTTCAGAATATGGTTCTCGCCTTGGTGTCGCGCGCATTCGCCTTCAAAATTTGGTTTTCAACATGTGGCTCTCGCCTCAGCGCCGCGCACATTCGCTTTCAAAATTTGCGGATTGAGGGCGGGTCATTTGCAACATGTGGCTCTCACCTTCGTGCCGCGCACATTCATTCTAAACAATTGGAAGAGCTGTATGGTTTGAGGGCGGTTCCTTTTCAAAATGTGGCTCTCGCCCTAGCGCCGCGCACGCTCGTCTTAAACACGTGCGAGAGTTTCACCGGCTCCCATGGTCAATGTGCCTGACACTATGTTTCGGAAGGTCTCAGGTTTGTGAGGGTGCAACTGTTACGTTTATTCGCTGTGCTGAAATCACAAGAAAGGTGTCCTAGCGCGATCCGGCATCGTCAAGACGCAACACACACACATGTTGATTCGTGGCGTTGAAATTCCGAGAATGGTGTTTTGGCAACTGCAAGGTCTTCAAACGGTTCTCCCAACGAGGCAGTTCCGTCAGTGGAAATGAACCCTTGTATGGGGACTAAAAAGAGGGAGCTCGGGGGGAGGGTTTATTCAATGTCGTTGATGACTTTTGGTTTACAGTGGTCCTTCCTTTCCTCCCCCTCCTCATCCTCCTCCTCCTCCTCCTCCTCCTTCCTCCTCCTCCTCCTCCTCTCCTCCTCCTCCTCCTCCTCCTCCTCCTCCTCCTCCTCCTCCTCCTCCTCCTCCTCCTACCTCCTCCTCCTCCTCCTCCTCCTCCTCCTCCTCCTCCTCCTCTCCTCCTCGTCCTCCTCGTCCTCCTCGTCCTCCTCGTCCTCCTCGTCCTCCTCGTCCTCGTCCCCGTCCTCCTCCTCGTCCTCCTCCTCCTCTTCTCCTCCTCCTCTCCTCCTCCTCCTCCTCCTCCTCCTCCTCCTCCTCCTCCTCCTCCTCTCCTCCTCCCCCCCCCTCCTCCTCCTCCTCCTCCTCCCCTTCGCCCCGCCGCCTCCCCGCCACGCGGAGCCTGATCTGGCGGCGTCCGCTCCCGCGCCCGCGCGCGCCTCTGGCGGGAACCGCCGCCGCCGCCGCCAGCACCGCCGTCCCCCTTGGCCCAGGGGGGCACACAGGAATGGCCATCAATTCCAGGACTGCCTGGACAAAAACCCTTGCCCTCCATTCCTGGGAAATTCGGAATTTTCCAATCCTTTCCCCTCCTGCTCGCCGGCGTTGAGCCCAGGGGGGGATTGAGAAGGGGCGAGGTTTCCCAGAAACCCTCGCGCCTTCTGAGAAGTCTTCTAAGCGCTCTCCGAAGACACTGGCTAACTTCTCTGAAGGCCACAGGTTGTCTGAGAAGCCCCGCCGCCTACTGAGAAGACCTGCTCCCTCTCAGATCCCTCCTGGGCTCGCCGCCGACAACTGGCGGTCATAACAATTCGACTCACAACCGCCTGGCCGAAATCGACGCATTCCCCCCAAACGCGTACCAAGGCATCCCCAATTTTCCGGAAAGCTCTCTGACAGCTAAAAGTGCTTCAGATTAAGAGCCCGCAGCGCAGGATAGCCCCAGAGCTCTATCCGGTGCCAACGCCGCAACGCATTGCTTGGGGTTGTAGCGTGTTCCGGAAGCGCTTCCCTACTCGCTCCCAATACGCGTGACGCAATCTTTTCTGGAGCTCCTTCGAAGCGGTTCGGGAGCTCCTGCGAAGCTCCTTTCTTCGAGCTTGCAAGCATCCAAGACATCCTTTCCCTTCGAGCGTTCTTGCCAACATCTCCCACTAACTTTGACACTTTGACGCGTCTTGGACTGCCCCGCTATCCGGACTTCGGGCATCACATGCTGGTCCAAGTCGGCCGAAATTGTGGACAACGCACAATCCGAATGACGAGGCCCTCGCCTCGAGGAGGAGGAGGAGGAGGAGGAGGAGGAGGAGGAGGACGAGGAGGAGGAGGAGGAGGAGGAGGAGGAGGAGGAGGGGAGAAGAAGGATGATGATGAGAAGGAGGAGGAGGAGAGAGGAGGAGGAGGAGAGAGGAGAGAGGGGGAGGAGAGAGGAGGAGAGAGGAGAAGGAGAGAGGAGGAGGAGGAGGAGGAGGAGGAGGAGGAGGAGGAGGAGGAGGAGGAGGAGGAGGAGGAGGAGGAGGAGAAGGAGGAGGAGAAGAGGAGAGGGCGGACGAAGACGAAGAGGAGGAGGAGGAGGAGGAGGAGGAGGGCTCACGCAACAGCGCACGCGGCCCGCTTCTCCCGACGGCTCGCGGCCAGGAGGCGCCCGTGCATCCAGGGGATGGCGCGCAGCGGCGGGGTCTCGAAACCAGCTGCTGAGCATTGTCTCTCGCCGACCCCCTCCCCAGCGGCGTGGCCCGGGCCCCACTGGCCGACTTGTCTCCCCAGATGGGGATATGGGCCGTTCCCTTCGGGCTTCGAGGGGCGTATCCCCAACTGGGGTGGTAACTTGGTGGGGGTCTCGAGGGGGATGAGGGTGGGTGGGGATGCGGGATCAGTTGAAAAGACACCGGGCCGCATGGCCTCTTCCCGATCCCCTCTCTCCGTCCGACTCGAGTGATCCCTTGCCGCCCGGCCTTTGGCCCGTGGCTCGGGTCCCCGGCGGCCCTTCGGGGCGATCAGGCCTCCCCGCAGCTGCTGGGAGGCGCCCCGAGGGCTGGGAAGCCACCGCAAGACCGAAAGGCTGTCCAACCTCGAGCCTCGCCCTTACCTAGATGCCGAAGGCGGATGGCGACGTCGGTCGCCGCCGTCGCCGCTGCCGCCGCCGCGGCCGCGGGCTGCTGCTCCTCCCGTCGCCGCCGCCGCCGCCGCCGCCGTCGTCGTCGTCGTCGTCGTCGTCGTCGTCGTCGTCGTCGTCGTCGTCGTCGTCGTCGTCGTCATCTCATAGGTGCTCATCCTGGGGACCTTTCTAGAGCCAGTCGCTGCGCTCCGCCCGTGCGTCGATGCTGCGTCGAACGTCCGTCGCCTGGAGTCGAACTTGAACCGAGCTGGAACCGGCCAGATCCATCATGGGGTGGGCCCCAGGAAGATCCCCCAAACGCGCAAGTAGCATCCTCGCCATCGCCCTCGACCAATCCAGGTTCGAGACTCGAACGTTGTTGCGCAATTGTCGACCTCTGGGAAACGGTGTCGGGGATGTCAAAGATGATGTATGTATGTTGCAGATTCCAGAGGAATTTGTGTCCGGTCGCAGCGATCCACGTCGAATCCATGTCGAATCCACGTCGGTTCTGCATCGAATCCGCGTCGAATCCATGTCGAATCAACAGTCGAATCCGCATCGAGGCCGCGTCGAACATTAACAGCATCAATTTTGAGGACCAACGACATCGAGACCCAACGTTGCGAACAAACGTACAACATCGCGAACAACTTTTACCGGAAAACTAGCCCAAGTCCATCTGCTCTTTTTTCGAGCCGCATCGGTCCGTGAGGATCCGGGGGCCCGAAAGATGGCACTATCGCCAGTTGTGAAAAAATGCTTTCCAAGGGTCCCAGACCCCCGGCGTCGCGACACTTCAACGTTTCACAACGTTTCACAACGTGGGTCCCCAAAACGCCTTCCTTGGGAACGGCATCTCACCCTTCGACTTGCTTGTTTTGATAGTCCAAGGGGCCCGGCGAGGGCCCCCAGAGGCCGAACATAAGCAGAAGCATTCCGTGCTGATTTTTCCACTGCGAGATCATCGCAGAGGCCCAGCACGTCAGGGGCCCAGCATGTCGGGGGGCTGCTGAAGGCCAGCCAGAACGCCAGATTGTGCAGGATCCTGTGAAGCCGAGGGATGAAGGAAGAGGAGGAGGAGGAGGAGGAATAAGAATAATAAGAATAACTCATGGAGTCCTGCCGAGAGGTGCCTCGTGACTGGAGGATTCCAGGGAAATCCAGTCTCAAACAGTTTAGGACTCTGAGTCGGATCGCTTCGCATCCACCCTGACCGTCATTCTACCAGCGCGCTCCGCAAAGCGGCACTGGCCCGTCCTGCACCCCCCCATGTCGGCACGCAGCCAGGTGGGGGCAGGCTCCAAAGGCACGGGGCGCCACCCGACACCACGACCCCCGCTCCGACCACAACTCCCACGACCCTTCCCTCGGCCCTTGGAGCCCGCTTTGGGCCTAGGGGCAAAAATTAAAGGGGTCTCGGGGAGGGGGCCAGGCAAGGACGCTGCAGCAGCATATGTAAACCCCGGGGGGGGCTGTTAAAGCCTCCTCCGACAAAGCTCCTCTCGCCACTACTTCTCTGAAGCGAGTGCTGCTCGAAAAAACTTCCCCGCGAGCCCGAGACCGAAACTCAATCTCTCTAAGAGCACCTGACTGGGATGCTGGGGGGGCCTCACTGCCTACGCGCTCTCCCTCTTCCCGACCTCCGTCCCCAGCATCCTCTCCAAGGGGCCCCTCGGTGCCGCTCCGCTGATGAACTCGCCTTTCTCGAAGATGATCAGCTTCTCCATCTGCGCGGCCAGCGCATTGCCCAACTCCTGACCCTTGTGAAAGTGCATACTGATGATCGCCTTCGGCGCCTCGTCGCCCTTCGCCTTCAACAGCCTGCGACGGAAGTATGGAATGCTGCGCGCCAGCGCCTTGAGGTCCGCCTTGCACACCTTCTCCGAGCAGAACTGCCTCATCTCGTCGCGCAGCACCACATCGCCCTTGTTCGACTGCTCGCTGAGGGCCTTGCCCACTCCGTACAAGATCGCCGCCATCGCCACGTTCAGGCGCGGTGCCCCCCCCCCCCCGCCCCCCTTGTAGTCTGGGGCGCTTCCTGACTCGGCCTGCTCTTTCATCTCCAACGAAGTCTTGTTGCACACCGCGCCTGCACTCTTGCAGGCCTGCGGGAGCCCCTGCCTTGCGTCTGGGAGCTCGTAGTCCAGGTAGAGTGCGCCGTTGGCGTCGGCCGTGTCTCGCGCCAGGCTGAGGGTGAGCCGCTTGTGAGCCGTGTCCGACTTGTCGTTTGCCTTCAGATCCTTTTGGCTGCCCCCTTTTGTGCCACCACGGTGTGTCTTGTCGCGGTGCTGCGCGTCGTCGCTCTCGGCGCGCCTCCTCACGCCGACCTTCAACCAGGAGGGTATCCCCACGCCTTGCATGGGCCCGCTCGAAGCTGCCGCCTCTCCTGGCATCGCCCCCAAAGGGGCGCGGTCGAAGGGGCAAGCGTAGCTGAAGGTGGGCACTCAAGTCGTCCAAGCTCGGGCCCTCAAATTCAAAGACGGAACAAGCATATAACGCAACCTGCTTGATCTCCCTCAGGGTAGACGGACCGACAATGTCGCAGTGGCCACGGAACATCGATCCCTCCAAGCGTTTGGCCGCATCGGCATGACAAGCGAAGACCTGACGACAGTGGACGCACACGTTCGTCGGAGTGAGCATTCGGCATAAGTTTCGAAATCCGTGAACTCGTCGAAGGTGGTTCATAAGATCACGACGATTCGAAAAAAAAAACTCGCATCGCACGGCTCGGCGCCGCGGGTCTCGGAGAGGGGCCAGCATTTCCAAAGCAAAGCGGTCGCCTCGGTCTCGATCTCGACCTCTGCTCGTCCTTCAACGGCGACCCCCAACGCGCATCGTGGGTCGCCATTTCTCGAGGCCGTCTGCTGTTGTAGCAGCTCGGCCGCAGCCCCATCCAGGATGTCCCGAAGGGGGGGGGGGGGGAATAGCCACCGTGAGTTGCCTGGCCCTGTAAGCGGCACCGTCGATGGCTGAGAAGAAAGAGGAGCTCGCCGTGTCCAGCAACAGCCGAAAGTCAACAACAATCTCCTTGGCAATCTCCTGATCAAGCGCCTCCGAGACGGCCAGAAGGTCATCTCTGAGTTGAAAGAGCCAGGGGCATGCAGCAGGCGAGAGGGATACCTTCGAAGTAAGAGGGCTCCCTGCTTCTAGCGACCTCTTCCCGAACAGCGCGCATAAAACCTGTCGGTGGTGTGTGGAGCGGGCGGCCCAGCTCTGAACTAGTCGAACTCTACGAATGCGAAGTTCCAGTTGGGGCCTCGAGAGCTGCCAGTATTCCAAGAGGGCTTTGTTCGACATCGATTTCGGGTGGGCGCCCTCCCAGACCGCGGCCTTGCCAGCCATCGCAATCCTGCAGAAACGCGCGAGGGTGGCCTCCAGCTTTCCCAGCTCTGAAGATCCCAAGACAAACGCTTCCATCCCACTCAGAAGTGCGTTGAGCCCGAACCCCTGGAGTAAAAGCCTCTTGAACTCCCAAAGGATGTCGAATTGCCGGACCGACCCCAGAGAACGGAATGATACCCAGGCTGCTGAAACCCGTCTTTCAATTTCATGATGAGCGGTGTCTCGGAGTACCAGGTGTGGCCCCAGGTACCTAACTTGTTCACGTATGTTGCCCTCCAGAGAGGCGCCCCCCTCCTCAAGGTCTGCGTAAAGAAAGTGCTGTGGGCCCCGAAGTAAAACATGAACTCCTGCTTCTGCATGTTTTGGCCAAGCCCCACGGGAGACAGCCTGTCGTTTAACAAGCGGTCGCGATGCTTCAGCTCATCGATGAACTGTGGAAGAGTCGTACTGTAATCTGCAAGCACGATGGAGTGAATGTCGTCTGCGTACTTAAGGTGACTTAAATCGGCGGTGAGACTCCCCCACTTGGCCGTGAGCTCTGTGCAACATGAATCTGCCTGCTCCACGTCGCGTCGCCAATCCGCGATCGGCGCCGGAAAGGCGCCGTTGAATGCCTGCACCGTGAACAGATCACCCATGAGCCCTCCCTGCTGAGTTTTCATGACCACCCGACCCCCCTCCCCAGCAGGTAGAGCTACTGCCGCCTCTCGATAGCGGAGACGACAAAGAGCCTGATCTTCCTCAGCCACAAACTGCTGCACTGTCTCGTCCATGTTCGGCCAGTAGCCGCTGGCGAAAGCATTGCTCATGTCCTTAAAACATAGCCCGCGGGTTCGACGTGCTTTCCGAAGTCGATGAGAAACAGTGTTTGTAACCAGAATCGCAGCCTCCCTCCTCCTACCCTGCGCGAATCCGTAGTCCGCATCCACGGGCACGTGCTGCATCTTCTTAGCAAAAAAAAGCCTTGCCTGGAACAGGAAGGACGTGCACTACTCGCTTGCCCGCAGGGCCCTGCTTGTGACTTTTATGCAGAAGGGGGCCCCAGGCTGCAATTCCAATACTTCGGGACCACTTTATGTTGTCGCATTTTCTGAATCCCTGACCCAAGGAGGAACCAGAACATCTTGTTCGAGGGCGCTTTAGCAGGACTCCCAAGACCACCAGTTCGTCGACGCCTCCAGTTGGGGAACATGACCATGTGCCAGAGCTCCAACGGGGCGCAGAAGGGTGGGACGGCTCGTCGTTTAGGGGCATGTTTGATGTATCTCCTCATCTGACCGATGTCCTCCTTGACTTTCTCGTACATCTCCTCGTCCCCCTCCAAGTCGTAATCCTCGTCGTGATCCTCTCTCCACACCTCCCAATCCAATGGTGCTGCACTCCTACCTCCATCCTTTTTCGGGGTCGCCATGCATCTATCCACTGCTGCGAGGACGGCGCGCGGGAACAGGCCAGGCGCCCATCTCGCCGCTTGGGACCAAAACGGCAGGACGCCGCACGGCGGGAAGCCCTCATCGCCTCCGCGACCCTGTAGTGCAACCAGTGATCCGTCGCCTCCACTACCAGACGTGCACGGCGTCGCCGTGCTGCTTGGCGTCTCAGCTTGCACAAGCGAGTCGAAAGAATGCGCAGCTGCTCGTCGATGTGCTCAACATAAGTCGAGTGCGCATTCAACTTTTGAGGGCAAAGTTCAACTCGTTCTCGCAACAATTTCCTTCTCCACTCAGAATACATACTATACTCAGCAGCCTTGGTGTTCTCCGTTGTGAATATTTCCTTCCCAGCATTCGAAAGGGCCGATTCCAGTAATTCAAATATTTCATCTGGAGAGCCATGGTCGCGAAACCATGTGGGGTTGAGGTTGTTCAAATCGGCCTCCAGCTGCTCTAGAAAGTCGATGCGCCCCTGGCCCGTACGCAACGCCATCATGAAAGCATCGCGGTCCCACATCGGGTTGGCCTCCTGATCCTGCTGGAACTAGCCGCCTTTGTTGTACACTAGAGTCAGAGCTAGCGGTAAAGGATCTCGGGGCGGTGGTCCTTTAATCGGTTGAAGCTTTGCGCCCAGCCGTCGGAGTACACTGCACGAATACTTAAGATACTTCATTCCACCAGGACAACCAAAAACATCGATTCTCGAACTTCCCTAGGGATTGTAAACAGTGGGCATCACCTTTCCTCCACCCGTGTTGGCCGCCCACAAGTGATGTAACCCCAGCAATTCACGAAAATATTGACCACCGCCTCTTTGTAGTCGCTATTGCCATTGCCGATCGATTCACTTTCGATATCTATCCGTTGCTGATCACGGTAGACCGTCTCCATGCCATCATTCACATCTGTGTAGAACAGAGACGTACATCTGACAGCGAGCGAATCCAAAATACATCTAATCCATTTCGTGACCTCCATCACTGTGCGAAAGTAAACACCTCGCTGAACGCGCAGGACTGGCTGTGGTGAATAATATGCCGCTATCACGCAGACGTCCATGGCGGCTTTCTTCACTCGTACTCTCACACCGCGGCCTGGAGCCAGTGCAGGGCTGCCCCGGACTCGAGAGACGTCCTGCTCCTGCACGCCCTTCGGCAATACCACCGCGCACCCACACGATCCGTTTGACAGAGGTGCTTCATTTCGGCAATGGGGAGCTTCGATCACAACTCGCCCGAACACTCGTCGCCGAACGACCTCTGCGCCCTCCAAGCGAGTGCCGTTCTTCGTGCCCGCGAGGGCGAGGAAGTCGAAGTTGCTCATCTCGGAGATGATCTCCTCAAGCCTGCATTGCCCAGCAGATAATGGGTTGTATTCAAGAAAACGCAACATGGCGCGCGCGTGTCGCCCCGCCGCTGGCTGAAAGCGGGGGGTTGCGCCGAACTGTCCTACATCTCTGACGCCTGTCTCGCCCGAAACTCCCCGCCTGGGCCTCGGGGGCCAGGAGGAGGAGGAGAAGGAGGAGGAGGAGGAGGAGGGAGGTCCACCG
Source organism: Prorocentrum cordatum (assembly GCA_963575745.1). Taxonomy (NCBI): domain Eukaryota; class Dinophyceae; order Prorocentrales; family Prorocentraceae; genus Prorocentrum; species Prorocentrum cordatum. Next base: position 132,754 of record CAUYUJ010021643.1, read on the forward strand.
AAGATGCCACGTTGAATCGACGGGCTGACAGCCTGCCCCCCGAGGCCGTCTCCCGCCGGGGCAGACCGCTTGTCGACCGCCCGGGGGGCAAGGGCGCCCGCCACGGGGTGTTCACCCCGCTGCTGCTGCAGAGCCCTTCGGCCTGGGCGTAGACTCGTGGGCTCGGCCATGATCCGCAGGACCCGAAATTATTTTGATGATGATGTCGTTGTTGCTGACGGTGATGATGGTAGTGATGATGATGATGATGATGATGATGATGATGATGATGATGATGATGATGATGATGATGACCGTGGTGATGATGAGGATGCTCATGATGATGATGATGATGCGTATGATGATGATGGGACATCGGCATCGTCGTCACCATCATCATCATCATCATCATCACCATCATCAGCATCATCATCAGCATCAGCATCATCACCATCATCTTCATCACCATCCTCACCATACTCACCAGCACCATCACCATCACCATCACCATCATCATGATCATCATCATCAGCATCGTCATCATCATCAGCACAAACAATCATCATCATCACCAGCATCCTCATTACCATCACCCTCAAGCTCATCCTCGTCTTCGTCCTTCTCATCATCAGCAGCAGCATCTGCATCAACATCATCATCATCATCATCATCATCATCATCCTCACCATCGTCATCATCAGCATCATCATCCTTATCCTCATCCTCATCATCGTCCACATCATCATCACCATCATCACAATCGTCATCAGCATCACCTTCATCATCATCAGCATCATCATCAGCAACAGTATCACCATCATGCGCATCAGCATCATCATCAGCATCAGCAACAGTATCATCCTCCTCATCATCCTCATCATCCTCATCATCATCCTCATCATCATGATCATCCTCATCATCACCACCATCATCAGCATATCCTGGCGTCCTAATTGTTCTCACGACGGGTGATCTTGCCATGTTGCGGGCCCCAGGAGCATCACGGATCGATCCGGGTCGAGACAAGCTGCAGAGGGCCCCCGTCGGGCCTCCAGGATGTCGTGCTCTGTCCCGACGTCGGAGCTCAGGGACGGGCTAATCGAGATAACGGCGGCCCTCCCTGGCGTTGCTGCGCACCTCCCGGGCCTCCTGGAGACCCCTCGCCGCCTCGGCCGGACCCGCCTCGGAACATTGGCCAGCATGGTCTCCACGAGGGCTCCAGGGACCGCTTCTGCGCGGCTTCGGGCCGGGCGGGGGAGCCGCCGTTCCCTCGTGGTCTCAGCAGGCCCTGCTCCGAACGATGTTGGCCAGAACGTTGAAGAACACGCGTCCGGATGCTTGCCACGAAGCGTGAAGGCGCCCCGTGATACCTGAGGCAGCTCCAGTGCCGCTGGCTACACGATGCGAGGAGCAACTCCCCACACGAGCGGCAGACAAAACCGGGCTTTGCGCGAGATGATGCAGCCACCTCACGTGGCGGCTTACGCGGGCCGCCAGCGCGGCATGCTACATTGGAGACGAGAGCGCTTACTCGCGAGCTTACGCGGGCAACTTGTGCAACTATGTCGGCGCAAACGACCCCGGCTGCTTCCGGAACTTCCGTCGCTCACATGGAACTGGGGAGGCGTCTGGGAACCGATTTTGGACAGGACACTGCCAACCTCGGTCAATACGTACCCGTCTACCGCCCAGGCAACATCTTGAGCACTTGGACACTCGAGCCCAGGGGGGTGTCCTCAGAGACGAGCAGCCGTGTCGGACCCTCCAGCTCTACGCATTGACTTGTTGTTTGTTTGTTTTTATTTGTTTTATTGTTTCATCAGCTCTACGCAGTGACTTGGCCGCTTGCTGTGCTGCGCGAAAGCGCAGGCACGTCTGCCCCGCCACCGCGCTCCGCACCTCGGGCCCGGCGACGCAGGGCACGGAGGCAGGGCGTCTCGGCCCTGTCACGGGCCCTGGTCAGCGAGCGAAGAACGGTATGCAATAAACTTTTTCGCTGTCGGGGGCGCCTGTCCCTGGGCGGCTGGAAAGTTTATACCCCCGCGGTGCCACCGTAAGGGTAGAAACTTTCCAGCCGCGCTGGGGCAGGTGTCCCCGACGGCGAAACAGTTTATTTTATACCGTTCTCCGCCCGTTAACCTGGGGCCCTCGCAGCCCGCCCTGGCTCGAGGAGTCCATCGCGCACGGATGGCGTCGACGACTCAGGTCGGGGTTGGCCACGGCGCTGCGCCAGCTCCATGGGCTCGAATCTCGAGGGCCCTCGCGTTCTGCCCCGCGCCTCTGGCTCCCTCTGGGGGCAACTCTTCGCCGATGTCGAAACCAAGGACAGAGCCCTGAATCTCTCAAGGCAGCTATCCCGACAAAGTCGCAGAGCGGAGTCCAGCCATGGCGACGGGAAGGAAGTGCGAACTACATCATGATCCAGCCGTGATAACGTCGGGCCCGGTCTCAGACAGCACGTGAACTGTCCCACCTTGAGCGATGACATTCCACTGAGGTCCCCAGAGGTTCTCGACCCATTGTTTATAACTATCCCGTGCTGGTCTCAAACCGTAGGTCGGTTTCCATGGAACCCAGGGCCCGTCACTGGTCCCGAGAGGGCGCTAGACCTTGACTACGGCAGGTCCGTGACCACCTGTGCACTGGCCCACGACACCGCGCGGCTCCTTCCGCCCTAGCGCGACCGCGGCCCCTCTGACAGCGCAGATCGCCCGACGTGGTCGACCCCAGCACCCACAACCCACAAATGCTGACGCTCGTTGCTCACTTCCGCCGCCCTTCCGCCGGCTCCCGCCGAGGCCGAGGACGCGCCGAGGGCGAGGCCCGTGCTGGCGCGCGCAAAGATCGGCCGAGCCCGAGCCACTGCCGGCGCGCTCGGCCTGGAATTTAGGTCGGACGTGTCCTCCGGCAGGAGGATTTTGAACGAGCAATTAAACAACATTTTCTCAAAGATATCCAAACATGAGTTTATAAAATCGTCCCCTAATGATTTGTCTTATATTTTTGAATACTCCTCCTGTAGAGGGACATGCCCAACTCAACCTGGAATGCCCGCGCTGGCGCCGCCGCCGCAGCGTCGAGGCGCCGGCGACTACAATGGGTGCGGTTTGCGAAGGGTGCGGTTTGCCTCCTGTCATACCTGCCCCTCCCGCCCCCGGGAAACGGATGACACTGTCACTCAGTGCGACCGAATCACATGACACCGTCGCTCCTTCTAGTACCTACAGTGGAGCACACACCGAGGATGACAGCGTCGCTCGACACGACGACACTTCTGACAGCGTCTCCCACAAAGGCCTCGGAAAGGCCGACACAAAGCAGCTCGCAGGCCGCACCCCGGCGTAACCGCATCGACTGCAGTCGCCGAAGGCGGCGCGAACCTGCCGCAGGTACGCGCCGATCCTCCTCCTC
>CAUYUJ010021644.1:0-27500 GCA_963575745.1 Prorocentrum cordatum
TAGTAGTAGTAGTAGTAGTAGTTGTAGAAGTAGTAGTAGTAGTAGTAGTAGTAGTAGGAGTAGTAGTAGTAGTAGTGGTAGTAGTAGTAGTAGTAGTCGTAGTCGCAGCCGTAGCCGTTGTCGTTGTCGTTGTCGTTGTCGTTGTCGTAGCCGTAGCCGTAGGCGTAGTAGTAGTCGTAGTAGTCGTAGTAGTCGTAGTAGTCGTAGTAGTAGTCGTAGTAGTAGTCGTAGTGGTAGTAGTCGTAGTAGCCGTAGTAGTAGTAGTAGTAGTAGTAGTAGTAGTAGTAGTACTGGTGGTGGTAGTGGTAGTAGTAGTAGTAGTAGTAGTAGTAGTAGTAGTAGCAGTAGTAGTCGTAGTCGTAGTAGTAGTGGTGGTGGTGATGGTGATCGTGGTGATGGTGGTGGTAGTAGTAGTAGTAATACGTTGTGGTAGTAGTAGTAGTAGTAGTAGTAGTAGTAGTAGTAGTCGTAGTCGTAGTCGTAGTCGTAGTCGTAGTAGTAGTAACTGTAGTTGTAGTCGTAGTCGTAGTCGTGGTCGTGGTCGTAGTCGCAGTAGTAGTGGTAGTAATGGCACGCAAAAACGGAATCCGCGAGCGGGCGGGCCCTTCGGCATTTCAGATGGATTTCTCCGGATTCCTATGGATGCGTAAAGATTCCTCCGGATTCCTGAAGGAATCCGGAAGGATTTCTCAGGATTCCTATGGGCTAAGGAATCATGAGAAGCCCGAGGATCCCCGAAAAAACTTCAGGAATCCAAAGGAATTCCGAAGAATCCGAAGGAATCCTGAGGAATTCCGAAGAATCCGAAGGAATCCTGCGGAATTCCAAAGAATCCGAAGAAATCCTAAAGAATCCCGAAGAATCCGAAGGAATCCTGAGGAATTCCGAAGAATCCGAAGGAATCCTTAGGAATTCCGAAGAAAACGAAGTCATCCCGAGGAATTCCGAAGAACCCCAAGGAACCCTGAAGAATGTCGAAGATCCCATCCATGCCTGTAATTTGATTCATTTCTGGTTGGAATTGGTTTCACTTCTGGTTGCAATTCGTCCCGAACGGTTGGAATTGGGACTAGTCGGTTGCAATTCGTTCCATTTCCGGGGGCGACCCCCCCACCCACCCACCCCCTTTGAAAGGGCGGGGGGGGGGGGTCGGACCCCCCCCTTCGTGTAGGAGTACGGAGTTGGGAGTAGGGAGTGGTGAGTAGTGAGTAGTGAGTTAGTGCGTTGTGAGTAGTGAGTATTGGGTAGTGAGTAGTCGGTAGTGAGTGGCGAGTAGGGGGTAGAGAGTGGGGAGTAGTGAGTAGTGAATAGTGAGTAGGGTGTACTGATAAGTGAGTAGTGAGTGGCGAGTAGTGAGTAGTGAGTAGTGGGTACCGAGTAGCGAGTAGAGAGTACTGAGTAGGGAGTAATGAGTAGTGGGTAGTGAGTAGTGGGTAGTGCGTAGTGGGTGGCGAGTAGTGATTAGTGAGTAGTGAATAGTGGGTAGTGCGTAGTGAGTAGTGAGTAGTGAGTAGTGATTAATAGAGAGTTGTGGGTAGTGGCAGTGGGTAGTGAGTAGTGAGTAGGGAGTAGCGAGTAGTGAGTAGTGAGGAGCGAGTAGGGCGTAGTGAGTACTGAGTAGAGAAGTAGTCAGTAGTGGGTAGTGATTAGTGAGTAACGAGTAGCGAGTAGCGAGTAGTGAGTAGGGAGTAGGGAGTAGGGAGTAGTCAGCAGTGAGTAGTAAGAAGTGGGTAGCGAATAGTGGGTAGTGAGTAGCGATTGGTGAGTAGTGGGTAGTGAGTGGCGACTAGTGGCTAGTGACTAGTGAGTTGTGACCAGTGACTACAGACCATGTAGTGACTAGTGAGTAGGGAGTAGTAGGTAGTGCGTAGTGAACAGTGAGTAGCGGGGAGTGGGTAGTGAGTATTGGGTAGCGAGTATGGGAGTAGCGAGTAGTTTTTACTGAGTACTGTGTAGTCAGTCTTGTGTAGGGAGTAGCGAGTAGCGACTACTGGGTAGTGAGTAGTGATTTGTGGGCAATGAGTAGTGAGTAGTGGATGCTGGGTAGTGGGTAGTGAGTAGTGATTAGTGAGTAGTGAGTAGGGAGTAGTGAGCAGCGCTTCGTTAGTAGGGAGTATTGACTAGTGGGTAGTGAGGAGTAAGTAGTGAGTAGGGAGGAGGGAGGAGGGAGGAGTGAGTAGGCAGTAGTGAGTAGCGAGTAGTGGGTGGTGGGTAGTGAGTAGTGGATAGTGAGTGGTGGGTCGAGAGTAGTGAGTAGGGGGTTGTGAGAAGTGAGTAGCGAATTGCGAGTAGTCAGTAGTGGGTAGTGAGTAATGAGTAGTGAGTACTTTTTGGGGCTGGGGTTAGTGGTTGGTGTTAGGATTAGGGGTTTGAGTTAGGGTGAGGACTAGGGGTAGGGTGGCGGGGGTCGGGTTCCCGAGTCAGGGGGCGGCGTGGCGAAAGGGGCGGAGAGGGGGGGGGGAGGGCGCGGCCAAAGGGGGGGAGGGGGAGGTGGGGTTGGGACCCCCCCCCCTTTAAAAGGGGAGGAGGACGGGGGGTCCCCGACGACGGATCGGGGAAAGGGGGGGAGGGGGAGGGGTCCCGACGACGGATCGGGGAAGGGGGGGAGGGGGAGGGGGGGGGTCCTAACCCCCCCCCCCCGTTGGGGAGATCCAGCGGCGCACCCTCGAGGTTGGCCCGGGGTCGGGGGGCGCTCGCCGGACGGATCTGCAGGTGAAAGACGGCTGCGACAGGTTTCCTCCGGCCGCGGACAGACCGCACGATGGCGCCGATGTGCGCTCTTCCCTCCATCGCCGATGTCGCCAGCGCATGGCCGATGCATCGCCGACGCATCTGCGATGCGTCGCCGATGTATCGGCGATGCGGCGAGATCCTCCGACCCCCGAGCCCGCAGCAGCGTGCCCAGGCGCTCCACCTCGGCGCGCGCGCGCGCGCCGAGGCGGAGGCCCGCCGCCGAGGGCCGCCGCCGAGGGCCGCCGCCGGGGGCCGCCGAGGGCCACGTCTTGGACTCGCCAGCGAGCGAGGGGGAGGAGGAGGAGGAGGAGGAGGAGGAGGAGGAGGAGGAGGAGGAGGAGGAGGAGAAGGAGGAGGAGCACCGATCTGGGAGGCCTCTAGCACAGCACAGCGGGGAACAGCAGGGAGGGCGGCCGCGGAAGCGAAAAGGGAGGGCGGCGCCACGCGGGCGGAGAAGGGCCAGCGAGTGCGGCGCGGGCGGCCTCGGGCTCTGGGTGGGAGTCGTTCGTGGGTGGACAGACCTCCTACCCTGACACGTCGATGAAGGAATTGGCCGTCTTCGGCTCGCGAGAGGGCGTCGCGGCCGTCATTTTTGCGGGTCCAGGTCCGTCGATTTCGGTCCCAGGCCGATTTCACGAAGGGGAGTTCTACGAAAGGGCGGTTTGTCCACCGCCGAGGCGCGCGAGGCCGGCGAGCGCTCCGAGGTCGGGGCCGACGCGGGAGAGCGCGTGCGCAGCGCGGTCCTGCCAGGGAGCAAGAGCGGGCCGAGCGAGAGGGGGGGATGGGGGAAGGGGGGGGCTACGAAATCTGCTGCATGCCGCTGGTTTCGGCCCCGCCGCTGGGCCCATTCCTGGATATATCGCCGCCTCCGGCGCCGGGAGGCGCCGGGAAAATCAGCTACGTGAGCTGATTCTCAGACCCCCCCTTTGCTATCCCCCCCTATTCGCCCGGCCCGAGAGGCTCGGGGAGCGCCCGGTGCTTATCGGCAAGAGGGTGGCGCAACATGCACACTGCGCCAGGGAGGTGTCGAGAGCGGTCGGGGCAGACCAGGTCTGGGAAGTGTTGACGACTGCAGGGCTGGTGCTGGGCCTCCGTCAGGCCAGCTTTAAGTCGGGCCTGGCCCTCTACAGGAGGAATATTCAAAAATGGTAGCAAAAATAGTCTGGGGACGCTTTTTCTGTCATTTTTCGATCATCCGTAAGCGCTTCGCCCCCTGCCGCCGGCCCCCTCTCTCGGAAAATGGGCAATGCAAGAGCGAAATCATGAGGCCTTGGCGCCGCCGTGAAGCAGCGTCGGGACTTCACGCGAAGACGATGAGTAATCCGCAAGACAAATTGAGATTATGATGGTACTCTTGAATTCGGTGTTGTATTTCGAGCTTGATCGCGTATGCTGTGCAAAAAACTTTCTACGAAGTATTGAAATGTTGCAAATCCCATGTGTTTGTTCACCCTGACCCCACCGATCTGCGTGAGGGGTGCCACCGAAATCCCATTGGTTTTTCGGCCCTGACCCCGCCGATCTGCGTGAGAGGTGCCGCCGAATTTTAGAAATGTGGCAAATTCCATGTGTTTTTGGACCCTGACCCCGCCGATCGGCGTGAGGGGGGGCCACCGAATTTCAAGATGCCATTGGTTTTTGGACCCTGAACCCCCCGATCCGCAAGAGGGGTGCCACCGAATTTTAGAAATGTGGCAAATCCCTTATGTTTTTGGACCCTGACCCCGCCGATCTGCGTGAGGGGTGCCGCCGAATTGCAGAAATGTGGCAAATCCCTTATGTGTTTCGACCCTGACCCCGCCGATCTGCATGAGGGGTTCCACCGAATTTCAGAAATGTGGCAGATCCCTTGTGTTTTTGAACACTGACCCCGCCGATCTGCGTGCGAATTTTAGAAATGTGGCAAATCCCATTTGTCTTAAGACCCTGACCCCGCTGATCTGCGTAAGAGGTGTCGCCGAATTTTAGAAATGTGGCAAATTCCATGTGTTTTTGGACCCTGACCCCGCCGATCTGCTTGAGGGGTGCCACCGAATTCCAGAAATGTAGCAAATCCCATTGGTTTGTCGACCCTGACCCCGCCGATCTGCGTGAGGGGTGCCGCCGAATTTCAGACATGTAGCAAATTCCATGTGCGCTTGGACCCTGACCCCGCCGATCTGCATGAGGGGTGTCATTTTCGACCCCCCCAGAAATTCTAAGACCCCTCCCAGGAGACGCTAACCAGGCTGATTTTCGGCTCCCCCCCCTTCGCGCGGTCTACAACAAGGAACAGCAATGCAACAAGAAGCAGAACTATCACATTGGAAACCGGAACCTGCAACTGGCGCAGGGCGCAGCACACCTTTGCCCTACAGCCTTGTGGCCCCACAAGGGGGCGGCCGGCGGATGTTGGGGCATCGTTTTACTATTCTTAATTTTTCGTCCGACATCCCCCTGTAGGGGGACACTCAGGAGGGAAAGAAACACACAGACACAATGAATCGGCGATTCCCCAGAAAATATGGGAAAAGGTAAGGGAAGTGGGGGGGGGAAGACAAGAACCCAGAAGATATGGGAAAAGATGGGCAATCCTTTTATTTGCGTATATTTATTTGTGTGTGTCCTGGGGCCCATTCAGACATGCCCGACCTAAGGCCAGCTTCAACTGGGGCCCCTGGAGGGGCAGCTGCCGCGCGCGGCCAGCAGCCCCCGCAGGGGGCAGGCTGCACGGAAGCACGAGCGCCCAGACCTCCGAGGTCGGGAGTTCGTCCTCCTCCTCCTCCTCCTCCTCCTCCTCCTCCTCCCCCTCCTCGTCTCCTCCTCCTCCTCCTGCTCCTGCTCCTCCTCCTCCTCCTCCTCCTCCGCCTCCTCCTCCTCCTCCTCCTCCTCCTCCTCCTCCTCCTCCTCCTCCGGCCCCGGCAGAGCTGGAGGCCGACCCCCTCGGGGCTCGAGACGGGGGCTCGGAGGTGGATAGACCTCCTACCCCGACACGTCGATCAGCGAATTGGCCGCTCTCGGTTCGCGAGAGGGCGCCGCGGCCGCGATCTTTGCGGGTCCAGGGCCCTCGGTTTCGGTCCCGGGCCGTTTGTCACGACAGGGTGGTTGACGGAAGGGAGGTTTGTCCACCGCCGAGGGGTGCATGCAAACAGGGGTCGGTCACGGCGCCGGACCTAGGAGGATCCTGCAGCGCCAGGGCTGCATCGACCTGGGCTTGGGCGCAGGATCCTGCAGGGTTTTGCAGCATCCTGCAAAGCCTGGCTGACCCCGGGTTTGGATTGATCCGGGTCATTAGATCCCTCATCCCCCTTTTCAGCGACTGGCGTTCTCGGCGGACGCCGGCCACAGCCCTAGCGCGAGGAGGGTCGGGGAGGCGTCCAATAGGGGGGTGAGGACCCCGAATGGTGTGGGTCCCAGTCGATTGGCGAATGGCCAGCTCCCCGTCATCGAGGGCGTGTTGCGGCCGATTTCTTTTCCGAGCCTGCGCCCGCGGGGCATGGTTCAGAAGCCGGGCGACGGTTGGCAAACTCGTGGCTGCTAAAACGGAGCTCCGGGAAATTGTTATTTTTCTTCCGGGAAGCAGCCCATTTACCATTTAGTGCGTTGAGCTTGACTCCGGAAATCTGTTTTTTTCTTCCAGGAAGACCGTTGTAGCAGCTACGGATTTGCCAGCCCTCGCTCAGCTTCCAAATGGTGCCGGGTCGTTTTTTCGTTGAAGGGCGGCTTGCTAGGTGCCAGGGGGGGGGTGGGGCTCCGTCCGCCCCCGAGGTGCGGCAAGCTCCCCGCAGCTGCGGTTGCTCAGTGTTCCCGCCCGCCCCGAGAGTCAGGCGATCGCAAGCATGGATCCAGCTGTGGCAACGAGAGCGCAATGACGATGAGGAGGAGGAAGAGGAGGAGGAGGGAGGAGGAGGAACAGGAGCATGAGGAGGGAGAAAATGAGCAGCAGGAGGAACAAGGAGGCTCGCGCCTCTTGCCATGATTTTCCCTGAAGTGATGGGCGTTGGCCTTGGGAAGAGCTGCATTTGGCTCGAGGGTAAGGAGAACCCTGGCTTTGGAGCTGCAACCGTATTCAGGCGATCGCAAACATGGATCGAGGGGGCGTGGGTTAGCGACTGGTCCCGTTTCTATGGGAAGTCGCGGACTTCCGCCGCCGAACGAGGCGGCACCGGCCGCATTTTGGGGAGGGCCCCTTCCCCCGATCCATAGATTTGGCGACCGCGCGCCAGATCTATGGATCGCGAATCCATGTTGGCGCGCCCCCGAGAGAAGAAGGAATTCCTTCTCAGGTTGAAAGACGAAGCCCTCTCCAAGACTGCGTCTGCCCCTCGTCCTTGCTCCGGTTGGGGTTCCCCTCCTACTTGGGCACGCGGGCGAGTAAGCAAGCAAAGGTCATGCATCCGGAAGGACGCGTCGGCAAATTCGAAGCTGCGCGCCCCCGAAAGGAGGAGGAGGAGGAGCAGGAGGAGGAGGAGCAGGAGGAGGAGGAGGAGGAGGAGGGGGAGGAGGAGGAGGAGGGGGAGCGGGAGGAGGAGGAGGAGGAGGAGAGAGGAGGAGGAGGGGGAGAAGGAGGGCGGGAGGAGGAGGAGGAGGAGGAGGAGGAGGAGGAGGAGGAGGAAGAAGAGGAGCAGCAGGAGGAGCAGGAGGAGGAGGAGGAGGAGGAGGAGGAGTAAGAGGAGCAGCAGGAGGAGCAGGAGGAGGAGGAGGGGTGCTGCCGGAGCGCCGAGCGGCTCGCTCCCACCTCGGGGGGGCGGTCCTGCGGGCCGCGCGGTGGCCTCCCGGGGGCGCGGCCGCGCGAGGCCCGTGGCTCCGGAGGACGGGCGAGGAGCTCAACACGGTGGACGACGGCACCCCGGGGGAGGGGTGGCCAGGGGCAAGGGACTCGGAGGCCCCCAAACGGGGTGGTGACCACACCGTGCGGTGAGTCGTTGGGAATTTTGGGTCACCGCACCGTTTTGGGACTCGGGTTGTTCTCCGAGGACGTCTCGGGCGACAGGGGCCTCCAGGGGTCCCAAAACCGTGCGGTGACGGACCGTGCGGTGAGGTCTTGGGGGATTTCGAGGTCACCGCACGGTCCGTCACCGCACCGTTTCGGGACTCCAAAGACAGGCAGGGGCGCCCTCGAGGGCGCGAAGTTCGGGGGCGGCAAAGAGGGGGGGGTGATGACTAGGGGGGGGTGGATATCATGGCGCGGGCCAGGATGTTTCCCCAGATTTCATGGCGCCTCGTCTTATTCCATTGCGTCCCTGGCCCCCCCCCCGCTGGGCCGCGCACGTGCCGCCGGTCATGATTTGCACCCTCCCTCTTGGACACCCCCCTCTTTGCCGCTCCCGAGAAGTTGTTCGCGCTTCGCGGTATCGGCTCCGATGCCTCCTCATCCTCCCCTTCTCCCCTGGGAGGCGGCGCGAGAGCGCGAAGGTATTCGCGCTTCGCGCGGCGCGGAGCGGAGCGCGAAGTTGGGAGCCCTTGACGATAGGGGGGATGGGCATCGGGGGGGATGCATCGACCCCCAACCGCCCATTGATCGCCGATGGGGGCCCGATAGCCCCAGCCTGCCCAGGAAGGCGCGGGTTCACGATCGGGTGCCTGTCGCCGATCCATCGGCGATGTATCCCCGATTCCGGGTCGATGCGTCCCCCCCTGTGCCAGTCCCCCCCCCCCTTATCGTTGCCCCTCATCTTGTCGTTCCCCTTGAACTCAGGAGGGAAAGAAACACACAGACACAATTATTCGTCGATTCCCCAGAAAAGATGGGAAAGTATGGGAAGTGGGGGGGAAGACAGAAACCCAGAAAATATTAGAAAATATGGGGAATACTTTTATTTGTGTGTATTTATTTGTGTGTCCTGGGGCCTCTTCGTCAACCTCGGGAGAGCGAGGGCTCGAGCCGAAGATGGGAGGCCAGCACGGGCACGGGTCTCCAGCGCCGGCCTCCGAGGGCTTGTGCTTCTTCCTGCTTCTCCTCTCCCAGGGTCGCAGCTCCTCCTCCTCCTCCTCCTCCTCCTCCTCCTCCTCCTCCTCCTCCTCCTCCTCCTCCTCCTCCTCCTCCTCGATCCTTGAAAGCAAAGGGGGAGTGCACATTGTCAGGGTTCGGGGCGCGTTCTGGCTGCCATGGGCGGCTCCGCGTGTCAAGGGCTGCACCCGCGGCGCAATCCAGGCCAGAACGCACCTCGGGGCAGGTCCAGGTGCCAAGCTGTCATGAGAACCTCCTCCCTCGCCTCTCCCGCCTCCTCCTCGTCCTCAAACTTTCCTCCGCCTGCCCACCCCCCTTCCTCATCCTCCTCGAATAGTCAGTTTGTTTCTCCTTCTCTCCTCCTTCTCGCTAGCTCATCTCTTCTCTCCTCTTCCTCCTCCTTCTCGGGATGGGAAATGGGGGACAGCAAGGGGGGAGGGGAATCTAGATGTCTCTCCTCCTTCCTTTGCCTCCCTCACTCTGCCTGCCAATAGCGTCACCTCGTTTTCGTCATCTCGAGCCTCCTGGGGGGCCCTCGTAGCCACGGCCGGATTCGCCATGCCTGTCCCCTTCGGAGTGGCGGCGCGCGCCAACGGCGCTGGACGCGTCGTTGCCCCGCTTGGGCCTCCCGGCGGCCTCGGTGGACGAGCCCAGCCCAGACGTGCGCGTGCGTCGTGAGAAGAGTGCCGCGGACGGCTCCCTGGCAGCTGTTTGGGCACCCGGGGGCTCGCTTCGGAATTTGGGACCCTCGGGGGCGGACGGACCTGCCCCGACACGTCGATTGGGGAATATTTCCTTCGATTCACTTCCAGGGACCGGCATCAAAAATAAAAGTTCGCATAGAATATTGCAGCTACAGCTCTGAGACGTTCACCAGCGAACTCAGCGTGATCCAATGCTCACTAAAAGAATTCTAGATTTCAAAACGAATTGTCGAATCCCTCAAAATCTTGCAGAAACCGTAAATAAGGGTGCCGCGGCCGTCATTTTTGCGGGTCCAGGTCCGTCGGTGTCGGTCCCAGGCCATTTTCACGAAAGGGTGGCCTACTAAAGGGAGGTTTGTCCACCGCCGAGACCAGTCAAAACGTTGCCCACGATCCTGGGAAGGAGGCGAGGACCTCTGGAGCCACGCATGGGCAGCGATGGTGGCACTGGAGGTCCGGGCGGGCCCTGGACTCCCAGAGGGAGTCCGAGCAGATGGGGCCCGCAGCTTGCGCCGCGCTGCCAGCGCGTCTGCGACGAGCCGCGATCTTGCACCCCATGCTCTCCATGCCGATGCACCGGCGATGCTGCGCGATCTGTGGGCCCTGTCTTCCCGCGAACCACCCCTGGGACGCAGGGACCCTCTCGCGGGCGACCTTACTTGAAGGCCCAGCTGGGACCCGCACGGCCACACCTCTCTGAAGGGGGGGGGGGCGTCCTGCAGTCAAGATCCCGAGGAGGAGGAGGAGGAGGGGGAGGAGGAGGAGGAGGAGGAGGAGGAGGAGGAGAGGAGGAGGAGGAGGAGGAGGAGGAGGAGGATAGGAGGACGAGGAGGAGGAGGAGGAGGAAGACGGAGGAAGGAGGAGGAGGAGGAGGAGGAGGAGGAGGAGCAGGAGGAGGAGGAGGAGGAGGAGGAGGAGGAAGAGGAAGACGAGGAGGAGGAGCAGGAGGAGGAGGAAACTCGGCTCCCGAGGGGCCGCCGTCGAGCCCCCCCCCCCGGAGGATGGCAGCGGAGGCGGCCCGCGGCAGAGCCGCGGGCCACGAGCCGGAGAGCCCCAGGGCGCGGGCCCCAAGAAAATATGCACCACCTCCACGTCGATTCCTCCTCCCTCCTCTATCCTCCTCCTCCCTCTCCTCCTCTACCCTCCTCCCTCTCCTCCTCCTTCCCTGGCATAGGGGAAAGCCTGGTCAGTTTCCCCTATGCCAGCGACTCGGACGACGACGATCCCGCTCGCGAAGCGAGGCTGTGGGTCGAATAGCGTCTCCATCGTTGGCCTCTGTGGTTTTTCAAACCTCTGGCCAGTACGCGTGCGGCTGGTCCTTGTCAGGTCAAAACTCCTTCTCCCTTCCTGGGAGAGGGAGAGGGTGAGGGAGGTGGTGGTGGTGGCGTACAGTTCTGGGCCCCGTAGAGGGGGCCCGGTGGTTCCCCTTCCGGAGCCCACTCGGCCCACTGGGCGGCCTCCTGCGAGCGGCCAGTCTTGGGGCTCTCGGGTCTTGCGGGGCCGTGGGGGCCACGCCCGTTCGGCGGCCAAGCGGGCCCACGCAGCGGTCCAGCGGGCTCGGACGCCGAGTTGTGCTCCCGACCCAGACACCCCCCCCTCCCGGGCCGCGAAGGAAGCCGGGCGCTAGGTATAGGTCGGGCATGTCCCTCTACAGGCTATAGGAGGAGTATTCAAAAATAGTCCAAAAATAGTACGGGGACGATTTTTGGAGTATTTTTTTGGTTTTTTGGGGGGGCGTTGTTTGAGTATTTTTAGCTTTTCGCCCACAATCCGACTGTAGGGGGACATGCCCGACCTAACGCCAGGGTTCGGACCAGTTGTGGCATCGCCCTTCCCGGTCCCTGGGGCCGTCCAGAAGCGCCTGGTCGGGGACGCCGAGGCAGGGCTCGGCGCCAACGGGGGTCCGCAGGTCCCCCCCCGGCTGACCCGGGCTCGGGAGCCTCGTCGAGCCGAGACCCCCCCCGCTCCCTCCGCTGGCCTGGGTCCCGGGGGCGAGTGCGTGGCCATGCCGAGGGTCGACACCTCTGGGGGGTCCCGCACCGAGGGCCGGATTTGTGTGGACAGCGTGAGCAGCAATCATTCAGCCACGCGCAGAGGGGGGTGGGGGGAGGGGGGAGGGCTTCTTCGAAGCGCCCCTGCTTCTTGGAAAGCGCGGGCCTTATCTATATGTAAAGCCGGCGCCTTCTAAGAAGCAGCCTCCTTCTGAGAAGCCCTCCCCCCTCCCCCCACCCCCTGGTGCGCACCGCCAGAGCACGACGTCGGAGCTCTGGGTCGGGATGGGGCCCTGCCAAGTGGCCTCCGCGTGCAGGGGAGAGCTCAGGCCCCCGGCCTGGTGGGCATGGCTCCTGGCCAGGGCTGAGCACGACCCCCTCTCTGCTCCCTCTCCCCCCTCCTCGTCGACGCCGATCCCGTCCAGCCCGCGCGACACCGACGCCAAGGACTCCTCTCCTCCGAGGAGGAGAAAACGCCATGAGCATAAACGTTTGGCGCTCCGCGCTGATTTCTTGGATCCGCGCTGGGTCCCCCGGGCGGCGCCTCCGGCGCCGCCCCTGGCGCGCTCCGCGCGCCAGGGAGGGGGGGCCAGCGCGGATTCAAGAGATCTTCGCGGAGCGCCAAAAGTTTATTTTCATGCCGTTGAGTCTTCTTCTATCTTCCCCCCCCCTCCCCTCCTACCTTTTTTTATGCGTCTCGCATTGCGGGCATCCAGACAAGCCAGATTCTCGAGGCCACGGCCTCACCCGCCTGGTCTGAGCTAGGCCCAGACGCTGTCCGCCACGGTGGTCGCGTCCCGTCGGCGGCCGGCTAAAGGGGCCCTCTAGGGCCCCTTTTGGAGCCAGCTGGTGCCCAAAAGGGGCCCTGGCCCTGGAGGGCCTCTCTACTTGCCATCGCTCGGACGTGTGCATTTTTCCTTCGGCGAGGACCATCGAGGAGCATCCTGGATCATCTGGCGAAATAACCACGCACGAAACCGAAAAAAGACAGGGAATGGACGTCCGAGCGATGGCGAGTCTAGGGCCTGTTTTCTTCACCCCCCACTTGGGTCACCCCCCGACCGCGTGTCCGCCTCATCCCCGCGCGAATCTGGGCACACTACTCAGGAGGGGAAGAAACACACAGACACAATTAATCGTCGATCCCCAGGAAAATACAGGAACATATGGGAAGTGGTGGGGAGGACAAAAATCCAAAAAATATAGGAAAATGTTGGGAATATTTTTATTTGTGTGTATTTATTTGTGTGTTTGTGGGCCTCTTCAATTACGCCGCCGGCGAGCAGCACGCGGGCAGACCCGGCGGCAGCGGCCTGGGCCCGCCGTGGCGCACGGACGCCCTGCCCGTCGGCGCCTCGGAGGGCGCCCGTGGCGGCGGCGGGCGGGCGGCACCGAGAGGGGCTCGAGAGGTGGCCCGGCGGCAGCTGCTCTGTGGAGGCCAACGTTAGGTCGGGCGTGTCCCTCCACAGTTCGGGGGAGCGTAAGACCCGCGTTTGCCAGGACTCGGGTTCGCCATCGTTTTTTGACGACCGCGAATCGGATTTTGACGAGGAGGAGTTTCGTGGGATGTCTGCAGCGGGAGGCCTCGTCAAAATGCAGGCTGGGCCTCGTCATTTTTTTGACGACCTCGTCGGGGATTTCCGAGTCCCCCGTACCCGGGTCTCACGTCTCCCCGAGTTAGGTCGGGCGTGTCCCTCCACAGTCGGGCTTACCCAAAATCAACGGGCGAGGAGCGGTATGAAATAAACTTCTTCGCTGTCGGGGGCGCCTGTCCCCGGGCGGCTGGAAAGTTTATGCCCTTCGGTGGCACCGTAGGGGTATAAACTTTCCAGCCGCCCAGGGGCAGGCGCCCCCGACAGCGAAAAAAGTTTATTTTATACCGTTCCTCGATCGCTGACAAAAGGGGGTCCAGCGGCAGGGGGGGGGTGCAACAGATCGGTGGGGTGGCAACACGTTCGGGGCGTGCAATACGCTCCGGGGCGCAAATGTGTTGTTGGATTTTCGCGTGCCAGTCATTACTTGCCATAGAATGCAATACAAGTTTCTGGCGCACCACATTTGCAACACAATTGCCCCAAATCTATTGCACCACCCCCTTTCAGCTGGACCCCTTTTTGGGTGTGCTTGATACAGGAGGAAGATTCAAAAATAGTCAAAAATAGTCTGGGACGACTTCTCGATGATGCTCTGACCACTCTTGAGCATGGTTTGACATCCTTGCATTCGTCCTGCAAAGATCCCCCGGTAGGAGGATGTGCGCGACGGCGTATCGGTGTTCGCCGGGGGCGTATCGGTCACTCTGGCTCCCGGCCAGGCCAGGAGGCCACGCTCCATCGAGGCTCGGGGCCGAGCTTTGCTGGTGGATCTGCACGAACGAAATGGGTACCGAAAGAATGGGTACAATGCCCAACAGCAGTTCCCGTTCATTTTGAACAGGACTCGCTGTCCGCGCCGCCGCGGCCCGTGTCCATTCGAGACAGGAGGCCGCCTGCCAAACAGCGGCCGCTGCTGGTTTGGGACAACATTTGTTGTTGGGCACTGTACCCATTCTTTCCGTACCCATTTCGGGCGTCCAAAGTGGAGACTTGGGGATGGTGGTCGGCCTCCTTCGCAGGCATGTTCGAGCTGACGTGGGGGGAGTACGTGGTCAAGAAGTGGCGCGAGGTGGCCGCGGGGGGGCGGGTGCAGACAGTTGTTTCCCCACATTCTAAGTGGGGTTCTGATTTTCTCTACAACCGCGTCACACCCGCGTTTCTCACCCACCTCCCCTTCTCTACACCCGCGTCACACCAGCGTTCCTCTCTTCCGCATTACATCGTCACATCACACCACCCCGCGCCATACCACACCACACCACACCACACCACACCACACCACAACTTTTTCGACACCACAGGAGGTGCGCAGGGAGTGCGGTTTCCATGCGGTGCAGGCTCGCAGGGCACGGCAGGCGTTGCACTTTCTCGTCGCTACAGGGAGTGCGCAGGGAGTGCGGTCTCTATGCGTTGCAGGCTCGCAGGGCGTGGCAGGCGCGGCACTTCCTGGACACCAGAGGGAGTGCGCAGGGAGTGCGCAGGGAGTACGGTCTCCATGCGTTGCAGGCTCGCAGGGCACGGCAGGCTTGGCACTTTCTAGACACCATAGGGGGTGCGCAGGGGGTGGTCCTTGAGCGCGGCCGCTATCCGTGCCAGTCGTCCAGGCATAGCAGGCGTGGCACTTTCTAGACACCATAGGCGGTGCGCAGGGGGTGGTCCCTGAGCGCGGCCGCTATCCGTGCCAGTCGTCTAAGCATAGCAGGCGTGGCACTTTTCTCGACACCACAGGGGGTGCGCAGGGGGTGGTCCTTGAGCGCGGCCGCTATCCGTGCCAGTCGACCAGGCATAGCAGGCGTGGCACTTTCTCGACACCATATGGGGTGCGCAGGGGGTGGTCCCTGAGCGCGGCCGCTATCCGTGCCAGTCGTCCAGGCATAGCAGGCGTGGCACTTTCTCGACACCATAGGGGGTGCGCAGGGGGTGGTCCCTGAGCGCGGCCGCTATCCGTGCCAGTCGTCCAGGCATAGCAGGCGTGGCACTTTCTAGACACCATAGGGGGTGTGCAGGGGGTGGTCCTTGAGCGCGGCCGTTATCCGTGCCAGTCGTCCAGGCATAGCAGGTGTGGCACTTTCTCGACACAATAGGGGGTGCGCAGGGGGTGGTCCCTGAGCGCGGCCGCTATCCGTGCCAGTCGCCCAGGCATAGCAGGCGTCGCACTTTCTCGAAACCATATGGGGTGCGCAGGGGACACACAAACAAACACAAACACACACAGACACACATACATTCCCTCACCCAAGCGCAACACCTGCACGGCACGTACATGAGACACGCGTAGCACACTTCACAACACAGCGCAGCGCAGCACAACACAGCGCTGCTCAGCACAGCTCAGCTCAGCTCAGCTCCGTCGCACGCTCGCAAAGCGCGGCAGGCGTGGTAGTTCATCGACACGAGAGAGGGAGGGCGGCCGCTATCCGTGCCAGTCGTCCAGGCATAGCAGGCGTGGCACTTTCTCGACACCATAAGGGGTGCGCAGGGGGTGGTCCCTGAGCGTGGCCGCTATCCGTGCCAGTCGTCCAGGCATAGCAGGCGTGGCACTTTCTCGACACCATAGGGGGTGCGCAGGGGGTGGTCCCTGAGCGCGGCCGCTATCCGTGCCAGTCGTCCAGGCATAGCAGGCGTGGCACTTTCTAGACACCATAGGGGGTGCGCAGGGGGTGGTCCCTGAGCGCGGCCGCTATCCGTGCCAGTCGTCCAGGCATAGCAGGCGTGGCACTTTCTCGGCACTATAGGGGGTGCGCCCCCCGAGCGCGGCTTCTATCCGTGCCAGTCCCAGGCATAGCAGGCGTGGCACTTCTCGACACCATAGGGGGTGCGCAGGGGGTGGTCCCTGAGCGCGGCCGCTATCCGTGCCAGTCGTCCAGGCATAGCAGGCGTGGCAGCACCATAGGGGGGCGCAGGGGTGGTCCCTGAGCGCGGCCGCTATCCGTGCCAGTCGTCCAGGCATAGCAGGCGTGGCACTTTCTCGACACCATAGGGGGTGCGCAGGGGGTGGTCCCTGAGCGCGGCCGCTATCCGTGCCAGTCGTCCAGGCATAGCAGGCGTGGCACTTTCTCGACACCATAGGGGGTGCGCAGGGGGTGGTCCCTGAGCGCGGCCGCTATCCGTGCCAGTCGTCCAGGCATAGCAGGCGTGGCACTTTCTCCACCCATAGGGGGCGCAGGGGGTGGTCCCTGAGCGCGGCCGCCTATCCGTGCCAGTCGTCCAGGCATAGCAGGCGTGGCACTTTCTCACACCATAGGGGGTGCGCAGGGGGTGGTCCCTGAGCGCGGCCGCTATCCGTGCCAGTCGTCCAGGCATAGCA
Organism: Prorocentrum cordatum; assembly: GCA_963575745.1. Lineage (NCBI taxonomy): Eukaryota > Dinophyceae > Prorocentrales > Prorocentraceae > Prorocentrum > Prorocentrum cordatum. Next base: position 16,260 of record CAUYUJ010021644.1, read on the forward strand.
GGCGTGGCACTTTCTCGAACCATAGGGGGTGCGCAGGGGGTGGTCCCTGAGCGCGGCCGCTATCCGTGCCAAACGTCCAGGCATAACAGGCGTGGCACTTTCTAGACACCATAGGGGGTGCGCAGGGGGTGGTCCCTGAGCGCGGCCGCTATCCGTGCCAGTCGTCCAGAAATAGCAGGCGTGGCACTTGCTCGACACCATAGGGGGTGCGCAGGGGGTGGTCCCCGAGCGCGGCTTCTATCCGTGCCAGTCCAGGCATAGCAGGCGTGGTACTTTCTCGAAACCATAGGGGGTGCGCAGGGGGTGGTCCCTGAGCGCGGCCGCTATCCGTGCCAGTCGTCCAGGCATAGCAGGCGTGGCACTTTCTCGGCACCATAATGGGTGCGCAGGGGGTGGTCCCTGAGCGGCGCGGCCGCTATCCGTGCCAGTCGTCCAGGCATAGCAGGCGTGGCACTTTCTCGACACCATAGGGGGTGCGCAGGGGGTGGTCCCCGAGCGCGGCCTCTACCCGTGCCGGTCGTCCAGGCATAGCAGGCGTGGCACTTTCTCGACACCATAGGGGGTGCGCAGGGGGTGGTCCCTGAGCGCGGCCGCTATTCGTGCCAGTCGTCCAGGCATAGCAGGCGTGGCACTTTTCTCGACACCATAGGGGGTGCGCAGAGGGGGGTCCCTGAGCGCGGCCGCTATCCGTGCCACTCGTCCAGAAATAGCAAGCGTGGCACTTTCTCGACACCATAGGGGGTGCGCAGGGGGTGGTCCCCGAGCGCAGCCTCTATCCGTGACGGTGTCGGCCTCCATCCGTGACGGTGTTGTTCAGGGCACATGGGTACGCAAGTTTGATATCCGTGCCGGTCGTGTTCAGGGCACAGGGGAATGCTGGCGAGGTAAGTGTTAGTATCATCAAACATTTGTAGCCACCTTGGCTCATGTCAGCTCTGGCCGTTCGGGTTTGCACGCAGGCGTGCTCGCGCCGGTGAGTGTTCGTTAAAGGTGCGGCGCCCGCCATGGCGCCCAAATTTGCCATGTCCGCGCTGCCGCCTCCGTGCGAGCAGCTCAAGAAATCAATGCTAGAGACGGGCGCCGAAGTGAGTTTAGAGGGTTTACGCGCGCATGTTGAGAGCATGGGAGTTCCTTGGTGCACAACGCATTTAATGCTTACCAGCGACAGCTTCTAAACCAGTGGCCCGAGACGCTCCTCGCCAGGTACAATGAGTTGCCGCGAACAAAAGGCGCCGACCATGCTAGGAGGCAGTGCTTGAGTAGGTACTTGCTGAAGCAGTAGTAGTAGTAGTAGTGGTAGTAGTAGTAGTAGTAGTAGTAGTAGTAGTAGTAGTAGTAGTAGTAGCGGTAGTAGCGGTAGTAGTAATATTAGTCGTAGTACTAGTACTCGTACTTGTAGTACTAGTCGTATTAGTGGTACTAGTAGTACTAGCACTACTAGTGGCAGTAGTAGAAGTAGATGTAGTAGTAGTAGTAGTAGTAGTAGTAGTAGTAGTAGTAGTAGTAGCAGTCGTCGTAGTAGTAGTGATAGTAGTAGTAGTAGTAGTAGTAGTAGAAGTAGTAGTAGTAGAAGTAGTAGTAGTAGTAGTAGTAGTAGTAGTAGTAGTAGTAGTAGTAGTAGTAGTGGTAGTAGTCGTGGTAGTAGTAGTAGTAGCTGTTGTAGTACTCGTAGTATTAGTGGTACTAGTAGTACGTGTACTACTAGTGATAGTAGTAGAAGTAGCAGCAGCAGTAGCAGTAGCAGTAGCAGTAGTAGTAGTAGTAGTTGTTGTTGTTGTTGTTGTGTTGGTGATAAGATTAGTGCCGATGGTACACGCAGGAAATAAAATATGCACGTGGGGTTCTTCGGTAGCGTAATGTTGATCCGCGGGTCGAGAGCGAACCTCTTCCGGTCGAAGCTAGGCGGGCCGCGCGAAGCTTGAATTAGGCGGAGGGAGGGGAGAAGAAAGCGGCGGGGCCTCAGGGCGAGGCCGAGGGAGGCAAAGCCCCAGAGACAGGCGGCGCCGAAACCGTAGGTCATGCAAAGGAACAGGTACTGAACAGGCGGGGGGGGGGAAGAGGAGAACCCAAAGAGGCCCGCGTGCACCGCTTCTCCCTGGACCTCGGGCGCGCTCTGTCGAGGGGTCCGAGGGCGAATCCACCTGGGGCAGCGAGTGCGCAAAAATGTGCGAAAACATGAGATGGGTATCAATATAGGTATGCGCTTGTCCCTCCTGAGAGGGAGAGGAGGCATGAAATGAGGTTCGCCTCCTTTGTCGTCGTCCCCCGTCCCGCACCCCGATAGAGTCGGAGCAGGAGGAGAAGGAGGAGGGGGAAGGGGAGGAGGTGGGATAGAAGGAGGAGGAGGACGAGGAGGAGACGGAGATGAGGGGGACTATGACGATGATGAGGAGGAGGGGGAGGAGGAGGAGGAGGAGGAGGAGGAGGAGGAGGGAGGAGGAGGAGGAGTAGGAGCATGAGGAGGGAGAAAATGAGCAGCAGGAGGAACAAGGAGGCTCGCGCCTCTTGCCATGATTTTCCCTGATGCGATGGGCGTTGACTTTGGGAAGAACTGAATTTGGCTCGAGGGTTAATCAGACGATCACAAACATGGATAAAGAGAGCGTGGATTAGCGACGGGTCCCGTTTCCATAGGAAATCGCGGATCCCCGCCGCCGAACGAGGCGGCATTGGCCGCATTCTGGGGAGGGCACCTCCTCCGATCCATGGATTTGGCGACGTCGCGCCACATCCACGGGTCGCTAGTCCATGTTGGCGCGCCCCCGAGTGTCGAGGCTGCTCTTCGCCCCGAGCCGCTCTCCGCCCCAGACATCTCCACGGTGCCCAGGGCCGTCGGCCCAGGCGCCAATCCGTGCTCTTGGCCGGTTTTGGTTGCCGTTTTGGTTCGGAGGTCGACAGATAAAACAAGACTAGGATCGGGATAAATCGCTCCAGAGCGTTCCGGAGCGCTCTCAGAGCGTTCCGGAACGCTCTGGAGCGGCCGCGGCGCCCAATACATCCTCCAAACCCGCCGATTCTCAGAGATTTCGAGTTATCCCGATCCGATTTTGTCCCGATCTTCGCGTCGTTTTAACAGACCTCCCACCCCGACGCGTCGATCAGGGAATTGGCCGTGTTCGGTTCGCGGGAGGGCGTCGCAGCCGTCATTGTTGCGGGTTCAGGTCCGCCGGTTTCGGTCCCAGGCCGTTTTCACGGAAGGGTGGCCCTTCTAAAGGGAGGTTTGTCCACCGCCGATAGGTGTTGAGGAACGTTGGCGTTTGGGTGACGCGTCAGGAGGTTGTTTGCTTTGGTCAGTGGAGCATTTGCGGATACAGTTTCGGTTGTGTTGGCAAGGTTTCCCACTTGGGTGTAGATGTAGTTGCGATTGCTTGTAAGGTTCGTTGAGGCGGTTGCAGAAGTAGTTGCTGTGATTGGGTTGGCAGGAATAGAACTGGTTGTTTCGATTGATGGTTGCTGAAGTAGTTGCCCAAATCGGGGTGCTTGTGGACTTTGTGGATCGAAGCGCCATGGTAGCGCGCGAGCATGCGAATCAGTGGCCCGAGGGTGTCAGTGCGCCGATCGATGAAGCTGTCGTCGAGCTCAATGGGCACCAAGTGTTGGTGACCCGTGGCGCATTGGTTTGCACCCTGTGTGGCTCCTATCAGGTGTTTTTTGGACAAGTCGCCAACTGCAGGCTCAGTGGCGACAAGTGCCTAGGACCTAGGACCCTTCGAACAACCCCTAGCCCGCAGCAGGCAGAAGTATGATTTCTCTCGAGTGCGGGTTGGCAAGCATCCCAAGACTGGGTTGCCGTTGGAGTTTGTTCAATCATGTTGTTTTGCTACGCTTCGCGTAGGCACGGCCTTGCCTGTTCTCGGGCGAGCTTGGCCCTATAATGGCCCGTGTTCCCGTCAGCGGTTGCACGACTCGGCCGCTTGCTGATCTTGGGTCGTCTTGGGCAGTTGGAGACCCGAACGGGTGAGAATCTCAACATCATTCAAGCGCCGAGGAAGAATTGCAGTCTGTCGCCTCCTCGGGCTCTTCTAGAGGGCATCTTGGAGTCCTCTTGGGCAGTCTCGAGAGCTTCTCTGGCCATCTTGAGGCCGCTCGGGAGCCTCTCGTGCCGTCTTGGGCCATCTCGGGTCCTCATCCTGGGCCGTCTTGATGTCATCTTGGTTGTCTTGGAAGCCGTCTTCAGGGCCGTCTTAGCCGTCCTGCGGCCGGGGAGAGCGCTGGAGAGTTCATCCTCGGAGGCCGATGTTCTAACCACGGGTGCGACGAGGGGCGGAAGGCCGGCCCTACAACGAACCAACAAACCTTCCCAGAACAGGAGCATCCTCACACGCCCACTCCTCTCTCTCTCTCTCTCTCGCTCTCGCCCCCTCCCACAGAATACACGCACAGCACTTTGGCTTCGCGCTCATAGAAGGTCATTTGGCACTGCGCTTCTCCCTCGCAGGCTGTCGTGTAGCCACGTAGTTGCTACTTCAGAATCAGACCGTCGGTAGACGTGTTCGTGCAAGGCCTATGTATGTTATTTCGCCGATTTGCACCCATCTGTTTTTTGTTTGCAGTTTCGCCCTAGCTACATGCTGGAGGGATTTACGGTGTGCAAGAGATAATCATGGGATCTAGATGCCTACAGGTACGAACCTTCGGGTGGCGGTCTGAAGGTGAAAGGAAGGAGGAGGTGAAGCCTCGAGAAGGCGGTGACGGCAAAGTCTGTTAAACATTTCGGACGATCAATGGAATTGATCCTTTGGAGGCTATATTGGGGCTGTCTAGGACCGCCTTGTTGCTATCTTGATGCCTTCGGGCCATCCTGGGACCTCCCACCTTCTTTGAGCTTCCTCGGGGTCTGTTGGGGCGCTCCTGTGGCGATCTTGAGGGCCAGAAGAAAGCACCCAGGAGTTCGGCATCCGTGGCGGGAATATCGCGGGGTACTCGTCGACCCGGGATCCGCAGGGGTCGCCACGAGGGCGCGAATTAGTATAATCAGAAGTTTTTTTTCTGGAGATCTTAGCATGCCCTTGGCCCGTTAGGTATGTGAATTAAGGAGGCGGGAGGGAAGCCGGAAACACCTCGATAGCGTACCAATACGTTGCAGTAGGTGCAACGTACGTACGGCGCAATTGAAGCATCGTTTCTTAAAGGCCCGTGTGCATGCATGCGCGAATTTGTTGTTCCGAGGATGAGGAGGAGGGGTTGGAAGGAAGGATGAGGTGGGAAGAGGGAGGAGGGAGGTTGCGCACGCGTTTTTCGCGTCATCCTGCCCTGGATTGGCCAGCAGCGTGGCGCGACCATCCATTTGAACTTGACATTCGTTCGCTCGGGGGTCCCTTCTTTAGCAATGCGGAGGCGATGCGGGAGGATCGGAGAGGATGTTGGTGATGCGGCGGTTGCTTTCGATGGTGATATTGATGCTGCGCATCATGTTGACGTTGCTGATGATAATCACGACGTTGACATTGTTGATGATGATGCTGATGAGGATGAGGAGGAGGACGACGACGAGGAGGAGGAAGAGGAGGAGGAAGAGGATGAGGATGAGGATGCTGCTGCTGCTGCTGCTGCTGCTGATAATGAGGAGGAGGAGGAGGATGACGATAACGATGAAAATGACGACGATGAGGAGATTCGGGGCTCCCAGTCGAGGTGATGTCAAACCGATGAAGGGGCGCCATTGATCATTTCGACCTCATGATCCTGCTGTGGCCACGCCTTCGGCTACAGGCTGGTTTCTCACAGGCCTCGTCTGCGCACTCTGCCTCTTCTTTTCTCCTCGTTCCCCATCTCCTTGTCTTTCCTGATCCCCCCACCTGTTTCCCCATCAAACACGCAGATCGCTTAGAACCCTCTGCAGCCCCCCAGCCCCTGCACGTAAGAAAGTGTGCACCACCAGGCCAGCATGCTCTGGGCCCCGCCGCCCTCTTTGCTCGGCCAAGAGCTGATAAAGGACGTCAGGGTCGGGGCCCAGAAAGGGCTCGTGGATATTTGCGTGGTGCAGAGTTCCTCTCGCCCTGTGGACTCCTCCTCCCAGTCCTCATCCTTCTCCCGTTCAGCCTTCCCTCGGTTCCGACGTCGTCGAACGCAAGAACACCGCCCTCAAACACATCGCGTCCTGAGGTCTTGACCCGATCTTTCCGCGGCGTCCTTCGAGCCAGATCGATCCCTGGTCGTCCCAGTCCGCCCCAACAGCCATTCCACAAGCCGCGCGCCGTCCTGCGCGCGGGCGAGAAGTCAAGCTCAGCCAGCCGCAAACGGAAACTGCTGACGCGCTGCGCCGGGCGAGCAGGACAGGACGGGGAGGAGGAGGGGGAGGGGAGGAGGAGGAGGAGGAGGAGGAGGAGGAGGAGGAGGAGGAGGAGGAGGAGGAGGAGGAGGAGAGGAGCGGAGCGGGAGGGGAGGGGGAGGGGGAGGGGGAGGGGGGGAGGAGGAGGGGGGAGGGGGAGGAGGAGGAGGGGAGGAGGAGGAGGAGGAGGAGGAGAGGAGGGGAGGAGGAGGAGGAGGAGGAGGAGGGAGGAGGAGGAGGAGGAGGAGGAGGAGGAGGAGGAGGAGGAGGAGGAGGAGGAGGGGGGAGGGGGAGGAGGGGGGGGGGGGAGGGGGAGGACGCGAAGCAGCAGCCCCCGATCGGGAGCCCAGCCCGAGCCCGACTGCGAGGGCGCCCGAAGCCCGGGCGACACCAGCCCGCCGTCGCGATTCGTCCGCGGCGCCGGACCTGAGGCTCGCAATGGCATCCCCTTCTGGTCTGGACGCCCGAAATGGGTACTCCAGATTTCTTAATAAAGGGAGGGGGGTCTCATTTCGGGGGGGTCTCTTCCAGGCTATCTTGGAGGGCCTGGGGGGTCTGGGGACGATGTTTCGGAGGGTTCTCCCACGGGGGAGGTCTGAAATGGCTTGTCTTGGAGGGTCCAGACCCCCTCCCTATTATTACGAAATCTGGAGTACGGAAAGAATGGGTACAATGCCCAACAGCAGCTCCTGCTCATTTGGAACCAGACTCGCTGTCCGCGCCGCCGCGGCCCGTGTCCATTCGAGGCAGGAGGCCGCCCGCCCAACAGTGGCCGCGGTTGGTTTGGGACACCATTTGCTGTTGGGCATTGTACCCATTCTTTCGGTACCCATTTGAGGCGTCCAAATCTGGAGGTCTCGGGGGATCTCCAGGAGTACTTTTGGTGGTCCCCGCGAGCGCCTCCGCGGAGGCCTCCCAAGAGTCCTCCACAGGCCTAAGACGAGCCAGTGGCACAGCATGCCTCGCTTGTCTCTCGCCGTGGAGCAAGCGGGTCCCGAGGGAAACGGGCTCCCAGGGCCGTCCACATGTCGGGGGTGGACAGAACCCCCAACAGTGACACGTCGATTAGTGAATTGTCCGTTTTCGGTTCTCGAGAGGGCGCCGTGGCCGTTATTTTCCAGGCTTGCGCCCGCCACGTCTGGGCCTCAGGTCGTTTTCACTAAACCACATTTTACTAAAGGGAGGTCTGTCCATCCCCGAACATGGCCCAGGACTGTTTCAAAACGGCTCTGGACGGAAACCCTGGTCCTGGGGGAAGGCCCTGGGGTCCAGGAGCCGTTTCCCGCAGGGCCCGTTTGCTTCATGCCAGCTCCCATCGTAAGTTGCGAGCCTTTTGGGGGGCTTGCGTTGTCCAGGCGGGGAAGCACAGACATACAGAATCGCCGATTCCCAGGGAAGTGTTGGAAAACATGGGAAGTTGGGGGGGAAGACGAAGCTGCAGACAATATGGATAAATATTGGGAATCCTGGGATTTGTGTATATTGTGTGTGTGTTCCTGAGCCCCTTCAATTGTGACTGCAGCCATCTGAGCGGGCCGTCTGGCCTCAGAGGAGCCGTCACCACAGTGTCGTCCGGCCGCTCGGGCCGTCTACTAGCGGCTGTCTATTAGCCGCCTGCCGTCTATTAGCGGCAGGAGATCCTCGAGATTCTGCCCTGCTCTCATCCCCCCCCCCTTTTGGCGGCGAGCGAGGGGGGGAAACGAGAAGGAGAAGGCATTCTCAGAAGGCAGCGGGACTTCTCAGAAGGCCTCGGCCCTTCTGGGAAGCGTTCCGTGTCTTCGGGGAAGGCTTGGGAAAATTCTAAGAAGGCCGGGGGATCTCCGAGCCTTCTGAGAAGGCCTTCTCCTTCTCTCTTCCCCCCTGGGCTCGCCGCCGACCCTTCCTTCCCCTCACTCCCATTCGGAAGGTCTGCGAACGTCCAAACGTATCGAAAGCATCGTCCTCCCCCAGGCCTGTCCCAGGGTCGCGGTCCGATCAGGATGCCGGGAGCCTTTACCCTCCCCCCCAAGCCCGACCAGGGTCGCGATCCGATTAGGACGCCGAGGCGGATGCGGCCGTGGCGACGGGGGCCTTCCAGGGGGGGAGGCAGGAAGAGCGAGCGGCAGAACGGCCCCCCAAGGAGACCATCTTGGTCCCACGTTCGGGAAGTGGCCGGCGTGCCCCGACCTCCTCTCTGCCGTGCCCGTGCTTCTGCACGAACGAAATGGGCACGGAAAGAGTGGGTACAATGCCCAACAGCAGTTCCTGCTCATTCTGAACCGGACTCGCTGTCCGCGCCGCCGCGGCCCGTGTCCATTCGAGACAGGAGGCCGCCTGCCCCTCAGCGGCCGCTGCTGGTCTGGGACAACATCTGTTGTTGGGCACTGTACCCATTCTTCCCGTACCCATGTCGGGCGTCCAGAGTGCTGGCGCTCACGGCGGTCGCGTCCGCGTCGCCGCTCGCCAGCGGCACGCAGGGGGAGGAGGAGGAGGAGGAGGAGGAGGAGGAGGAGGAGGAGGAGGAGGAGGAAAAGGAGGAGGAGGAGGAGGGGGAGGAAAAGGAGGAGGAGGAAAAGGAGGAGGAGGAGGAGGAAAAGGAGGAGGAGGAGGAGGAGCCGGGAGGAGGGTCCAGGCCACGGGCCCTCGAGGGTGCTGGGAAGGTAGGCCTCCGTGCGGCACGCGCCCCGGCAGGGGTGGCTCGAAGCCTCGGCGGGAGGCTCGAGACGGGGGTCAGTGCAAACGGGGGTCAGCCAGGGCGCCGGGTCCTGCAGGATCCTGCGAAGGCCCCCTCTGGCTGACCCAGGTCAGGGAGCCGCTCGTGGCCGCAAGGCGGCCGCGCGTATTGGCTGACCCGGGTTTGCGAGGACCTGCGTTGCAGTTTTTTTTTTCCTGCATTGCAGTTTTTGGTTTCCTGCTGACCCGGGTCTGGATTGACCCGGGTCAGAAGATCCCCGACCTCGGCGGGAGGCTCGGATCTGGCTTCAGGAGGGGAAAAAACACACAGACACAATGAATCGTCGATCCCCAAGAAGATGCAGGAAAATATGGGCATGGGGGGGAAGACAAAAAAAACAGAAAATATAGGAAAATATGGGGAATCTTTTTTTTCGTGTGTGTGTGTGTTTTTGTGTGTCCCAGGGCCCCTTCATGGTCGTCCTCGTGCTGTCGTCCGAGCCCCTCTTGGGAGGTCAGAGGAGCAGCACCTGCCCGCCGTCCCCTGCCTTCCCGCCCTCTCCCTCTCCCCTCCCGCGTCGTCTCGCCCGTCCCTTTCCCCCCGATGGTTGGAGGTCTGCGCTCCCGGGGGGGGGCGAAGATCGGCTCCGGGGCCCGGCGTGCGAGCGCGTGGGCGTGCGCGATTCCCGCGGGAGGTGCTAGAGGGACAGGGGGTGACACGTGGATGCAAAGGTGGGTTGTATGTGACTGAGCCTATCAGCGAGCGAAGAACGGTATAAGATAAACCTTTTCGCTGTCGGGGGCGCCTGTCCCTGGGCGGCTGGAAAGTTTATACCCCTACGGTGCCACCGTAAGGGTAGAAACTTTCCAGCCGCCCTGGGACAGGCGCCCCCGACAGCGAAAAGGTTTATTGTATACCGTTCTTCGCCCGCTAAGCCTAGCTTACCAGAGGTTGGGCGTGGCCCGAGTGGATTCGGTGGGTGAGATGGGCCAAGCGGGGTCCGCCGACGCAGCGGAGTGATGCAGCCCCCGCTCGGCCTCTCGTGGTAGTTCTGACCCTCTTTTTCAGCTAGGCTAGCCCAGCTGTAACCCACCTGAGTGTCCACTTGTACCCGCCCTATCCCCTCAGCCCCCCCCCGTGGTGATGCAAGTATGAGGCATGGTGCGGCACGTGGCGACGAGATCGTGCAAGGAGGCCCAGAAGTGTTGAACAAATGAGAATGATTCGATCCGCCGATCTTTTTCGACTTGGGCTTCATGCCTGTCGTGACTCTCTACATCAGCGGTTCACAATCACATCGTACCATTATTCATCACGCGACAGCACACACAACATTTGTCAACAGATCATGACTCTGGACCTGCTGGTGTAAGCTGCCCCTCACTCTCAAGTCAAAGCTTGTGGCGCGGCAAACAAGTGCTCTGGCACTGCTGGCACCGCCTGTCCCGCACGCAGCAGGTTAGGTTCCGGGGCCAGCGAGCACTCGTGCGATCCTCCTGCCTCCTCGGTGTCAGAGGATCCGGAATGGGGTTGAGAAGTCAAAGGCACGTGCCGAGGCGCATGCCTCAAGACTGCCCCGCCACCACTCTCAAGACACGCGTCTGGTCTCCGTCGCAGGCCTCTCAAGAATCGCCAGTGAGCCTTGAATCACAGAGTTGCCATGTGCGCCTCCACGCATAGCTGCCATGTGGGCATGTACGCTGGACGCGACAGTGCCACCCTCGTCCAAGCCGGAGTCGGTGGTCGACGCCCTACCATACACAGTTTCTTTGTCCCGGCCCACCAGCGTGTCTTCCAACCTTTCGGGTCGGGCGGAAGCCTTCTCGAAACCGTTCCTCCACCCCACTATGTCGTATACGAGGTCGACTATTCTGACTCGCTGCAGTGAGCTCTTCTCTTCGGTCTGTGCGGCAATTCCGATCTGCGCGGCGTCAGTTATCGCGGAGTTGCCATCCATGTTGCCTTGAATTGCAACCGGCTCTTCCTAAACCTAAACTTAGCTTGTCCGTGACAGTGAACGTGTTCAGAAATGATGTGAACGGATTCACGCGCAGATTGAACGGGAGCTGGAATTTGAACAGGGGGATGGGGAGGAAGAGGATCAGAGGAGTGGAGGTGGAGGAGGAGGTGGAGGAGGCGGAGGAGGAGGACGAGGAGCTCCTCCTCCTCCTCCTCCTCCTCCTCCTCCTCCTCCTCCTCCTCCTCCTCCTCCTCTGAATGTGCACCGCTCTCCAGGACAAAGCTCCTGTCAAAAAGTTCTCCTCCTCCTCCTCTTCCTCCTCCTCCTCTGAATGTGCACCGCTCTCCAGGACAAAGC
>CAUYUJ010021644.1:32500-67500 GCA_963575745.1 Prorocentrum cordatum
CGTCTTGGCCTGAGGGTCGGTCTGGCGGTTCCTTGCTCGTCGCCGTCACCGTCCCGTCGCCGCCTCCTCGTCGCTGCCCTGTGCGCCCCCCCAGCGGTTGCAATCCAATCGGTCGCAAGCCAATCAAGTGCAAACCCAGTGGAATCGATTGCAGCCCAATCAGTGGTAAAATTATGCAAACGCAGTTCCCCACATAAAAAATATTAACAGTTTCGTGTGACCCATGGGGTACGACAACATCAACACGAAGGAGAAGCTCATCGAACGAGTAAGTACGCACGAAAGGGCAGACGAAAGAAAGGAGGAGGGAGGACAGGTGCTCAGGAAACGAAGCCTTGTAAATAGTACGGGTTGTTGATACCCTCTTCGCTCTGGCGGGGCCCCGCTGGAAAGGGGGAGGCCTACGAAACCTGGTAAAGAGCAATGCTGTCCGCGACCCTCCTCGTTCAAGCGAGTCCTCCTCCTCCTCCTCCTCGTCCTGCTCCTGCTCGTCCTCCTCATCCTCGGCATCATCATCATCATCATCATCATCATCATCACCAGCATCATCGTCGTCATCATCAGCATCATCAGCAGCATCGTCGTCACCCCGTCGTCGTCGTCATCATCAGCATCATCGTCATCATCATCAGTATCAACATCACCAACATCATCATCATCATCGTCAGCATCATCGGCATCATCATAACCATAATCATCATCCTCATCATCATCAGCATCATCATCGCCAGCGTCATCGTCATCATCATCGTCGTCGCCACCATCGTCATCATCATCATCAGCATCGTCACCATCATCACCATCACCGTCCTTGGCATCATCATCGTCCGCATCATCGTGGACGTCATGATCATCAGCATCATCGTCGTCATCATCACCAACAGCACCAGCAACGTCAGCATCAGCAGCAGCATCGTCATCATCACCAGCATCTGCATCATCATCCTCGTCGTCGTCGCCATCGTTGTCATCATCGTCATCATCATCATCGTCATCATCATCAGCATCATCATCATCAGCACCGTTATCGCCATCGTCATCGTCCATCACCATTATCGCCGTCATCGTGAACAGCAGTATAACCATCGTCATCACCATCATCATGATGAAGCCTTCCTCATCGCAGAACTACCCCTCCTCCTCACCCTCCTCAGTGGGAGGAGTAGGACGTGAGATGGATAGGTAATGTCCTCCCCTCCTCCTCACCCATGTCAGTGGGAGGGGCACGAAACCATTTAAATAGTATGGGTTTCCGATACCCTCCTCGCTCAGACGGGGCCTCCTTGGAGAGGTGGTAGGGCACGAAACCATGTAAATAGCATGAGTTCCGATACCCTCCTCACTCATGCGGGGCCTCCCTGGAGGGGTGGGAGGGGCACGAAACCATGTAAATAGCATGGGTTTCCGATACCCTCCTCGCTCAGGCGGGGCCTCCTTGGAGAGGTGGGAAGGGCACGAAACCATTTAAATAGTATGGGTTTCCGATACCCTCCTCGCTCAGGCGGATGGAAACGGCACGAAACCATGTAAATAGTATGGGTTTCCGATACCCTCCTCGCTCAGGCGGGGCTTGCCTGGAGGGGTGGGAGGCGCACGAAACCATGTAATCTTTATTCTCTTGCACAGCTGTGCTCTAGAGCTCGGACATCTTTATTTTCGTCGTTCGTCGTGTCGTTCGTCCCCCTCGCCCCCCCCCCCTGTCCACGCTTCCCAGGGTAGCCCCCCTGGGCAACGGAACCCTTTATTTTCGTCGTTCGTCGTGTCGTTCGTCCCCCTCGCCCCCCCCCCGTCCCCCTCGCCCCCCCCCCCTGTCCACGCTTCCCAGGGTACCTCTCGCCCCCCCCCGTCCACGCTTCCCAGGGTAGCCCCCCTGGGCCACGGAAACCTTTTATTTTCGTCGTTCGTCGTGTCGTTCGTCCCCCTCGCCCCCCTCCCGCCCCCCTCGCCCCCCCCCTGTCCACGCTTAAGGTACCCCTCGCCCACCCCCTTGTTCCACGCTTCCCAGGGTAGCCAGCGCTGGGCCAGGAAACCCTTTATTTTCGTCGTTCGTCGTGTCGTTCGTCCCCCTCGCCCCCCCCCTGTCCACGCTTCCCAGGGTAGCCCCCCTGGGCCACGGAACCCTTTATTTTCGTCGTTCGTCGTGTCGTTCGTCCCCCTCGCCCCCCCCCCGTCCCCCTCGCCCCCCCCCCTTGTCCACGCGATTCCCCACGGAACCCTTATTTTCGCCGTTCTCGGTCCCCCCTCGCCCCCCCCCCTGTCCACGCTTCCCAGGGTAGCCCCCCTGGGCCACGGAACCCTTTATTTTCGTCGTTCGTCGTGTCGTTCGTCCTCCTCGCCCCCCCCCCCTGTCCACGCTTCCCAGGGTAGCCCCCCTGGGCCACGGAACCCTTTATTTTCGTCGTTCGTCGTGTCGTTCGTCCCCCCCCCCCTGTCCACGCTTCCCAGGGTAGCCCCCTGGGCCACTTTTTTTCCGTGTCGTGTCGTGTCGTGTCGTTCGTCCCCCTGCCCCCCCCCCTCTGCCCCCCCCGCCCAGGCTTCCCAGGGCAGCCCCCCTGAGCCTCGGACACCTTTGTGCAAGAGCCAGGGCACGCCTGCCACTTGTTAATTTCCGATTCCCTCCTCGCTCAGGCAGGGCCTCCATGGAGAGGTGGGAAGGGCACGAAGCCTTGTACATAGTACGGGTTCCCGATTCCCTCCTCGCTCAGGCGGGGCCTCCTTGGAGGGGAGGGAGGGGCACGAAACCATGTAAATAGTATGGGTTTCCGATACCCTCCTCGCTCAGACGGGGCCTCCCTGGAGGGGTGGGAGGGGCACGAAACCATGTAAATAGTATGGGTTTCCGATACCCTCCTCGCTCAGTCAGGCGGGGCCTCCCTGCTGGAGGGGTGGGGATACCCTCCTCGCTCAGGCGGGGCCTCCCTGGAGAGGTGGGAAGGGCACGAAACCATGTAAATAGCATGGGTTTCCGTTACCCTCCTCGCTCAGGCGGGGCCTCCCTGGAGGGGCGGGAGGGGCACTGCTGGGAGGCGGGAGGCGGGAGGGAGAAGGAGAGGATGTTCTGGGAAAACAAGAACCCGCACCAGCACCGGCCACCGGCACCAGCACCGGCACCGGCACCGGCCCCGGCACTGGCACCAGCACCGGCTACCGCCACCGGCACCGGCCACCGGCACCGGCACCGGCACCGGCACCGGCACCGGCACCGGCACCGGCACCGGCACCGGCACCGGCACCGGCACCGGCACCGGCACCGGCACCGGCACCGGCACCGTCACCGGCACCGGCACCGGCACCGGCACCGGCACCGGCACCGGCACCGGGCACCGGCACCGGCACCGGCACCGGCACCGGCACCGGCCCGGCACCGGCACCTGGCACACCGGCACGGCACCGGCGGCACCGGCACGGCACCGGGGCAAGAATCGCTCATGCCTGGGATCGCGCCCGTCGCACGAGGCACCGCCGAGGCGCGCCGAGGCATCAACGAGGCAGCCTCGGATGCACCGGCGAGGCGGCGCGATCCGCCGGCCCGCCCGCTCGGACCCCAGAGGAGGAGGAGGAGGAGAGGAGGAGGAGGAGGAGGAGGAGGAGGAGGAGGAGGAGGAGCCCCCGCCAGCAGCCGCTCTCCGAGAGAGCACGCCCCGCGGGAGGCCGCCCGCCGCCGAGGGGGGCCTCGCCGCGGCGAGCGGGCGGCGGGGCGGCGAGCCGCGGCGGGCCGCGGCGAGCCGCGCGGCGAGCGCGCGGTCGTGGGGCGGGCGCGCGGCTCGCGCCGGGGTCGCGCGGCCGCCCGCGGGCCCCGCCCTCCTCGCGGCCGCGCGCAGGGGCTTGGCATCGCTCGGACCTGTGCGTTTTTTCCTCGGCGAGGGAAAAACGCAGGCGCTCAGGCCCCAGGCGCTTCGGGAGGGGCCCGCTCCTCCGACCCTCCTCGACTGGGCCGCGCCCAGGCGCCCAGCAGGAGGAGGAGGAGGAGGAGGAGGATTCGTCAGGATTCGTCAGATGAGGGACAGCGTACGTCCGAAGGGACGGGCCCGCGGGCCCGCTCAGAACAGGTACAACACCTGGTGCACCCGCCCGGGTACACGAACACGTAGATGCCGAACACGGACCTCATGTGGCCGGCGCTGGCACGGAGGCGTCGGGGGCGTCGATGCGCGCGGCAACGGCGTCGGGCAAGAAACTCTTGGCGAGCTCGTGCATCATCTCCAACATGTAGACCACGTGGGCCGTGTCCGTAACGAGGCCCATGCCGTACAGGGGCTGCGCGTTGGTCTCGTCGGACGCCGCATGCGTCAGGAACTTCTCGATGTGGCCCTTCGCGTCCTGCATCGTGTGCTGGATCGCCACGCGCGCCGTGTCGAGGGTCTTGCTGATGTCCTGCAACTGCATCTGCAGGTCGGGGCTGGTGGCCTCGCCCTTGATGCCCTCGCTGAGCTCCGACTCGGAGGGCGTGGCACCGCCGTGCACGCCATCAGGAGCTCGGTGCCGTCGTGTCCGCTGTCGCCGCTTCGCCTCCTTGCCGTTCTTGGGGAGCGCGTCGGCGCCCTCGCCGAAGAGGGCGTGCTCCGCCATGTTGCGCTGCGCCTTCATCTCGCCATCGATGTTCGGCTTGGACTCGGCGTGCGCCGCGACCACCTTCGCGCGGAGCACGGGGGTGATGCGCTCCACTCGCGCCTGCACCTCCTCGTCCACGTCCTTCTCCTCCGCTATGGTGCTGGGCTCGTCGGCGCGAGCCGCACGCCACAGGGCCACCGCTGTTGCCGCCACGACTTGCCGTGAAGCGCCAGCACGCACGATCACAGAGAGGAGCGCCGCCGCCGTCGCGTCGGCCATGACCGTAGCCAGCTCGAGCCAACGCGCGGGCGGGGGGCGCAGGCGCGGCGAGCAGGCTCTTGAGCCAAAATGGCTACGGAAGGAGGAGGAGGAGGAGGAGGAGGAGGAGGGGGAGGAGGAGGAGGAGGAGGAGGAGGAGGAGGAGGAGGAGGAGGAGGAGGAGGAGGAGGAGGAGGAAGAGGAGCATAGCGTTTTTTTCCTCGGCGAGGACCTGTGCGTTTTTTCCTCGGCGAGGACCATCGAGGAGCATCCTCGATCATCGAACCTCGTGGGTGCTTGGAACCTCGTGGGTGCCTTCTGAGGATTTGGGGAACATGTCGGATGGATGGTCTTCACTCGGCATCGCTCGGACGTGTGCGTTTTTTTTCTTCGGCGAGGACCATGGAGGAGCATCCATGATCATTTGGCGAAAAAGCCACGCGCGAAACCGAAAAGAGCACGGGAAATGGACGTCCGAGCGATGCCCAGGAGGGGGGCGGAGCTGGAGGGGGCTGGAGCGGATCGAGGGGCTTCGAGGGGGTTGGAGTTCTGTCGGGAGCGTCCCCCTACAAGGGGATTTTTTCGACGAAACATGAAAAAGATACCCCAGAATGATTCACTGCGTGGACCTCCCCATCTGTGCATCTATTCGCATGGACCTGTCCGCCGTGAATGTCTAGGCGCAGTAGCTTTCGAATATAAACGGGCTTCAGTTGTGACGGTCTGGTCATGAATCTAACTGAGAATGAATTGGAGTATGAATGAGCCTCAGTAGTACGAGCGCGTCTCTGCGCATGAGCCTGGGTCCTCCTGGGGCCTCCTGGGACCTCCTAGGGAGGATTCGTGCCCCATGAGAGGCCCAATCTATAGCAACAGGCGTGCATAAGACATTGCGGATTGGAGCCACAGGAGAAGGGGGCAATCTATAGGAACACACGTAAAACACCAAGGACTCGCGCCCCAGGAGAGGCCCTATAGGAACATAAGTACACAGGAGAAGGACAATATATAGAAACATACTGATAACATCAAGGATTCGTGCTCCAGGTAAGACATGGGATTGGAGCCACTCCTGTTGCTTTCTGAGGCCTCCTGCTCCTGGGGCCTCTCGGGGCCTCCTGTTGCCTTCCGAGACCTCCTGTCGCTTCCTCTGGCCTCTTGCGGCTTCGTGTGGCTTCCTGAGGCCTCCCAGAGCTTCCTGGGGCCTCCTAAAGCCTCTTGGGACATCCTGTGGAGGATGTCTCGAGCGAGGCGCTCATTTTCACCCCCCAGGTGGGCCAGATTTTGAGGATGTCTCGATCGGTGGCCAGACTCGTGGGCACAGATTCTCCTCAGGATGCCACAGGAGGCTCCAACAGGCTCCAGGAGGCCCCAGGAGACCACATGAGGTCCCAATGTTGGCACAGAAAACACAGGCAAACCGCTTGAGACATCCCCACAAAACGGCCGCGAACGGGACCGTGAGATAACCCCTGGCGGCTCCCCTTAGGGTGGTGAAAATGAGCGCCTCGCTCCAGACATCCTCCAAATCTGCTCCGAAAGCGAAGCATGCTGGGACAGAAAACAGGCAAACCGCTGGAGACATCCCCACAAAACGGCCGCGAACGGGACCGTGAGATAACCCCTGGCGGCTCCCCTTATGGGGAGTGAAAATGAGCGCCTCGCTCGAGACATCCTCCAAATCTGCTCCGAAAGCGAAGGATGTTGGGACAGAAAACAGGCAACCGCTTGAGACATCCCCACAAAACGGCCGCGAACGGGACCGTGAGATAACCCTTGGCGGCTCCCCTTAGGGGGGTGAAAATGAGCGCCTCGCTCCAGACATCCTCCAAATCTGCTCCGAAAGCGAAGCATGCTGGGACAGAAAACAGGCAAACCGCTGGAGACATCCCCACAAAACGGCCGCGAACGGGACCGTGAGATAACCCCTGGCGGCTCCCCTTATGGGGAGTGAAAATGAGCGCCTCGCTCGAGACATCCTCCAAATCTGCTCCGAAAGCGAAGGATGCTGGGACAGAACACAGGCAAACCGCCTGAGACATCCCTTCAAAACGGCCGCGAACGGGACTGTGAGATAACCCCTGGCGGCTCCCCTCAGGGGGAGCTGAAACCAGCGCCCCGCCTGAGACATCCTCACAATCTGCTCTGGTAGCCAAGGATGTTGGGACAGAAAACAAGCAAACCGCTTGAGGCATCCCCACAAAACGGCCGCGAACGGGGCGTACGTGAGTCTCACCATGAGTAAGTCTGAGTAGGAGTAGGTCTGAGTATGAGTAGGTCTGAGTAAGAGTAATTTTGTGTGTGAGTAAGTCTGGGTATGAGTGAATCTGAGTGTGAGTCAGTCTGTGTATGAGTAAGTCTGGGTATGAGGAGGAGAGGGGAGGAGAAGGAGAAGAAGAAGAAGAAGAAGGAGGAGGAGGAGTAGGAGGCGTCCAAGTAATAACAAGAACCCCATCTTAGGATATGGGGAAATATTCCCAACAAGAAAAAATACTAAAAAATAGTCTCCAGACTATTTTTTGATTATTTTTGGATGACTTCGGGGGGATCTTTAATTTTTCGTCGAAAATCCCCCTGTAGGGGGTCAGGACGACTTAAGGTTGGAGGGAGTTGGGGGGCCGGAGGAGGTCGGCAGGGGCCGGGTTGGAGGGCGGTGGAAGGGGTAGGAAGGGGGGGGCGGGGTCGAGGGGCTTGGAGGGGGTTGGAGAAAGGTGGATGGGCGCAGGGGCTGGAGGGAGCCGGAGGAGTTTGGAGAAGGCTGGAAGGGGGTCCGGGAGAGCTGGAGGCGGTTGGAGGGCGCTGGAGGGGTTGGAGGTGGTTCGAGAGGGTTGGAGGAAGTTGGAGGAGGCAGGAGAGGGGGTTGGAGGGGGATCGAGGGGGTTGGACTGGGTTGGACGGGGGCTGGTGGGGACGGAGGGGGATGGACAGGGTTGGATCGGGTTGGAGGGGGTTGTAGGGGGGGTTCAAGAGCTTGGAGGGGGTAGGAGAGATTAGAGGGGGTCGCAGGGGGTTGGAAGTATAAGTGGGGGGGGTGCAGGGGGCGTGAGGGGTCGTGACGGAAGTTGGAGGGAGTCCGGTGGGGATGACGAGGGTTGGGAAGGGCGGTGGAGGTTGGAGGGGGTTGGAGGGAGTTGGAGGGGGTGGGAGGAGGCTCGAAGGAATTGGAGGAGGCTCGAGGGGAGCGAAAAGAGTTGGAGAGGGCCGGTGGTGGTTTGAGGGTGCTGGAAGACTGGAGGGGTAGGGATGGCGGCGGAGGTATGGAAGGGTTGGGAAGAGTTGGTTTGGACAGGGCTGGAGGACTGGAGGGGGGGGCTGGTGAAATTTCAATCGCGGATCGAAGCTCGGACGATAGGACGAGCCACCGTAGGAGGATCAAGGCGAGGCAACATGTTAACAACCGCAACTGCGAAATGCCATTGCTTCGCACCCCTCCCCCAAAACTCAAAGCTGAAGTGTCCACATGTTGTCCATGGCCTCGGGCCCACCCCCCGAACACCGAATTTTGTTATCCCCGCCCGTGATGTTCAGGGGCACGGGGTTAACGTCGGGCATCGGGGTCGCCAATGCACCCGCCTCTCAGGGGGCAGGTATCAGGGGCATCGGGCTCGCTATTGCACCCGCCTCGCATCGGCGTCGGCTATCAGGGGCATCGGATATTGTTGCTGGACCCGCCTCTCAACATTCACACGATGCTCCTCGAACATCTGCTTGATGGAACCGAGACCCAGGGAGTGCTCCTGGGTCTGATGATCCATCGGCTTGCTGATGTCCTCAAGCACACAGAACTGCCCCTGGGACTTTGCGCGAGCTACCCGAACTGTGCCGTCAATTCGCTAGTGCCCACGAGCATCCCGTGGTGCTTCTGGACAATTGTCTCGATGGTGGTGCTGCTTTTCAAACTGCGTCTGGGCGATGGCTTCGGACTTGCTCCTCGCCAGCTCCACCTCATTCACAAGGTTGGACATCTGCACGCGGCCCGCCTCAGGCCCCACCTCCCCGAAGCCAAGCGCTCCCCAGACCTGAGAGTTCCAACTCCATTTCGGGCTCCCGAGAACTTGCCAGCTCTCGCAGCTGATGCGCCTGAGCTGGGGCGGCGGGGTCTATACATATCCACTGCCCAGGCCTGGCCCATCTCTGGGCCAGGGATGCATATACGCCGCCCTCTGGGCCCAGCAAGGGCCAGGCCTCGGGCAGTGGATATGTATAGATTTCGCTCCCCTAAGAGCCACCCTCCCTGAGCGATGCCCTCGCCCCGGAGACGGCTTCTCAGGGAGCTCCCTGGCCGCCCCCGCGGCCTCGAGCGCTGCCTCGACAATGGTCCGGGGGCGAGGCCACAACGCCTGCTGGGCCGCCTCCAAACGCCGCGCCGCCCGCCGCGAGAGCCGCAGGTGGCGGGCTGCTTGTTTTGGGCCCCGGCCGCCAGCGGCGTAATGACTGCACCGAAGACTCAGGGGCGGCAAAGAGGGGGGTGATGACCAGGGGGGGGGTGGATATCATGGCGTGGGCCACGATATTTCACCGGATTTCATGGGGCCTCTTCTCGTTTCATTGCGTCCCTGGCCCCCTCGCTGGGGCGCGCACGTGCCGCCGGTCATGATTTGCACCCCCCCCCCTTGCACACCCCCCTCTTGGCCGCTCCCGAAAGACAGCTGTAGCCGCCGCGCCGGCCCCCACCGCAGCCGTGCCGAGGAGATGGGGCGGAGAGGACCCCGCGCGGGGTCAGGCCGCCGCCCGCTCGCGCCCAACGGCTTGAGCCGGAATGGATACGGGCTTGAGCTAGAATGACTGAGGAGGAGGAAGAAGACCAGGAGAAAGAGGAGGAGGAGGAGCAGGCCTTGGAGGATAAGGAGGACTGGGAGAGAAATGGGGACGGAGGATTAGAAGGAGGTCTTCGCAGATCTTCTGTTGTGAGAGCCTCTTGGGGGACCCGCGGGGCTGCGTTGAGGTCTTCCTGGAGGCCCCCTTGGGGTCCTCTTGGGGCTGTCTCGGGGTCCTGTTCGGGCTGCATTGGAGGTCTTGGAGCCCCCTCGGAGCCCCCTTGGAGCCCTCTTGGGGCTCTTTGGCCTGGGGGCGTTTGAAACCCCCTCCCTCCCCCCTGACTCTCCCCCAGCCCACCCAGAGGAGGCTCTTTCGGATAGAACGCTGCTCGCCCCAGGAAGGCGAGGAGGCCTTCCCCCCCCCGCCTCCGCCCCTTCCCCGCCCCGCGAGCGCGGCCGGCGAAGGCACGCAGATCTCGCGGTCGCGGCGCGAGCTGAGGCGCGCCTCCACGCGCGCGCGCGGCCCTCGCCGTCCGTCGGCGACCCTCGGCGCCTCAGCGGACCACGGTGGGCCCGTCGAGGCCAATTACGACGACGGCCCAACGACGACGACGACGACGACGACGACGACGACGACGACGACGACGACGGCCCAACGACGACGACGGCCCAACGACGACGACGACGACGACGACGACGACGACGACGACGACGACGACGGCCCAACGACGACGACGACGACGACGACGACGACGACAACAACGACGACGACGACGACGACACGACGGCGACGACTACGACGACGACGCCACGACGACGACGACGACGCCAGCGACGGCGCCGCGACACCGGCAGGCACGCAACGCACGAGCTCGAGCGGCCCTCGTTCGGCCACCCTCCAGTCAAAAACTTTAATAATGACGCGCGATTTTGCTCAGGGTACCCTTGCGTCCTTGCTCTTCCTTGCTCTTGCGTCCTTGAGGTTTTCGTCGCCCGCCGCCCCAGAAATCCCAACTTCGGCTTCCAAGGGTCCTGCATCCTTACCCCACGTCCTTATTGGGATTCCTGACCGTATTGCCCGCGGCCCCCGAGCTCGGCGCGCGGTGCGGTGCGACCCTCCTCTGCGAGGGCAGAGCGCCCCGCGCTCGGCGGCCTCGCCTCGGGCGGGCCTCGCCTCTCGGAGCCCGCGCACCGCCCGGCCGCCTCGCCCAGCGGCCCCGCCCCCCGGCGGCCGCCGAGCGCGCGCGCGCGCGCCTGGCGTCGGCGACGTTGCAGCCACGGCGTGGCAGCCACGGCGACGACGGCGACGACGACGACGACGACGACGGCGGCGGCGGTGGCGGCGGCGGCGGCGGCCGCGGCGGCGGTGACTGCGACGGCGTGGGTGGCGGCGGCGGCGACCGTGGTGGCAACGGCGACGGCGACGTCGCCGCCCAGGCAAGTGCTCGGGGCTCTCGTACAGGCACCGTCCCCCGCCGGCCGCCGCCACCTGCGGCAGGGCCCATTTCGATTCGATCTGTCCGATTGGGTGCCGAGTTTGTTGGGCGCGGCCCAGTTCGGTTCCAGTATTTTTCTGTGGATGCGGCCCGATGCTTCGTCTCGGCGCATCTTGGCGCGTGGGATCAAGTTAGATGTCGGCCTCCGCGTGCCGCCGCAGCAGCCCCTCGCCTCATCCCTAGGGTTCCCTGCCGCTGGCACAGCGCAGAGCGCAGGGTTTCGCTCCACCATGTTAACTCCAGGGGCCTGTTCTGCTGAAAAAGAAAAGCCAGGCACCCGGGCCCAGAGGTCATTGGGCCGCAGCACACCAGGAGCACTCAGGGTACACTAAGAGCCCCCTCGGTCCCCAGAGCCCAGGGGAGCCCAGGTGGCTCCCAAAGCTCTAGTTCGGCCAGCGGACTGCCAAATCGCTTCCAGATTGCTACAGGACGGCCCGAGAGACTCCCAAGACTCCCCAAGACAGCTCCAAGAAGACCCCCAAGAGGGCCCCAAAAGGCGAAAATCGCTCCAATTCCTCACGCTTCGCGTATCCCCACCAGCCCATTCAGAAGCCCTGCCCACGAGCGCTGACGGGAAAAGGGGCGAAGGGACACATCTAGGGAAACAAAGCGAGCAACCAGGATGAACCGAAAGATCTCTGGGAGCAAGGGGGTGACCTTGGAAGGCCTCTTCGGGCCATCCCTGGGGGCCGCGTGGGGGCGAGGGGAAGAGGAGGAGGAAGAGGAGGAGGAGGAGGAGGAGGCCTCTTGGGGGACTCTTGAGGCCTCCTGGTTTCTTCGCTCCGCGCGCTGCGCGGTGGCTTCTCGGGGCCGTCGAAGGAGCCGGCGCGCTCTGGGTGCTCTGGGTTCCCCCCAGTTGCATCTCGCGCCTGCTTCAAACGACGCGAAGATCGGGACAAAATCGGATCGGGATAACTCGAACTCTCTGAGAATCGGCGGGTTTGGAGGATGTATTGGGCGCCGCGGCCGCTCCAGAGCGTTCCGGAACGCTCTGAGAGCGCTCCGGAACGCTCTGGAGCGATTTATCCCGATCCTAGCCCTGTTTTAGGCACCGCCGTCGTCGTCGTCGGCCCGCCGCTGGCTGCCACGCGCTCCCGCAGCACCAAGCGGCAGCTCTTCACTCGCCAGGTCGAGTGGGGAATCGTCGGCGCCACGGGCCGGGTCAAGCTGACGAAGGTGGCGGTTCCCGGCCCACCTCGCATCTCGAAGTGTTCCACGTGCACGATGCGGCACGAGAGCGCGGCTTCTGCCATCACCGCCGAGGCCCGCGTCTGGCGGGCTCGTCCAAGGCGGGCACCCCCAGGAGGACGCAGAGGTGGGAGTCGGCTGGGGGCCTGAGGTGCCCTGGCACTGGCGCGGGCCACTGCGCCGCGAAGGGGGTCCAGAGCTCCAAGACGCAGTGGATGTGGATATCGCACCGTCCATTTCCATAGGATCACAAAGCGGCGAATGACAAGCAAAAAGAGCTGATCACGTTCATCTGGTTTTGATAAATGAAGCCGCGGCGCCCGTCACGCATCTCAGACGCTATTAGCGCTGAGACACCCCCAGCGGTTGTGGGCGGTCTTTCAAGAGAACGGCGAAGACCCAGAATCGATTTTCATGTGCAACGCTTGGGTATCGCTTCCAGACTGGGTGATGGGTACGCGGGAAACGTGCAAGGCATGGAAGATGGATGCGGTTGCGAAGGACCCCAAACATATTGAAAAGCCCGAGTAACTTCGGAATCCGACCGTGAGGGGCACCAAGAGGAACGGCCGACAAAAACAAATACAGTTCGACGACCGCAAAGAAAGGGCCGACGCAAAGAAGAGGCCGACGACATCAAGGGAGGCTGACGACGATTGCACAGCCAAAGCACAACTGCCAACGACCAAAACAGAGAGGTGGACGACAAAATCCGCCGGCGGCGCAGAGCTGGGACAAAATCCGAAGTGGCGACGGCAAGATACCTTTGGCAGCCGTGCAGCAAGAATTGCGGAAGCGGCGCTCGCATCGTGAATTCATGGGGAATCCGGGCGACGGGGCAAATTTGTTGCACGGTTTGGTCGCGCGATTTGCCGTCGCGCGCTCCGCGCGCCCTGAAGGCTCGCGCCATCGCTGAGATTCCGCGCGCGCACTCATGCCTTCGCGCGCGCGCGCATGGCGCGAGGCGAGATGCGCGCGCGCTGGAGATGCGCGCGCGCCCCCGCTGCGGGCGAAGCGCGAGGCGCGCGCGCGCGCGCGAAGGGGGGTGGCCAAAAAAAACAAGAACAGCGCATAGTCCGTCCGCGTTGCACACGGCGCGATATCAGCGCCAACGCGAAAGCCCTGATTCGATGCGGGCGGTGGTGTCACAGTTAGTTATATTCGCAGATCGCCCAAAAAGCACGTCGGCGCGTTTCAGTGGCGAATGTCGGAAATATGCCCAATTCGCATTGTCAAACGATTTTCCGGCGGTTCCTGCCCCATTGGTAACGGGGAGGTGACGGGCGCAAATCTCCCCCGCAGAGGGCGGGGGGCAGGTTCGAGGAGCTGTTGCTCCCAGCCGTCCCGCGGCGGTGGGTCCTCGCTTTTCCCAACCATCCTGCGGCGCGGGGTTCTCGGTTTGAAGAGACAGCGCCCCGCGTTCCTTCCTTCTTTCTCCCTCCCCCCCCCCCGCATCCCCTTCGCGTTTCCCCGCGCAGCACAGCGGTTCGTGGCCGCGTAGGGAACCCCACCCAAGGCCCAAGTGTCATTGCCCGCCTGCGCCCCCCCCCCCCCCCCAGCACAGCGCTTCGCGGCCACGTGGGGGGCCCCACCCGAGGCCCACCGGCACCGCCCGCGCGCGTCACCCCCACTCAGCACAGCGCTTCGCGGCCCCATGGGGAACTCACCGAAGGCCCCAGTGGCACCGCCCGCATGCGTCGCCCCCGCCCAGCACAGCGTTTCGTGGCCTCAGAGGGAGCTTCAGCGAAGGCCCCAGTGGCACCGCCCGCATGCATCATCCCCGCCTACTGCAGCGCTTCGTGGCCCCATAGGGTAGCTCCACCGAAGGCCCCAGCGGCTGCGCTCGTGCTTCGCGGCCCCATGGGGAGCTCGACCGAAGGCCCCAATGGCACCGCCCGCATGCGTGACCCCCACCCAGCACAGCGCTTCGTGGCCCCATTGGGAGCCCCACCGAAGGCCCCAGTGGATGATTCGCATGCGGTTCCCAAAACGGCATAGCGCGTCGTGACCCCATAGGGAGCTCCACCGAAAGCCCCCGTGGCCGCGTTCGCATGCGCCACCCCCGCCCAGCACAGCGCTTCGCGGCCCCGTAGGGGGCCCCACCGAAGGCCCCACTGGTTGCATTCGCATGCGCTTCCCCAACCCAGTACACT
Source organism: Prorocentrum cordatum (assembly GCA_963575745.1). Classification (NCBI taxonomy): domain Eukaryota; class Dinophyceae; order Prorocentrales; family Prorocentraceae; genus Prorocentrum; species Prorocentrum cordatum. Next base: position 46,904 of record CAUYUJ010021644.1, read on the forward strand.
GTTTCGTTGCCCCATAGGGAACTCCACCGAAGGCCCCAGTCGCGGTTCCGCCTGATTGCGGCGAACGCTTCACACTTGTCGCGCCCCCCTAGTGCGCCCCGCCTGAAGCACCAGCGGCAGGGCCCACATGGCTGCCCCGCCCCTCATCGGCACACCCTTCGCATGCCCCACGGCCCCATGAAGAGACCCCCCGAAGGCAATACCCCCAACGACGGCATTCACAATTGCATATGGCTGGGTGCTTCGCCACGGTGGTTCCCAGCCTTCCTGTGGTATTGGGTCCTCTTGTTGACGAAACAGCGCTCCGCGTTCTTCTTTCCCCCCCCCCCCCCTCCTCCATCATCATCAGCATCGGCATCGCCACCCACGCCCACCCAGCACAGCGCTCCGCGGCCCCACGAGGAGCTCCACCGAAGGCCCCAGTGGCACCGCCAGCATGCGCCACCCCGCTTCGCAGCCCCATAGGGAGATCCACAAACGGCCCCACTGGCACCGCCCGCACGCGCCACCCCCACACAGCACAGCGCTTCGTGGACACAGAGGGAGCTCCAGCGAAGGCCCCAGCGGCACCGCCCGCACGCGGCCACCCTTACCCAGCAAAGCGCTTCGTGACCCCACAGGGAGCTCCACCGAAGGCACCAGCGGCACCGCCCGCATGCGTCACCCCCCCATCCAATACAGCGCTTCGTGGCCCCGTAAGGAGCTCCACCGAAGGCCCCAGTGGCACCGCCAGCATGCGCCACCCCCACCCAGCACGGCGTTTCGCGGCCCCATACGGAGCTCCACCGAAGGTACAGCGACACCGCCCGCATGCGTCACCCCCACCCAGCGCAGCGCTTCGCGGCCCCACAGGGAGCTCCACCGAAGGCCAAAGTGGCACTGGCCGCATGCGTCACCCCTACCCGCCCCAGTGGCACATCCGTAGCAATTTTGGCTCAAGCCATTTTGGCTCAAGCCGCGCCCGCGTCGAGCCCGCCGCCGCAGGGCCGCTCGGCCCGCCGCGGGCCTCCGACGGCGGCGGCGACGGACCGCCGCGCGGCGTTAGCCGCGGCCCGCGGGGCTGCGCTGGCTGCGCACGGCGCTGCTGGCCTGGCGCGGGGCGCGGCAGCCGCTCGGCTGCTGCGCGCTGCCGAGGGAATCGCGCGCGCCGCGGCGGCGATGCTCGACGCCGAGCTTCGCGGCGCTGCCGCTGGTGGTGGAGGAGGTGGCGGCGCAGGTGCCCTTGCTGCACCGCCTGCCGCTCCTGCGACGGGGGCCCCGCCCGGGGGCCTGCGGCAGCGGCGGAGGCGCCGTAGCTGCGCTCAGCGCCGCCGAGCCCGCGGTGAGCAGGATGCGGCGATGGCCCCTCCGACGCCGAGAACACTACGGCGGCGGCTACTGCTGCTGCCGGCGGCGCCGGTGTCTGCGGCCTCGAGGACGACAGCTGGGCTGGCCACCTGGTCCGCCCAGCGCCCTCGGCCGCCGCGCCCGCCGCTTCGCTTGCGGCGGCCGCCGCCGAGGCGCCCCCTACCCCTACTCGCGAGTCGCCTGGAGCACTGCTCGGCGGCACGGGGGGGGGGGGGGCGCCGCTGGAGGTCCTGGGAGGGGTGCTGCGGCGGCGCTGTCCATGGAGGAGGTGTTCGCGCTGTGCGACGCGCGCCTCCAGGAGGCGGTCGACTCCGCGCCCCAGGACAGCGTCGCGCTGCGGCGCGAGTTCCTGGCGCAACTGGCGACCCGCCAGGGCTCCTGAGGGAGCGGCTTCGGTGGCCTGCCCTTTTTCGAGGGCGGCACGGCCTGGCGGGCGCCCCGCGCGGGTGCCCCAGGTGATGCCGCTTATCTTTGTCGAGCAAGCCGAGCAGGCGTCAGCCTCGGCCTCTGCGGAAGCAGTGGGTTGCCAGGCGGGTCGCGGCGCGCTGCGCACCAATGCCGCTGATTATTTTTATAATCATAGGTATAGGAGAAGAGAGAAAAAACAAAAAAAACAAAAAAAAAAAAAAAAAAAAAAAAAAAAGGCACCGCCCGCGTGCGTCACCCATACCCAGCACAGCGTTGACTTCCAGTGAAGGCCCCAAGGGGACCGCCGCCATGTCCGAAGGCCCCAGTGGCACCGCCTACATGCGCCCCCCCCCCCTCCCCAGCACAGCGTTTCGCAGCCCCTTGGGGAGCTCCACCGACGGCCTTAGTGGCATGGCCCGCATGCGTGACCCCCACCCTGTACAGCGCTTCGTGACCCCATAAGGAACCCCACCGAAGGCCCCAATGGCACCGCCCGCATGCGTCACCCCCACCCAGCGCAGCGCTTCGTGACCCCATCGGGAGCTCCACCGAAGGCCCCAGTGGCACCGCCCGCATGCGTCATCCCCACCCCGTACATCGTTTCGTGGCCCCATAGGGAAGCTCCACAGGAAGGCCCCAGTGGCACCGCCCGCATGCGTCGCCCCCACCGAGTACAGCGCTTCGTGGCCCATAAGGAGCTCTACCGAAAGCCCCGGTGGCATTTTCCGCACGCGTCATCCCCACCCAGCGCAGCGCTTCGTGGCCCCATAGGGAGCTCCACCGAGGACCCCAGCGGCACCAGCCGCATGGGAGCTCCACCGAAGGCCCCAGCGGCACCGCCCGCATGCGTTACCCCCATCCTGCACATCGTGGCCCCGTACGGAGCTCCACCGAAGGTCCCAGTTGCACCGCCCGCATGCGTCATCCCGACTCCGCACAGCGTTTCGTGGCACCCTAGGGAACTCCACCGACGGCCCCAGTGGATGCACTCGCATGCCGTCCCCCCGCCCAATACAGCGCTTCGTGGTCCCAGAAGGAGCTCCACCGAAGGCTCCAGGGGCGGTGTTCGCATGCGTTCCCCCCGCCCAACACAGCGTTTCGCGGCCTCATGGGGAGCTCCACCGAAGGCCCCGGCGGGTGTACTTGTTTGGTTTCCCCCAGCCCCATCCCTTACGCCCGCTTCGCTGCCCGATGGTGAGCTCCACCGGCGGCCCCAGTGGCGGCCCCGCCCCATTGCGGCGCATCCCTCACATTTTTCGCGGCCCCGTAGTGCGTTCCGCCTGAAGCACCAGTTGCGGCGATGCCACACTGCCACACCCTTCGCATGTTCCATGGCAATATCCGAGTGGCACCGCCTGCATGCGTCACCCTCAACCGTACAACGCTTCGTGGCCCCGTAGGGAGCTCCACCGAAGGCCCCAGTGGCACCGCCCGCACGCGTCACCCCCACCCAGTACAGCGCCCCGTGGCCCCCAAGGGAGCTCCACCCAAGGCCCCACTGGCACCGCCCGCGTGCGTCTTGCACCCAGTACAGCGCTTCGCGGCCCCTTGGGGAACTCCACCGACGGCCTTAGTGGCACCGCCCGCATGCGTCACCCCCACCCAGTACAGCGCTTCGTGGCCCCATAGGGAGCTCCACCGAAAGCCCCAGTGGCACCGCCCGCATGCGTCACCCCCACCCAATACAGCGCTTCGAGGCCCCATAGGGGGCTCCACCGAAGGCCCCAATGGCACCGCCCGCATGCGTCACCCCCACCCAGTACAACGCTTCGTGGCCCCATAGGGAGCTCCAAGGAAAGCACCAGTGGCACCGCCCATTGGCGAGTTCCACCGAAGGCCCCAGTGGCACCGCCCGCATGCGTCACCCCCAGCCATTACAGCGCCCCGTGGCCCCATAGGGAGCTCCACCGAAGGCCCCAATGGCACCGCCCGCATGCGTCACCCCCACCCAGTACAGCGCTTCGTGGCCCCATTGGGAGCTCCACCGAAAGCCCCAGAGGATGCATTCGCATGCGGTTGCCCAAACAGTACAGTGTTTCGTGGCCTCCAAGGGAGCTCCACCGGCCCTGGCGGCACTGCCCGCATGCGTCACCTCTACCAGTACAGCGCCCCGTGGCCCCATCGGGAGCTCCACCGAAAGCCCCAGTAGATGCATTCGCATGCGGTCTCCCAAACAGTACAGCGTTTCGTGGCCTCCAAGGGAGCTCCACCGAAGGCCTTAGTGGCACCGCCCGCATGCGTGACCCCCACCGATTACAGCACTTCGTGGCCCCATAAGGAGCTCCACCGAGCGCCCCAGTCGCACCGCCCACATCCGTCCACCGAAGGCCTCAGTCGCACCGCCCACATGCGTCACCCCCACCTGGTACAGCGTTTCGTGGCCCCATAGGGAGCTCCACCGACGGCCCCTGCGGCACTGCCCGCATGCGTCGCCCCCACCCAGTACAGCGCTTCGTGGCCCCATAGGGAGCTCCACCCAAGGTCCCAGTGGCATTTTCCGCATGCGTCACCCCCATCGAGTACAGCGCTTCGTGGCCCCATCGGGAGCTCCACCGAAGGCCCCAGCGGCACCGCCCGCATGTGGACCCATGTGGACCCCATGGTGAAGAACTGCATCCATGTGGACCCCAGGAGTGGTCCGGGTCTGAGCTTGAGCGGATTTGCCTTCTTCCCGAAGACCTTGCGGCCGGTGCCGCCGACCCTGAAGAGGGACGACGGCAACGGCGGCGGCGACGACGACTCTGGCCCACACGGGTGTTCCTTGCGGTCTTTTCGGAAGGCTTTCGGGGGCATCTGGGGGAGCATTGTGGTGCCTCTAGGGAGCCTCTTGTTGGGGCCTCTTGGTTGGGAGCCCCTTGGTGTGGGCCCGAGTTTCTCGGGCCCCGGCCTGCTCAGAAGCCCTAGCCGCCCTCCGCGCCGAAGGCTTCGTGCGCCCGCCCGCCGCTCCGTGGCCCCGCCGAGCCCAGCTGCCGCATCGTGGTGGGCCCCGGCAGCGGCAGGGCCGTTTCTCACCGATGCCGAAGGAGTGTCTTTTGAGAGTGGAAGCGGGGGCGGAAAAGAGGGGGGTGATGACTAGGGGGGGGGGGGGATACCATGGCGGGGGCCATGATATTTCCCCAGATTTCATGGCGCCTCTTCTTATTTCATTACGTCCCTGGCCCCACCGCTGGGCCGCGCACATGCCGCCGGTCATGATTTGCACCCCCCCCTCTTGGACACCCCCCTCTTGGCCGCTCCCGATGGAAGCGGCAAGAAAACAGCAGCAAAAGCGGCGACGGGACCGAAAAAAAAGACGGCGCCAGAATCGCCAGCAAGAATGGCAAGGTGGAGCCAGTAAAGAACGGCCCGGTCGTTTACAGGGCCCACGAAGCGCGGCATCGTGGAACAGATCACGACGGTAGCCCCAGCCCACATCACTCAGCGGCATCCGCCTCGCGTCGGATCCACCACTGTGTGAGGGCCCTGGGGGCCCGAGGCTTGGCGAAGGCGCCCGGTTCTGAAAAGCATTGCGACGCACAGACTTCACTCGGGCGAAGAGAACTATGCACATGCACCGATCCTGGCAAGGCCCATCTTTGACCCAGGATCGGTGCATATGCCTTCCTGGCCAAGGTAGGAGGGCGTATGCACCGATCCTGGGCTCAGGATGGGCCTGGCCAGAATCGGTGTATGTGCATAGTTCTCTTTCCTCTAAGACTTCACTGGGCCATCTGCCCTCGACCGGTCCTTGGCCCTCGACCGGTCCTCGGCCCTCGGTGCGGCTCCGCGGCCCGCCGAGCGGAGCGCCCCAGGTGCTGGAGATGCCCGGCGGCGTCTCCGCGGCCTCGCTGGGTGGCCGGGTGCTGTCCGCGGCGCGCGCCCGCGCCCGCCTCGTTGTCGGGTCGGCCGAGGGCTTGGCGGAGGAGGGCGGGGTTCGGGGCATTCGGCAGGGCGACGAGATCTATACATATCCACTGCTCCTGGCCAGGTCCATCCTGGGCCCAGGAGCGGTGTATACGCCCTCCTGGCTTGGCTAGGGAGGCATATACACCGCTCCTGGGCCCAGGATGGACCTGGCCAGGAGCAGTGGATATGTATAGGGCTCGTCGCCCTAATTCGGGTGCTCTCATCGGTCTTCGGTGGTTCTCCAGCCTCGGGGTAGTTTCCGGTAGCCGCGCCTCGCCGGAAGCGTTCTCGTGATGCCCGAGGCGTCCCGAAGGGTTGCCGGAGAGTTTTGGTCCTGGCCCAGAAGCTGGACGATGAGGATCATTCGGAGCGGACGGGAAGGAGGATATAATCAGGGAAAGGTGGTTAACGGAATTTGCCGTATGCAGTTTTCTTTTTGCGCCCGCCGCTAGGCCCCTGCCCCGATACATTGGCGCATCCCAGCGCGGGGAGGCGCCAAGATAATCTGGCGTTGCGTTATGGGGGGGGATAAATGAAGAGGGATGAAGGCTTAAGGGCCCTAAAGAAAGGGACCCTTTGGGCCCCTCAAATTGGCCCCATATGGCCCAAAAAGGGCACAGAAGGTGCACGTTTTTCGTCCACCACGTACAGCACCCTTTGTTATTTCCCTTTTCGTCCGCCCCGACCTTCGCGAGCAACAGCATGTCTTCGTCCATACCCTCGCGGTCTAGACACGGGCGCGATCCCATGGACCCAGATCTCCGACGATGTGCATCTGTTCACTCCCAGCGTTTTTCACCGATGTCGGCACCTGGGGCCCGGCATCGGCACGGATGCTTTTCGCCGGGGTTGGTTCTCGCCGAGCTTCGTTTCGCCGGGGTTGGTTTTCGCCGGGTTTGTTTTCGCCGGGGTTGGTTTTCGCCGGGGTTGGCTTTCGCCAGGGTTGGCTTTCGCCAGGGGTTGGCTTTCGCCGGGGTTGGCTTTCGCCGGGGTTGGCTTTCGCCGGGGTTGGCTTTCGCCGGGTTTGGCTTTCGCCGGGGTTGACTTTCGCAGGGGGTCGGCTTTCACCGGGGATGGGCGCGGACTCCAACGGGCGGGTCGGGTCGGACGGGCGGACCCGAATAGGAGGGACGGGTCGGGTCGGGTCGGGCGGACCCTAACGGGCGGGTCGGGTCGGGCGGGCGGGGCACTAAAGTGTAAGGGGTCATTAGCAAGGATTCCTGAGTCAGGAGCCTTTCGTAGGAAATTCAGATGCAGGAGAATACCTGGTGGAAATCCTTACTCGGGATGCCGTACCAAGGAATCAGTAGTAAAGTCCTTTTCGTGGAGAATCTTTAGTAAGAAGTCCTCAACATGGAATCCTAACGATGGAGTCCTTAGTAAGGAATCTTTCGTAAGGGATCGTCAGCAAGGAACCCGTAGTAGGGAATTGCGAGGGAATCCCGCGTAAAGATGGAGGGGAAGGATAATTGGGAGGAGGAGGAGGAGGAGGAGGAGGAGGAGGACGTGTTGCCGACGGAGCTTGGCTTGCCGCCCATAGAGAGGCTTGCTGCTGACGGTCCCTGGCGCTGCCTCCTCGCACAGGGGGCTGGGCACCCGGCACAAGGCTCGGGGAAAAATACACGGGCCTTCTGGACCCACTTGTCCCGTTTGTTTGGGGGGGCCCAAGGAAAAAGACGGGACCAGTGGATCCAGAGAGGCCATTGTTTGGTTTCCTCGAGTCTTCCCCAAGGGCCAGACCCCCCCTCAAACGGAATCGGTGTTTGACCCCACCACGAAGGAATCGACGTGTGCCCCCCCACACTCAAAGGGAATCGATGTGTAACCCCCCTCAAAGGGAATCAATTGACCCGCCACCCCCCACAAAGAGATAGAAAAAAATCCGAGCGTCATCCCGAGAGAGAGAGAGAAGGAGAGGTAAAGAGAGGGAGAGAGTGATAGAGAGAGTGGGAGTGAGAGAGAGAGAGAGAGAAAGAGAGAGAGAGAGAGAGACAGAGATGCAAGCTTAAAAAAACCTAGGAAAGCGTGGGGCCTGAAATCCAGCAGGCCCCCTTGCGCCCCAAACCCCTCGTACTCCCTCGTGCTCTCCACTCCCATGACCCTCGACAACGACGGCAAACGAAGAGCGAAGCCGACGAACGACTACGACGACGACGACGACGACGAGCGACGTCTCGCGGCCACGACCCGGCCGTGTCGAGATCGTTTCCCACCTGCGCGAGATCGAGGGGCTCATCACCTCGATCAGCACTTTCTTCAGGCGGGGGCGCCAAAAGGGGTGGCAGGGAGGGGGGGGGACGCACCCCTCGTATAGGTCCAGGGATAAGCAGAGCGGCATCTGTTGGTCTCACCAGGGGGGTGGCGGAGGACAAGGGTGTCAGTCAGTCAAGCTTGGCGTCCAAACGGCGCATTGGCAAAAGAAAAGTTGCGTGCACAAGTTGCGAGGAGAGGGGGAAAGGAGGAAGAAGACGAAGGGAGAGGAAGGAGGACACCAAGGACAATCAAAGCCGGTGTCCTGGCAAAAGCGCGTAGACACTGAAGCCAATTGCTGTTTGGGTCTCCCTCTCTTCCTCCTGAAGGGGATAACGTAGGGGAAGAAGTGCCTGAAGGGGGGGGGCCCGTCCAAGTCTCGCCACCGTGCCAGATCACGGGCTGCAGGTGAGGATCGCGCAGGAAACCGTAACGTGTGTCACCTCGTGTCCCGAGGCTTTGTCGGGCGTGGCTGGGACGAGGATAAGTCCGTTCCAGAGCGCTCCGGAACGCTCTCAGAGCGTTCCGGAACGTTCTGAGAAGGCCGCGGCGCCCGAGACATTTTTCAGAACCGCCGCATCTCAGAGATTGTCGGGTTATCCTCACAAATTCAGGTATTGCAGTGGGCATGCGCAAATATACCACGCCGCAGAATCAATCACATATCTCCTCTTTATCGCTATCTTCACATTCGATTTCCACGGCTTCTCCTACGTTATTTTCTTCTCTGCTTTCCTGGGGTGCTTATACGCGTCCCAGACCATCTACACTAAAAGGTACACCTTCACAGAGTTGTGATATGGATGCATTTCACCATCGACCATAACATGCCTCCTGGGGTCGACCCAGACGTGTCTGCAAACCTTGCATCCGTCAGCGCCTGAGAACTTGGAATATTCAAGGTGTCTGGGGCGATTCCGCAGTGAAAATGGACGAACTCTGGCTGATGATGCCAGATATGGAAATCAACATATTATGTATGCAGGAGACTCATTTCAACAGTGCCGAATGCTACACACGAAAAGGTTATGCTGCATTGTTGTCTGCATGCTGGGACAGTGAGGAAAGATCTTATGCTGAAATGGGATTAATAGTAACACCTCGTATTCGCTCGGTGGTTGTTGTTGTTAAGGCGTGCAGCGATCGCATAGCCACGCTTCTCTTGAAAGTGCATGGTGGGATGCTTACAGTTTGACCCGTCCACGCGCCATACAACTGAATCGATTACGACATCAGACATACATGTTACCACACGCTGAAAGACCAGATTCGCCGCAACACAGAGCACTTTACATCATACGTCCCCAGTGACTTTAACGCCAGGCTGCTCCAGAGAAAGGCCGGGGAGGAAGACGTCACCGGACCGCCTTTGTAGGAGCCGGCGGATGGCAGTGTGAATGGTGCTTTTGCAGACCGATACCTCTTAGTCGAATGTTGCATAGCGTGCGACCTTGTGATCGCCAACGCGTTCTTCGACCACCCCAATGAAAAGATATCAGCCAGCGTTGACTCCAAATAGAGAGGAGGACAGGAGAAGGACGAGAGGAGGATGGGAGGAGGACGAAAGGAGGACGGGAGCAGGACGGGAGGAGAACGGGAGGAGCAAAATCAAGCAAGCGTAAGCAAGCAAGCGGAAGCAAGCAAGCGCAAGCGAGCAATAACAAGCAAGCAAGAGCCAGCGATCAAGTGCAAGCAACCCAGGGCGAGCAAGAGCAAGCACGCAAGAGCAAGCAAGCAAGTGCCATTGGAAAAAGGGGGGGGCCAATGGAAAAAGGAAGGGGGCCATTTGAAAAAGGTGGGCGTCCTAAAGACCAAATACTTCTGATGAGCTAGGACTCCTATAGAGCAAGCCTATTTGGAGAAGAGTCTCTTACCATGATCTTGGCGTTCACCTAATGGCGACCGTCGAGTCGCAGCATTCGCGCAAGTTGACCACGTCCTCTGCCGCCAAAGCTGCCCTCCTACGATTCTTAACTCTTGGACGTGTCGAGAGGAGCCAATCGATAGCCAACACTTCTTTATAAATGTTGAAACGTCGCTTCCATTCATAGTGAGCAAGCAGCGAAAGAAGACAACATTGGATAAGACAGCAAGTGTGAGACGTGAGTTTTTGGAGGCGTTCAATTGGGCGGCTACCACAAACTATGCAATGTGCAGCGTGGAGGAACCGGCTGCTGATATTGAACAGGCTCTCCAGGCAGCCGCGTCGATTTTACCCGAAACAGATTTGCTCCCCAGACGTCCGTGGACAAGCTCTCATACACTTAATATCGTTGGAAGACGGAAGGTATGCTGCCAGACAGGAGACTAGCACAACGAGAAGATTCTCAACAGGCTCATCCGGCAATCCGGTAAAAAAGGCCGCAAAACATAATTGGATGAATACGTGGGTCGCGGCGGGTGGGGTGCCGTGAGGTATCTGCGCAAAGCAAAGCAACCAATCACGCAGACAGGCGCCGGCTGCCTTTCTTTTTGAAGTTAGGCTCACGCCCAAGCGTTTCGGGGATGCGCCAAAATGGGCCCCCCAACAACAGCAACGCTCCGGCTCGATACTTGTTATGTTTCTTCTTCTTCTTCTTCTTCCTCTTCTTCTTCTTCTTCTTCTTCTTCTTTTTTCACTCGGGGCGGGGGTTCGCGCTCGCCCCCCAAAACCGCCCTTCCAAGAGAATTGGCGCTCCCGCTTGGTACTTCCTTGCTTTTTACCTCAGGACCTGCGCTCCCGCCTCAGGACCCCCCGCCAAAAACGACGCTGCCGCTCGATACTTCCTCCGTTTTGATTCAAGGACTCCGACGAGACCCTGAGGCTTTTCTGGTCCTTGTTGAATCTTGATTATTGAACATTTCTTATTGTTGGACACCCTGAATGCGCCCTTGCCTGCCCGCCGAGCCCTGCCCCCCACGGCCAGCTCGAAGGGTCGCGGCGGGTCAGCAGGGCGGGCCCCGGTCCCAATTTCTTTTCGGAATGCAGGGTGCCCTTTGTGGAAGGCTGCCCTCGTCGTCGTCGTCATCGTCGCCGTCTCTCCCACCTCCTCCACCTTGTCTCTCGTCGTGGTCGTCGTCGTCCTCCTCCTGCTCCTCCTCCTCCTCTTCCTCCCCCCTCGTCTTCCCTCCTCCTCCTCCTGCTTCCTCCTCTTTTTCCTCCTCCTCCTCCTTCCCTTCCTCCCTGCTCCTGCTCCTCCTCATCATCATCATCATTATCCCCCTCCTCCCCCTCCTCATCTTCCTCCTCCCCATCCTCCTCCACATCTCCCTCCGATCCCGGCGTTCCGGGCTCCTTCAAGAGGCCCAGAAACCCTTCCGATCCAGGCTTTTCCCAAAAATGTTTCGAAGTCTCCTTCAAGAGGCCCAGAAGCCCTGCAGTTCAGCTCTGAGTCGTCTTCCAGAGGCCCTCAGGTGTTCCACCGACGTTCCAAAGCTTCTCTCAGAGGTTGGGGGTTTCTCCAAGGGACTTCCAGGGGGCTCCGGGACCTCTCCCAGAGATTGTGGGGCCTCCCCCAGAAGTCTTAGGCCAGTCAGGCGTGGTGATACGTAGAATCAAGGCGTGGGGAGGGTGAAGGCGAAGTGCCATCTGGACTGGAAATGTTGAAGTGCCTCGGAAGAGGTGTTGTCAAGACAGCCTCGGGCGGGAAATCTGGGTAACGGAATATCGGAAACCCCGGTGCAAGAAAAAATCCCCCATGAGGGGGGAGTTATCATGATAGATGCATGTTTCGTGTGTGCATATATACGTATCATATATATATATATATATATATATATATATATAGCCCTAGGGCATTCGGGTAAAATGATTGTTGTTGTAAACCGGGGGCCAGTAATCCAATTCTGAGACCCAGAACTCATAAAAAAAACAGGGTGCGAGTCACGGGAAGGGCACTTCAATTGAAAAAGCACCATGTGCCCCCGAGGGGAGGGGGTAAACAGTTATGATCAACTAGAAAGGAAAAATCAACAACAACAACAACAACAACAACAACAACGACGACAACGACAACGACAACAACAACAACAACAACAATCATTTTGGGATTGTTCGTTGTTATCTGCTCGCGTGCCATGCAACACGTATATCCCAAACCCTCGATACCCGCCTTGTTGGTCTTCGATCGTGCCCCCTTGGGGGTATATCTTTCCTACCTGCAACGTGCATTTCGTGCAGCCCCTAAGGAAGGAGAAGAGAGGACGGATGGAAGGAAGGGACAAGGGGGAGGGAGGAGGATGGAGCACGAGAGGGAGTCGCAGGAGGGGGGCAAGGAGCAGAAAGCACGTGGCAGAACCAGACGGGCAGATCGGGTGGGTAGACCCTGACTGGCGGGTCGGGAAGGCAGGCCCAGACGGCCTGGTCGAACAGGCGGGTTGCTAAAGCGTGCGTCTTGCGCGAATCGCGAGGAAGTCCTAGCTAGCGATAGCGCGATTCCGAAGCAAGACATCCGAAAATTCCCAGCGAGAGCGTGATTCCTGAGTGTCGAGGGCGCGGCGTCCGAATAAATTGTGAGGAAGTCCCACGCGAGAGCGCGATTCCTGCATAAATTGTGAGGGAGTCCCGCGCGAAAGCGCGATTTGGGAATACATTGTGAGGAAGTATCAGGTGGGAGCCGCTGTTGTTGTAAACCGGTGGCCACGGGCCCAGTTTGGTGACCCTTCGCTTTCCCGAATAAAACGACAGGGTGCGAGCCCCCGGAAGGGCAGTGCAATTGTAAAACACAATGTGCCCCGGAGGGGGGATCAACGATGGCTATTGAGTAGTATGAGTCAAACAACAAAAACAACAACAAGAACAGCAGCAACAACAACAGCAGCAACAACAACCCTTACCGCAGAACCTCACTTCAGCCACGCGCCCAGGGACAGTGAATGACCGTTCGGCTTTTTTTTTCACCCTGATATGTGTACATAAAAATGTTTATATACATATACATACATAGACACATTCACACATATCCGCCGGCCCCCTTGTGGGGCCACCAGGCTGTAGGCCGGAGGTTCGCAGTTTCCTGCTGTTACAGTTCTGCTTCTTGCTGCTGATTGTTGCTTGTTACAGTTCTGCTTCTTGCTGCTCACTGTTCCTTGTTAATGGACCGCGCGAGGGAAGAGGCCCAAAACGGACACTTCTACCACGCCGTAATCGTATTGTCTAAAATGCTGGATGGGTAAAAACTGGCACCCCTCACGCAGATCGGTGGGGTCAGGGTCCAAAAACATACGGGATTTGCCACATTTCTGCAATTCGGTAGCACCTCTCACGCAGATCGGCGGGGTCAGGGTCCAAAAACATATGTGATTTGCCACGTTTCTGAATTTTGGCGGCACCCCTCATGCAGATCGGCGGGGCCAGGGTCCAAAAACAAAAGGATTTGTTACTTTTCTGAAATCCGGTGGCACTCCTCACGCAGATCGGCGGGGTCAGGGAGGGTCCAAAAAACACACGGGATTTAGCACATGTCTGAAATGCCTTGCCACCCCTCACGCAGATCGGCGGGGCCAGGGTCCACAAACACAGAGGATGTGCCACATGTTTTAAATTCGGTGGCACCCCTCACGCAGATCGGCGGGGTCAGTGTCCAAAAACACATGTGATTTGCCACATTTCTGAAATTCGGTGGCACCCCTCACGCAGATCGGCGGGGTCAGGGTCCAAAAACACACGTGATTTGCTACATTTCTGAAATTCGGTGGCACCCCTCACGCAGATTGGCGGTGTCAGGGTCGAAAAACACAGGGGATTTGCCACCACCACTCACCACTAAGCCTTGCGTCCGTCTGGTCGCGTGGGCACACACGCCAAATGCGTGCAAGAGCGCGGGAGAGCTGACGCGCCAAACATGCGCCAAGGAGAACACGAGACACGCCAAACGCATGCCGGCATAGGAGGGAGGGGGAAGGACGACGAAGAGGAGAAGATGAAGATGATGCGATGTATGCAAGATCGTTTCACAAATGTTGTGTGAATTTGTACACTTCTGCTGCCCATTGCTGCCGGGGGCGGCCACGCTTTCTGCGAAGTGCCCAATTGCGCGGAGTGCCATCCAGATTACAAAGAATTGTTTTGACCATTGTGTAAATTTATTTATTTTCTTGTACAGCGCCACTTGATTGCCCAATAATATTTGCGAGAGTTGTTTGGCAGACGCTTTCTCCAATACTGTTGCATTCTTCACTCGAGAAATGAATGAAGGCGCAATTCCCAGCAGACGCGCAAACATTTGCAATGAAAGGCGTCCAAACGCATTCTGTCGGATTTGAGCAGCCAAACAGAATCCAGCGAGTACAACAACTTGCTTAATACACAGCTCTCGTAAATGATCTATTTTCGTCTTATCCCAAACGATGTACGAGACCATAACTTGTTCAATTGCTTGAATGTCCTGCTCGCCTCCCCCAGTCGCCGTGTCAATTCTGCTCCAACTTTGCCATCGCACGTAATCAACCCTCCAAGTTAAATCGCGTCTCGTACAATTTGAATGCTTTCGCCTGACGGCCTTGAAATGGAGTTGTTCGTAGAAATCTGCATTTGCAATGTTTTGTCCCAGTTGAGTTCAAGACCGTATTTCGTTTTTTCGTCAATTATTGCGGCAAGCATTGTTTGAAGATTTTGCGGGCTTTGTAAAGCAAGCAGGGTGTCGTCGGCATACAGAATGTCGCGCGATACCAAATACGCTGGCTCTTGTTGTAGATGCAGATCGCCAAACGCATCGTGCAGCAGAACTGTTTGGATGATGATGAACAAGTATGGCGATAGGGGACACCCTTGGGCTATACCTGCGCGCTGCTGCCTTTGAGACGAGTGGCCCGTGTGATCTACAATGGTGAAATAAGGGGCCGCATAAATTGATTCCACCATTTTTACAAAGCACTGCGGTACACCAAACCTTTCCAAAGCTTGGCACATACAATCTGGTTTGAGTCGGTCGAACGCTTTTGACCAATCCAACATAAGCAGAAGCATACCACCCGTGTTGTTCATGTGTGCGGCATCGATCATTCGCCTGATCATCATCAGAGCCTCGCCTGTACCCCGTTTTGGCCGGAATCCAAATTGAGAGTCTCGCATTCTTTCTTCTGCTCTTCCTTGAATCAACCTGTTGTGCAAAATAGACGCCAAGATTTTGCACCCAACTGGCAGCAGAGATATCGGCCTGTAGTTCGCTGGCAGTGCAGCATCCCCTTTTTTGAAAAGCAAAACGACGTTTGCGGTTCTCCACGACTCTGGAATCGTTTTTTGGTCCCAGCATTGCCGGCACATAGCCAGAAGTGCACCGCAGGCAGTGCCATCTTTCGCCAGTATCTTCCAGAAATCGGGCGGTATGTCGTCAGCTCCAGCGGCTTTGCCTTGTGTCAATTTTCGTAATGCCGTTTTCAACTCTGCCATGTTGATGGCCCCTGTGTCGATAGGTAAAGTACTGCCCAATGTGTCCTCACGTTCTGGCCGAAGAGCTGGAAACTTGTATTCCCATTGTGTCTTCTCGAAATAGTCTGCCAAGATATTCGACCTCTCTTCGGTGCCCCCCAGCGAACCATCAGGGCGCTTGATTGTGGTATGCTTTGCGGACCTGGGTTTCCAGAGGTGTCGGACTGCGTCCCAAGATCCAGTGGATGTGAGATCCATGAGCCACTTCTCCCGGTCTTGCTTCCCGGATTTCCGGATTTCTTTGTGGAGTCTTTTTTCGTTGGCGTAGTCCCCAGATTGGCGGTAGGTACTGCGCTCCTCGAAAAGGTCCAACGTTGATGTACTTGTCCACGGTTGCTTTGCTGTTGTGCTTCTGGCTGGAAGGCAGGCGGATGCTTGAGCAAAAGCCTTCTTCAAGTTCTCTGCGGCAGTCTCCAAGATGTCGGTGCTTGGTATTCGCATCGATGCATCAACGAACTCTGCAATAAATTTGCGCTGGACTTCTTTGTTGCTCAGAGCCTTGAGATCGAGCTGATGTTTGCATGCTTTGCCTTGCGTGTCAAACTCGATATGTGTATTCGCAATTGCAAGGAAATGGCGACTGCTCAAAGATTATGTCCGATCTGACCAGCAGTCCGTCACACTTGAAAGTATGTTGCGGTGACATAATACATGATCTATTTGAGAGAACTTGGATGTTGTGATGTCTGTGTCCATCGGCTCCGTGCCAACATTTCGACATATTATTTTCATATCGTTTGGATGATCATGCCATGCATTTGCAAGTACAAGATCACACGTTAAAGAAGCAATTGTCTGTTGGAAATGGTGTCCATCAGATTTCCGGCCAAGTCCGCGATGTTGAAGGATGGGTTGAAGACGTACGGTACAATAAAATCGTCTTCTCCTAGTCGTGCTCGGTGCAATTTTATATTGAAGTCACCAAGGATGAGTGTGGCACTGTGCAAAGTAGTGGCCCGGATTACGGCCTGCAACTCGTTGTGGAAGTTTTGCCGGGCCTCGAAGTCGTGGTTGGCGCCACCGTGAGGCGCGTAAGCGGTAATCAGCGTAAGCATACCATTTTTGACTCGTGTTCGAAGCGTTGCTAATCGATCGCTGCAGGCTTTGAAGGCAACAATGGCGGCCGATACGCTTGGATCCACAATAAAACCAACTCCAGTATACTTCCGTGTTCCCGCATCCAAATTGCCCGAAAGGAACACATCGAACCCATCTTTTCGATAGTGCTCAGCTCCGTCCAAATGCGTCTCTTGTACGCATAAAACATCGATCCTATGACGTTGCATCATCAGGGTAAGCTCGTCCAGATTCACAATGGAATCGCCGCGCAAGCCCTCGATGTTCCACGTGGCCAGACGTTGGACGCAACGCGGTGCACATAGACGACGGGGTCTGTGCCAAGAGAATGGAGCTGCAGGGTTGGGGGGGGGGCGGGCGGGGGCGGGGGCGGGAGAGGGGCGGGCGGAGGCGGGAGTTGAGAAAGATTTGGTAGACGTAGTGGAGGAAGTAATCATGCGGAAGTTGTCGCAGTCGCCGAAGATGTATGACAAGGTGGAGCACGTCGCCCTCCATATTTTGTCCGCGGGGATGCCCGGGATGAGGTAGGCGAGGTGGTGAAAGCCCTCCAAAATTTCTTTGTCCGCGCGGATGCCCAGTTAGAGGTATACGAGGTGGTGGAGGTAATCCAAACAAATGTTTTGGTAAGGAAGCTGAAACGACCGCGGACCGCTGTACGACGGTAGCTTTGCCCTGATTCGTACTGGCAGTAGTGGTAGCTTTGCCCACCATGGCGGCATCAAAAATTACATAACGATCTTTTGGGCCGGCTCCGGAGTCCGGCCGTGTTTTCTACTGGCCTTTGGATTTGTTGTTTGCCGCCCCTTTCATACCCTCGGCAGCTCGCTCCAGAAGTGTTGTGTTCTTGTTGATAACTTCGATGAGTTTGGGATGCTGTTGTAAGTCTTCCCATGCTCTCCAATCTGGGCCCCATTCCAATACAAGCTGGGGATTCATGCACAGAGACAGATACTGCAATATCTCCTCCCACAGAAACTTGGAAAGGAAACTCATTCGTCTCGATCTGTATGTTGTATTTGATTGTGGAAATCGTCTTTGAGAATGTATTTCAGCCCAAAACAAACGTTCCGAGCCGCACGGAAGGAAGGCGGCTTATCTTGAGAAACCCAAATTGCTGTCCCTCCGTGGTCGGGGGCCGCCCTCCGCAATGCGCCAACCGCCAGATCACGATCGGCTACGCTGGCAAAAGCTGCGAAAAGGACGTCCCAGAAGTCGCCCTTGAGTAGATCTCAATAGGTGTAGGCGCCGAGAATGACGCAAGCGAATCTGAAACCCACGACGTGGCAGCAGCCAAAGAATCAAAACCAACCAATTTACCAATTATTGCCGTAAGATCCCGTGTACTTTCACCTGTGTAATTCGATTGTTTCCCTTTTCCGGCAGTAGTTCGGTGCTTCTTCATCTCCTGCATTTCCATCTCCAGCTCGTGCAACTTGTTCTGCACAGTCATCTCGGTAGGTGCATCGGACCCAGTCCTCGCAGATGTGGGCCGGGAAGCTTCTGAATCAAGAGCAGCAACGCGTGCAGTAATATCATCAATTGCATGCTGGAGTGGTGTAACTGCGCCGAGCAATGTTTCGTTCAACACCCCGTGCTTTTTGATGGCCTCAATGTCCTCCCGGAGGGGTTGAAGCTGCTCTTTGAACATCTCGCGCATGCCCTCCATGGTGATCGGGGTCCCGGAGCTCGCAGCACCGCTCGCCACCCCAGCGTCAGCAAGACGATGATGGAAATGGTCTTGTAAAGCTCGAGGTCCTTCGTCAACTTTCAGAGGTGAGCTTCCCGTGCGGGGCATTTTATCTAATGACTTGAGCACGCCTTTTGCTGGAGTTCCCGTGTGGTGCTTTTCCGCCGGCATCTTCACGTATGCAGCAAAGAGATACGAGCACCCAGAAACAATCGAAGTGTAGGGGCAGAGGGCAAACACAAGAGGAGTATGAGTATGAAATATGTCAGGGCCGCTCACGCCTTCTCGCTTGAGTATACTTGAGCCGCTTGAGCCATGCTATGCTTGAGCCGCTTGAGCCAAAGTGGCTGAAATTCGGCGGCACCCCTCATGCAGATCGGCGGGGTCAGGGTCCAAAAACACAGAGGATGTGCCACATTTCTGGAAGTCGGCGGCACCCCTCACGCAGATCCGCAGGGTCAGGGTCCAAAAAAATACAGGGGATTTGCCACATGTCCGAAATTCGGCGGCACCCCTCACGCAGATCCGTAGGGTCAGGGTCGACAAACAAACAGGTCCCGACACTGCTTCACGGCGAAGCCAAAGCCTCATGATTTCGCTTTTCCATGGCCCAGTCTCCAAGAGAGGGGGCCGGCGGCAGGGGGCGAAGCCCTTGCGGATATATTTGCATGTATATATATATATATACATGTTTAATATATATATGTATATATATATGCGTAAATGTGTATATATATATATATATGTACACATACTTATACATAGCAATACCCACCAACAGAATATCTGACTCACCAAGTTGTGTTTTATTTTCTACGTCAGTCTTCTCGCCAGGTGCGTAGACATCGCCGGCGACGCCGCGGGCCCTTCGGAGGACCCCGTTGCCCCCGACGCCGCTGCCTGTGCCTCCGCTTTTTCCCCCCTCCTATCCGCCCGCTCTTGCTCCTACCTCCCTGCCTCCCTCCATATACTTCCCTTGCTCTTGCGTCAGTGGTCCCATGCTATTCCCTCCCTCCCTCCTCCCGTCTTTCTCACCATACCACACCCCTCCTCCCTCCCGCCCCCGCTCCCCTTTCCCACTCTTCCCCGCCACCCCCGCGCCGCCGGCGTCGTCGGCGGCGTTGTCGTCGGAGGCTCCCGGGGGTCTCATGAAGGTTTCAGGAGGTCGGAAGGCCTCCAGAGGCCGCTGGGCGCCGCCAGGAGCCTCAACAGGGCCAGGGGCGTCCAGCAGCCCCAGCACTCCACGGACCAGATTTCCGATTCTTCCCCACATGTTTCGTGGTGTTCTGGTTTTCTTCTCCGCCGCGTCCCACCCGCGACGCCCATCCCACCCTCCTTCCCTTTCGCACCTTCAATCGCGTGCACCATACACAAACAAACCTGCTGCCTGACGCAGCAACATGCCCGCATGAGACACACGTATACAACATAACAATCCTGGTACCCATGCGCAGGACACTCAAGCAGTAGTAGTAGTAGTAGTAGTAGTAGTAGTAGTAGTAGTAGTAGTAGTTGTTGTAGTTGTAGTAGTAGTAGTAGTAGTAGTAGTAGTAGTAGTAGTAGTAGTAGTAGTAGTGGTAGTAGTAGTAGTAGTAATAATAAGTAGTAAGTAGTAAGTAGTAAGTAGTAAGTAGTAAGTAGTAGTAGTAGTAGTAGTAGTAGTAGTAGTAGTAGTAGTAGTAGTAGTAGTAGTAGTAGTAGTAGTAGTAGTAGTAGTAGTAGTAGTAGTAGTAGTAGTAGTAGTAGTAGTAGTAGTAGTAGTAGTAGTAGTAGTAGTAGTAGTAGTAGTAGTAGTAGTAGCGTAGTCGTAGTCGTAGTAGTCGTAGTCGTAGTCGTAGTCGTAGTCGTAGTAGTAGTAGTAGTAGTAGTAGTAGTAGTAGCAGTAGGTAGTAGTCGTAGTCAGTGCAGCAGCAGCAGTAGTAGTAGCAGTAGTAGTCGTAGTAGAAGTCGTAGTCGTAGTCGTAGTCGTAGTCGTGATCGTAGTCGTAGTAGTGTAGTAGTGGTAGTAGTAGTAGTAGTAGTAGTAGTAGTAGTAGTAGTAGTAGCAGTAGTAGTAGTAGAAGAATGGTGGGGGTAGTGGTAGTGGTAGTAGTAGTTCTACTACTACTACTACTACTACTACTACTACTACTACTACTACTACGAGTACTACTACTACTACTACTACTACTACTACTACTACTACTACTAGTCGTTGTTGTTGTCGTTGTAGTAGTACTAATACTGGTAGTGGTAGTAGTCGTCGTCTTCGTAGTGGTGGTTACAGTAGTTGTTGTTCTAGTCGTAACAGTAGAAGTCGTCATAGTAGTAGTAGTAGTAGTAGTAGGTAGTAGTAGTAGTAGTAGTAGTAGTAGTAGTAGTAGTAGTAGTAGTAGTAGTAGTAGTAGTAGTAGTAGTAGTAGTAGTAGTAGTAGTAGTACTAGTACTAGTACTACTAGTAGTAGTAGTAGTAGCAGCAGTAGTAGTAGTAGTAGCAGTAGCAGTAGCAGTAGTAGTACGAGTGGTAGTAAGAGTGGTGGCAGTAGCATTTGTAGT
>CAUYUJ010021644.1:70000-97500 GCA_963575745.1 Prorocentrum cordatum
AAATCAAAGACGCATTATGTTTCATTGGTTCAGGAAGTTGTTCGGCACAAGTGCGCTGGTTTGCCGCGTCGTCCCCAAACGCCTCCCATTGAGGGGGGCAGCGGAAAATCTAAAGACATCACGCGCAATCTTCGCTCCCAAACGTTCTCGTTACTTCTTTGGTGTTGTTGTCTGTTTGTGTTTAGCTTGTCTTTTCGTTAATAGTCACACGGCAGCGTGGCGCAAAATAATATTGCGCACGAGTGAGCGAGCCCAATCGCAAGAACAGCGCGTTGCACAATCACAAGAATGGCCCACAGCCCAATGGCAAGAACAGCCCACGGCCCAATCGCAAGAACAGCGCGGACGTTTCAATCGAACGGCGCGGATTCCTCAGTGCACGGATGGTGCGCTCGAGTCGCTAGAATCGCACAGAGTTCCCCTTGGCCTCGGCCCTGACAGGAGGTAATTAGGGTGGAACATCAGTTCCAGGAACTGCCCAGCGAAAGTTCGCTGCGGATGAGGAGGAGAACGCGCACCGTGTACCCTCGGATCTGGGCGTCGCCACCAGATCGTGACGGCACGCTCTTTTCCCAGTTGTTGCGGCCTCCTGGGGCAGTTTCCCGGCCCGGGACCGTCAAACAACCATTCGGGGCGAACACCCCGGCCGCTGGGAAGGGTTCGGGGATCCACGGGTGCCTACGCCACGATCAACACGAAAGCGGCGGAGGCGAGGGAATGCACATGCAAAGAAACACCCTGCTTTCCTCCAGGGTGCCCTGGGTTTCTTTGGTTTCGATGCTTTTGCGATGGAGAGCGCGGCGCTCCTGCACCAGAAGTCAATGGACGCCCTGGGGTCTCAGAGTTGGGTTTCTCGTGGAAGGTTTCTTGTGGTCGGGCCCCCACTGTTCAGGAGGGAAAAACACACACAGACACAATGAATCGTCGACTCCCAGGAAACGATGCGAAAATATGGGAAGTGGGGGGGAAGACACAAACCCAGAAAATCGGAGGTCGGGGGGTGAGATCGCAGTGGAACGGCGACCCCCAACCAGGAAATCGTTTCGTTTTGTTCGTGTCGTGCGTGCGGGCGAGGCGAAGCTGCGTGGGGCGAAGTCAAGACAAATGATTCTCCCCCGCCCGTCCTTCCGTCTGTCCGGCGGTGGCTCGCGGTGTCCCGCGGTGTCCCGTGGTGTCCCGTGGTGTGCCGTGGTGTCCGCCGTTGCTAGGGCGAAGTCAAGACAAACGATTATCCCCCGCCCGACCGTCCGTCCGTCAGTTTGGCGGTGGCTCGCGGTGTCCCGCGGTGTCCCGTGGTGTCCCGTGGTGTCCCGTTGAGTGAGATCGATACTGAGATCGATGTGGTGCCCCGAGGTGTCCCGTGGTGCCCCAAGTAGTGAGATCGATAGTGAGATCGACAGGTGTCCCGTGGTGTGTGATCGAGAGTGAGATCGATATTGAGATCGATAGTGAGATCGATGTGGTGTCCTATGGTGTCCCCTTGAGTGACATCGATAGTGAGTTCGGTAGTGAGACCGATTGTGAGATCGAGAGGCGTCCCGCGGTGTCCCGTGGTGTCCCGTGGTGTGAGATCGATACTGAGATCGATAGTGAGATCGACAAATGTCCCGTGGTGTCCCGTGGTGTCCCGTTGAGTGAGATCGATAGTTGTCAGAGCGTGAATTATCTACCCCGCTTTCGCTTCCAGGCAAAACCAAGTCATACCACGCGCCTCCTAGTCAAGCGGCCTGACCAGCGCAGGCCGTAGTTTGGCGTCGTTCGGTACCTCTTGGAAGCGAGGGTGGTCAAAAGCGAGGTAGGTTTGTTTGGGCCCTCAGTTGGATCGATTGAGGCAGATGTTGGTTCCCCCCTTCCCCCCCCCCACAGAAGCTACTTGTCACCCGAAGGTTTGTCCGCGTCCCCCTGCTTGCACGGTCGTGGGGCGCTGGAGGTAATTCTCCCCCTTGCGGCGACCGTTGCACAGGGGCCCGCCCATCTTCAGTGAGCGTCGGGGCACGGGGGTGGGCCAGCCTGTCCTCCTCGACCGTTGTTCCCCGTCGCCTCTCTCTTTCAACAGGTGCTTTCGTCCTGTATAGCTGACGGATGCCCTGTTGTTGGCGGCTTGAGCCGAGGGTCGAACCGCGAGGGGAGGGGGCCATAGCGGGCGTTCCGAAAAGAACTCGCGAAGCCCCCACCCCAAAGCGGCGCTCGCCGAGGCGAGGTCGCCCTTTTGCTCGTCCTGTCTGCTGCGACAGGCGTGGCCTCGGCGTGGCAAAGTCTTAGCCCTGGCCCTCCCTCTTGGGCGAGACGAACCTCGCCCAGGGGCCCTTCGTGCAATTGGCGTTAAAGGCGCCGACAACTCGAACAAGGTGGTCGTGGGAGCCATCTGGATTGCGAGTGTCAAAAAAAAATTCTCACCCGCAGGGTGCTCGTATGGGTATGTGAAAATATGGAGAATCTTGAGATTTGTGTGTGTGTTTGTCAGTGTGTCCCTGGGCCCCTTCAACTGCAACGTGTTCTGGTCGATGGCGGGGCGAGTGCGCGCCTTCTGCACGCAGCAGGCCCGGGGCCCGCCCTGCCGGGGCGGGAGGGTCGGAGGCGGCCAGGGCCAGGTTGGAGCGGGGCGACGGCGGAAGGGCGACGGTGGAGGGGCGCGGAGGAGGGGAGCGATCGGGCCCGACGTTCGCCCGGGGCGTCCCGTCGCCCTCCCCTGCGGCGTCCTCCCGGTTCCCCCTGCCCTTTCCACGAGGGGCGGACACGGAAGGGAGCGGGGAGCGCCGAGGGAGCGGGAGGAGGCACGAGAGGGAAGTGGGTCGCAGAGTCAAGCAAGCGCAGGACCGCGGTCAGGCGCGTGGGTCCGCGACGGGCCCCATTGCCATGTTGAATCGGCGCACTGCGTCGCCAAGTCAGGCAGCAATGGCCTCGTGTTTCGGGGGGCGCTTCCCTCGATCCGCGGATTCGGCGCCCACGCGCCAGATCCAATCGCCCGTGGTCCATGTTGGCTTGCGCCCGACACGAGGAGGAGGAAGAGGAGGACAGAGGAAGGGACGGAGATGCGCGAGCGGGAGGGGCGGAGGATCTGACGGAGGAGGAAAATTGGTGGGCGGTGGGCTTGGAAGGACGAGGAGGGAGGAGCCGAGGACGGAGCGACGGACGGACAGGGCAGGAGGAGGACGAGCGGAGGGGCGGGAGCACGCAGGGAGAGGCCGAGGAGGATAGACGACAGAGGAGTGAGGCAAAGAACTCCCACTACGTAGGAGTATCAACCCCACTCTCAGGATCCAGGGGAGCATCGAGTCTCTCGAGGGTCCGGGTTTGTCCCCGGCTCGAAGCTCGGGGCGGACGAGGGCGGGGGGTGGGGGTGCAAAATCTGCTGCACGCGGCCCGCCTCGGCCCCACCATCCAGCCCGCTCCTCGGCGCAGGGCCGCCGTCAGCGCCGGGAAAACCGGCAGCCGATTCGTTCGCCTCCGTTTGGCGCGGGTCGGCCACTCGCAGAGAGGGTGGCAGGGGAAGGGGGGAAGGCCACTTAGAGAAGCACCCCTGTTTCTTAGAAGGCACGGCCTTGTCTGTGGGTGCAGGGCGGGCGCGCTCCAAGAAGAAGCAGCCTCCTGCTGAGAATCGTAGAAGGAAAAACACATAAACATAATGGCGCTCCGCGCGGATTTCTTTGGATTCGCGTTGGGACCCCCCTGGCAGCGTTTCTGGCGCCGCCCCTGGCGCGCTCCGCGCGCCAAGGAGGGGGTCCTGGCGCGGATCCAAACAACCCGCGCGGAGCGTCGAAAGTTTCGGTTTTTCTGCTTTCTTCTGCCTCTTAAGAAGCCTTCCCCCACCACCACCTGCCCCCCACCACCTCCACCTGCCCCCCCCCCTCCACCTACCACCCCCCCACACACCTCCTCCACCTGCCCCCCCCCCCTCATCCACCCCCTCCATATGCCAGGTCGAGAGCCTTCCCCCCTCCACCTGCCCCCCCCCCCTTGCGCGCTGCCAAGCAGGGGCAGCGACGGGGCGGGGGGTGGAGGCCTTCCTCCCTCCTCTCCTCCTCCTCCTCCTCCTCCTCCTCCTCCTCTCTCCTCCTCCTCCTCCTCCTCCTCCTCCTCCTCCTCCTCCTCCTCCTCCTCCTCCTCCTCCTCCTCCTCCTCCTCTCGATATATATATATATATATACATACATACCTACCTACCTACCTACCTACCTACCTACCTACATACATACATACATACATACATACATACATACTTGCATACATACATATACACAGATATATACATATAAGCAAAAACACCGTTCGGGATTTGTTTTGTATTTTAATTTTCGCCCAAGATCCGCCTGTAGGGGGACACGCCCGACCTAACGGTCAGCGAGAGAGGTGCCCTCTCTGGGTGTCGATCCGCCGATCTGTCAGCGATCCATCGTCGATTCGAGGCCACTTTTCACGCCCTATCCAGCGCCCTGCCCGAGCCTGGCGCCCTAACCGGCGCCGAGCCCGACGCCGAGCCCGGCGCCGAGCCCGAGCCCGACGCCGAACCCCGCTACGTACCCCCCCTGAGCCAGTCACTTTCCTGGTTCCCCATCATCGGCTATTTCACCCCCCCGTCACAACACCACCGTTCCGATGTTCTTCAGGGCGTGAGCCCCCCGAGCTCTGGACCCCCTCCCCAGGACTGGCTGTTCCCCCTTCCAGTAGGGGATCGACTACAGAATTGTGCCACCCAAGAGAAACATTGCGTGAACCCATCGTCGAACCCTTGAGAAATAGAACTTTTTTTTGCAGATCAGGCAAAAAAGGAAATTCTAGGGTGGACCAATCTTGCAGTCGATCCCTACTCGACTCCCGAGGCGTTCTTGGACGCCCCCGCGGGTCCTGTAATAATCTAGGCCTCCTAGATGGGGTCGGAGTAGATGGGGTCGGAGGATCGCGCTGCATCGCCGATGCATCCACGATGCGGTTCGATGCGGAGCCCGATGTTCTCCACGCCGACGTCGCCGATGCGTCTCCGACGTTGCCGATGCATCGCCGATGCATCGCCGATGCATCGGCGATGCAGTGGCGATGCGGTGCGATCCTCCGACCCCATCTGCTCGGACCCCTATCTAGGAGGCCTCTAAATAATCGGGGGGGGGCCGGAGGCCGAGCCCGCCCCCAGCTCTCCCCCCGCCGTTGTTTCCCCCGACGCGAGGAGGTGGGCGCGGGCGCGAGCCCCGCGCTGCGAGCGCGCGCGCTCGGAGGGGGCAACTGCGGCGGCCCCTCGAGTTCCAGCCTACTCGAGCGAGGAGGGCGAGGACGGGGAGGAGGACGAGGAGGACGAGCGAGGAGGAAGGGAAGGAGGACGAGGAGGGCGAGGAAGGGGAGGAGGGCGAGGAGGGCGAGGACGAAGAGGACGAGGAGGGCGGCGGCATCCGCGCCGCGCGCCGCCCCAGAGCGGCCACTCGCAGCACGCGGCGGCGCCGCCGCCGCCGCCCGTCTTCCGCGGCAGGGGCGCGCCCCCCCCCGTCCGCAGGGGGGGCCCTCTCGGCCCACGAGGAGGAGGAGGAGGAGGAGGAGGAGGAGGAGGAGGAGGGAGGAGGAGGGAGGAGGAGGAGGAGGGAGGAGGAGGAGGAGGAGAGAGAGGAGGAGGAGGGGAGGAGGGAGGAGGAGGAGGGGAGGGGGAGGGGGAGGAGGAGGAGGAGGAGGAGGAGGAGGAGGAGGAAGGAGGGGAGGAGGAGGAGAGGAGGAGGAGGAGGAGTAGGAGGAGGAGGAGGAGGAGGAGAGGAAGGAGGAGGAGGAGGAGGAGAAGGGGAGGGAGGGGGAGGGGGAGGAGGAGGAGTAGAGAGGAGGGTAGGAGGAGAGGAGGAGGAGGAGGAGGAGGAGGAGGAGGAGAGGAGGAGGAAGGAGGAGGAGGGGGAGGGGGAGGAGGAGTAGGAGGAGAGGAGAAGGAGGAGGAGGAGGAGGAGAGAGAGGAGGAGGAGGGGAGGGGGAGGGGGAGGGAGGAGTAGGAGGAGGAGGAGGAGAGGAGGAGGAGGAGGAGGAGAGGAGGAGGAGGAGGAGGAGGAGGAGGAGGAGGAGGAGGAGGAGGAGGAGGAGGAGGAGGAGGAGGAGGAGGAGGAGGAGGAGGAGGAGGAGGAGGAGGAGGAGGAGGAGGAGGAGGAGGCCGGAGGAGAGAGAGGAGGATGAGGAGGGGGGGGGGGGGGAGGGGAGGGAGGAGGAGGAGGAGAGGAGGAGGAGGGGAGGAGGAGGAGGAGGAGGAGGAGGAGGAGGAGGAGGAGGAGGAGGAGGAGGAGGAGGAGGAGGAGGAGGAGGAGGAGGAGGAGGAGGAGGAGGATGAGGAGGAGGAGGGGGAGGGGGAGGGGGGGGGAGGGAGGGGAGGGGAGGGGAGGAGGAGAGGAGGAGGGAGGAGGAGGAGGAGGAGGAGGAGGAGGAGGAGGAGAGGAGAGGAGGGAGGAGGAGGGAGGAGGGAGGAGGGGGGAGGGGGGAGGGCGGAGGGCGGAGGGAGGAGGGAGGAGGGAGGAGTGAGGAGGGACCCGCTTCGGCCCGGCTCGACGTCGACGTCGCCCGATTCGATCCCAGCCTTCCCTGAAGTCGGGCCTGTTCCTCTACAGGAGGATCTTCTCAAATAGTCAAAAAATAGTATGGGGAGGATTTTTGGACTATGTTTGAAGATGTTTGGAGTCTGTTTTGTTGACTATGTTTCTTTTGTTATGACAAAATCCGCGTGTTGGGGGACGCACGACCGAAGCCTTCCCCTCGGCGACCGCAGCAGGTCGCCAAGGCTCCAGCGGGCCATTCCGCTCGCAGGAGGTGGCCGCGCCGCCAGCACAACCTGCGCTTCTGCGGAGTGTCGGACGGGGCTTGGACGAGGACAGGTCCGTTCCAGGGCGCCCCGGAACGCTCTGAGAAGGCCGCGGCGCCGGGGGGCATCCCCCAGAGCCGCCGGATCTCAGAGATCAGGAGGGAAAAAGCACAAAGATTCGATGAATCGTCGGTTCCCCGGAAAATATAAGAAGATATGGGAAGTGGGGGGGAAGACGAGAACCCAGAAGATATGGGAAGATGTGGGGAGTCCTGTTATCTGTGTGTATTTCTTCGTGTGTTGTGGGCCCCTTCAAGAGATCCCCGAGCTCTCCTCGCCCGATCTGCCGTTTCTGCCGTTTCTCGCTGAGCCAGCGTCTGTGCAGCAGGCCCAAGGCGCGGATCGCAAGCAGCGACCCCCGGAGGTCGTGCCCACGCTCGAACGACGGCCCAGGGCCCCCGACCCCGAGGAAAGAAGAGGGGAACGAGGACCTCAAACGTAACAGAGGGGAAGAGACGGGGCCGGGTTTCGACCTCGCCCGGTCTCAGCCTCGTCCTGGCCTCGTCTCGCACGAGTTTCGCCCCCAGGGCGGCGAGGCCCGGCGGCGGCCCCACCCGCTCGTCCCGGGAGGGTGGCCAGTCTTAAGTCGGGCTTGTCCTCCTCCATCGGGGACGGAAAAGAGGGGGGTGATGACTAGAGGGGGGTGAATATCATGGCGTGGGCCATGATATTTCCCCAGATTTCATGGCGCCTCTTCTTGTTCTAATACGTCCCCGGCCCCCCCCGCTGGGCCGCGCACATGCCGCCGGCCATGATTTGCGCCCCCCCCTCTTGGGCGCCCCCCTCTTGGCCGCTCCCGACTCCAGGGGCATTTGGGACGAGAAATAAGAAGATAGTCAAAAAACAATACACCAAAATGGTGAAAAAAAATGCTCCGAGAATCGTCCCCAGACTATTTTTTTAAACTGTTTTTGGACATTCCCCCTCTAGAGGGACAGGCCCGACTCAAGGCCAGTCGCAGGGCGCCGCCCCGCGCAGTCGGGCAGGAGGTCTCCGGCCAGTCGCGGCCTCCAGGGGGTCCCTGCCGGGGACCGTCCGTCGAGCTCGGCAGGCGTGCTCCGCAGCTCTGAAGTCGGGCGTGTCCCTCGACAGGAGAAAATATCGAAAGATAGTCCCCAAAAATAGTCTGGGGACGATGTTTTGATTAGTGGTTTGTCATGTTTGAGATATTGCTTGACTGTTTCTAAGTTTTCGTCCAAAATCCGCCTGCAGGGGGACGCGCCCGACCTAACACTGCTCGCAAGGTAGCTGGTCGCAAGTGGCCTGGATCCGCCGCGGGGGATTGCCGATCCATTCCATACGGGAATGCATATGTTTTGTTTCTGACGTTTGCGAGTAGGCACGTTGCGAGTAGTGGAACGCGCTCGGTGACAAACGACTCGGTATGGACAGCCTTCCTGGGGGAATCCAGGGGTTCATGTTTTGAAAAAGTCACGACGGCGGAATTCTGGGTCCGACGATTCGATGCGGCGCGATGTCTGCATGGCGTTGTTGTGCATCCTGGCGCAGCCCATCCGTTTCGATGCGGCCCCGATCTGGCGCACGACTCGGTTTCCCGCCTCGATCCTGACTGATTCTGCCTTCTCTACTCCGTCCGTCCCCTCTCACACGAGGACGCCCCCCCCCGTGTCTCACTGTGTTCGCCTCTCGCTTTCCTTTGCGCTTCACTTGCCCACTTCCAGTCGGGCCTGTCCCCCTACAGGGGGATTTTCGACGAAAAATAAAAAATACCCAAAACGATATATATATATATAAAAATAAATAAATAAATGAATAAATGGTCTCACTGTGTTCGCCTCTCGCTTTCCTGTGCGCGGCACCTGCCCACTGCCAATGGGAGCGGGCGGGTGAACCGCGGGGGAGTCTCCGTGCCCCGTCTCTCTCTCTGGAGGCCCGTGCGGCCTCCCACCCTCAGGAGGGAAACAAGCACACAGACACAGTGAATCGTCGATTCCCCCGAAGATATTGGAAAATGTTGGAAGTGGGGGGGAAGACGAAAACCCCGACAACAGGGGGAAGTATGGGGAATCCTGTTATTTGTGTGTATTTAATCGTGTGTGTGTGTGTGTTGTGGGCCCCTTCAATTTGTGGCGTGCCGAAAACTGTCTGGGGCGGGGGGTGAAGTAGGGCAGGTGAGAAAAGAGGGGGTACGGAAACTGATGCGTGCAGCTGGCCTTCTGATGCGATCCATCGTGGCGCGCACTGCACAGGCGGCGCAGGGGTCCCTTGGCGACACGCCAGCTTCGGGCAGCCCCCAGACGTGCGGGCGGCCCTGCTGGTGTGGCGCCGAGTCCGAGCTGGACAAACCGTTGCCCATCTTCAACGTCGCGCCGCGAGGGGTGCAAGCTGCTGCGTCCTGGTTGCGATGAGCACCGCGTCTCCCGGGCGGCGTCCAAGCAACAGCGGTCGACACCGACTGCCAACACGCGTGGGGGGCGCCAACCCTCGGCGGCGGGCGAGAGGGGGGGAAGCGAGAAGGGGCGGGCCTCAGAAATCTCGGACGCCCCTGGTCTTCTGACAAGGTTTCTACGCCGCGCGAGGGGCTTCTGAGAAGTCCCACAGCCTTCTGAGAAGGCCTTCTCCGTCTGGCTTGCCCCCCTCGCTCGCCGCCGAAGTCCAGAGCGGGCGTCAGCTCGCGCATCCCAAGGGGGAAGACAACCCAGATGGGGACGGCGGGACCCCGCGGTCCGATGGGGGACCTCAGCCTCCGCCCCCGACGTCGAATGCCGGCATGGGTCGTCAGACGGGTTGTCGCTTCGGCTTTGTTGCGTCCTCCGCCGTCTGAGGTCCTTCTCTGTGTGTCGCCATAGGGGGAAGCGGGCCCTGAGGAAAACGGGCCCTGAGGTTTTTCGGCGTCTTCGGGCTCCCGGGGGCCCCCCACGGGTCCCGGGACTGTCGTAAAACGATTCAGGATGAAGAGATCGTCCTGGGGGAAGGCCCCAGGGTCCAGGACCCGTTTCCCTCAGAACCCGTTTCCCCCACATCATGCTAAATGTGGAAAGACGTCGGCGTCAGTGTTGGTGCCGTGCGCAGTGGACGCGAGGACCGTGGACGGGCAGTTCACGGGAGACGGTGTGGTTTTCGTGGCCAGGCTGCCTCGATCTCCGCCAATCGCCGCAATATCAGCGCGCGGTAAACAACACAGCGCGCTGCGTACGCGCGGCTTCGCCAAAAGTTCGCGCGCGCGCTGGTACACTCCTGCACAATGCATTCGCAGAGTGGGCGGAGCTTGGCATAGCTGGATCGTGTCAGTGTAGTTTGCGTGTATTTTGCCGGCGGTTCGAAGTATGAATTTGATATCGCGTGTTGGTGAAATAGCCGATGTTTATCAGAACTGGGGGGCTGCTCCCCATTGACCTCCGTTTTGTGTGTGGGGGTGCGCCAGACCTGATGCTGACGCCTCAGTCCTGCTTCTCATGGTGTTCCGCCCGCCCCCTTGGAGACGCAGGTGTGGACGTCCTCAGTCGGGCGGAACTCCACAACCTGAGACAAATAAAACTGCATAAGCATGACCTTTCGGAGCTCCGCGCGGATCTGTTGGATTTGCTCTGGGCCCCCTGGCGGCGTCACCGGCGCCGCCCCTGGCGCGCTCCGCGCCCCAGGGAGGGGGTCGGGCGCAGCTCCCATAAATCCGCGCGGAATTTCGACAGTTTATGTTTATGTGCAGTTGTTTGCTCCTCTGCCAGGAGGCGGGGCGACCTGGTCGCCCCGCGTGGGCGGCCCAAGCGGGCAGTCCCACCGCGCTGGAGGCCAGGGGTCGACCTCACCGGTGCTTCGGTGACTTCGTGGGCCGTCTTCGTCTCGGTGTCGTGCTGCAGGAAAGGCGGACTGAAAGCGAAACGGGGGAGAGCGGAAACAGAGCGAAGTCGAACCGCACTGCCTATAGGGCGATCCCCGCGGACAGCTCCTGGCCGCCGCGCGGCCACAGGCGCGGGGGGGGGGGCTGGCGCGTCGGCGGCGCACGCAGGCAGGGCCGCGCAGTCACGCGCAGCTGGGAGTCTCGTGGGAAGCGCTTTCCTGGGCTCCCGGGGGGAGGCCAGGAAGACGGTCGAGGAGGAGGATCGAGGAGGAGGAGGGTCGAAGAGGAGGAGGAGGAGGAGGAGGAGGAGGAGGAGGGAGGAGGGAGGAGGGAGGAGGAGGGAGGAGGAGGAGGAGGAGGAGGAGGAGGAGGAGGAGCAGGAGGAGGAGCAGGAGGAGGGAGGAGGAGGAGGCTCATTGGGCGATCTACATGTTGTCCGTGACCCTGCTCGCGCTCCGGCCCCACGAGGGGCCAGAGCGGCGGCGTGGGCCCGATGCTGGCCTCCGGGGCTGCGTCTGGCACCCAGGCCCTGGCTCCCCTGGCGCCCAGAGCGGGGGTCAGCAGCAGGGGTCCATGGATCGAGCGCCGACCGTGGGCACCCTGCCCCGCCGCGGAAGAGCGAGGAAGGCCACGACGACGAGGGCGACGACGAGGCCGCGACGACGATGACTGCGGCGGAGACGACGAAGAGGGCGACAGCGGCGGCCCTAGGACCTTCGAGGTCCTTGGGGTCCATCTCAGCATGTGTTCCACCCCGACGCGATTCCCGACGGCCTCGGGGCCCGAGACATCGGGAACAGTGAATGTTAACCAGCGTGGGCCCCAAACAGATTGCTTCTAACATACGTTGTGTAATATACGTGTGGCAATATAGGTGGTGACATCTGTCTGTTGTAATCTAGTTTATACAGCATGTGTTGCGCAATATACCTATACGACCACCCTGCGGGTGATAAGGAGGTTGTGGGGGGGTGGGGGGAGGGGGGTGGCTCATGACGACAACTGTGATGAGCGTGGTGCTGATGGGCGATGATGGTGTGGATGAGGTGGCGGATTTTGTTGATATCGTTTCTTGCCCCGCTTGGCAGCCGCCAGCTTCTTACGGGATGCGCGCTGAGGGCGCTTGTCGCGGATCTTGTCGTGGATGCGATCCTTACGGAGCGCGCGCGGAGCGCGCCGCTTCCCAACTTTCTTCTGGCGCGCCGTCTGTGCAGACAACCAGGCTGGTTTACGCAACCACAACGGGTTGCGAACGGCCCTCGGTCGTTCGCGCGGCTTCGCTGGGTTTGGATCCACTGCGGATGCGCTGTCAGAGACTGGCGCGTCGCCTGCTTCTCGCCCCCGGGGCACCTGGAGCCACGGCAGGTTGGAAAGAGGAAGCTATCCCAACCTGCCCTTTGAGGGCACGACAACAGGCCGAGCGGAGAAGCCTCGTGGACTGTTGGGTGCCCCTAGCTGCGACCCCCAAAGAGGCCGCCAGCGCACGCAACTCTTTCTGGTTCATGTTCTGCACGTCGGTCGAGGTGACATGGGCCGCCCCCACAACCGGGTTCTGCGTCGCGGTGGCGGAGACGGGCGATTTAACCTGCGCCTGGCTCGAACTGGCAGTGCGAGACCCCGACACGGGCTCACGTGAAGCTGCTGGCGCCGCCAGGTCGGAGCTGGCAGCGCCTGGCTCACTCGCGCCCGCCCGGGAGTGCTGTCGCTGCGGGGCCTGCGGGAGGGCGCGACAGCACGCCGCCCGGAGCGCCTGCGAGCTCTTTATGTTTTCCCGAGTCCCGACCCCCAACGAGGTCGCCAGTGCACGCAATTCATTCCGGTTCATGTTCCGCACGTCGCTGGAGGTGACATCGGCCGCCCCCACGACCGGTTTCCGTGCAACCGTGGCGGGGGCGGACGGCGCTACCTGTGCTTGGCTCAAACTGGAAGAGCCGGACACGCCCGCGCGCGCACCTGGTGCCCCCACCGACGCGGGCCCGCGTGAAACGGACGGCGCGGCCAGGCCGGAGCTGGCAGCGCCTGGCTCGCCCACGCGCGCCGGGGCCTGCACCGACGCGGACCCATGTGAAACTGACGGCGCCGCCAGGTCGGAGCTGGCAGCGCCTGGCTCACCCGCGCGCGCCGGGGAAGGCTGCGGTAGCGCGACCGCAGTGGGCGCCTTGAGCCGGAGGAGGAGGACAGTGAGGGGCAGGAGAAGGAGGAGGAGGAGGCGGAGGAGGAGGAGAAGGAGGAGGAGGAGGACGAGGCGGATGAAGATGAAGAGGGTCATTATGATGATGGCGATGGTGGTGATGACGATGAGGAGATGCTGATACATGCAAATTCATTCAAGCAGGGGAACTGGAAGGACGGCGTGGCCAATAAATGACGGCATTTACTTGTCCTCTGACGACTAAGTGGTCCAAGAACGGCATCCCCCGGCCCATGATACCAAATGAAAGTGGCCGCCATATTCCGAGGGGGGAGGAGAGGAGGAGGGGGGCGATGAATGGCAATCGAGCCTTCGCCCCAGCAAAAAAGCGACGAGCTGACCGACTTGCGTCACATGGCTTGAGCCCTTGAGCCGAATTAAAGATCTAAGTAGTTAGGTTAGAGATAACAAAAAAAGAAGGATACGAGCAGGAGAAGCAAGAGAAGGTGTCCCATGATGAGCAACCATGAAAGTGTCCCATGATGAGCAACCATGATGAGCAACCATGATGAGCAACCGGCGGGACAATGATGAGCAAACATGATGAGCAACCATGATGGGCAACCATGATGGGCAACCGGCGGGAAAATGATAAGCAAACATGATGAGCGACCGGCGGGACAATGATGAGCAACCATGATGAGCAATTGGCGGGACAGTGATGAGCAACCATGATGAGCAACCGGCGGGACAATGGTGAGCAACCATGATGAGCAACCGACGGGACAATGATGAGCAACCATGATGAGCAACCGGCGGGCAACCGACGAGCAACCATGATGAGCAATTGGCCGCCAACCGACGGGACAACGTGGGCTACCGCTTGACAAGGCCGGGGGGGGAAACATTTCTGTTGGCGGACCCTTAGCGACAGCAGGGTGAATTCCTCTCGCTGGCCCACGCAGCTTCGCCTCGTCCGCACGCACGGCTCGAGCACGAACTCGAAACTCGATTTCCCGGTGGGGGGGCTCCGTTACACTGCGATCTCACCCCCAAAAACTCGGATGTAGTGCAATCGACGTTGTGCAATATATACGTGCTGCAATGCATCTTGTGCAGCATATATGGAAGAGGTTATGTTGTGCAATATGTGTTGAGCAACATGCGTGGTGCAATATATGTGGTCCAAGTCTATGTGGTGCAATGTTGGTTCAATCGATGTGGTGCACTAGATGTTGTGCAATCTCGGTTGCACAATATAACCGAGCACCCGGGATAATTAAACATACCCCCTTTTCACCCTGTGAGTTGATTATCTTGGGCCAAAACAGAGGTAGTCGTGGGAAAAGGGCGGCGAAGCCGAACTTCATCATTGCCGGGGCAAGTACAAATCGAAATTGCGATCCGTTTATGTTTCCAAATGAGAGCCAGACAAAACCAACTTGCTCACGCGGAGCGTGACCCCGACCTCGTGCGTCAACACGCGATCCGCATGCCCGTCCGTCTTCCCCAGACTCCAAGGCGCCCCCCGCCCCCTCGCACTGCCCAGCCCCGAATTCCCAAACGTTGTCCTGAACGACGCCTGATTTCGCACCAGACGACGCTTTGGTAGAATACCGGAACAATTTTGTTTAATAAAAAACGGGTGAAAATCAAATGTTTTTGAAGACGCTTAAGAATCCCGAAGTGCAAACACTGTTTGGGGAACGTTGAATTGAACGATCATGGTGTGGACCCGCATCAGCACATCGTGCTCTGCGTGCCGACGCCCGTCGGTGGACGACGCGCGTCGACACGCGGAGGGTGTGTGTGTGTGTGTGCGCAGCGGCGTCGGGCGTCGGCACGCGGAGGTTGCCACCGACAGTTGCCCAAAGCCCAGAAAGTTAGACTTGCCCATCGGGCAGCACAAGCAGGGTGGCGCCGATCGGGAGATGCTGCCGCCGGCCGGCCGGCCGGCTGGAGCCTTCGGAGGCCCAGGCCCTGGCTCGAAGCAGCCCCGCCGGGTGCTCTCCTGCGTTCGGGCCACCACGGGCCCGCTCCCCGGGACCCCGCACGTGCCCCCGGGGCAAGGGGGTCCGCCGGTCGCGCGCAGAGAGGGGGGGCAGGGGGAGGGGGGAAGGCTTCTCAGAAGCACCCCTGCTTCTTAAGAAGGCGTGGGCCTCGTCCGTGGAAGTGAGGCCCGCGCCTTCTGAGAGCCGGCCTCCTTCGGAGAAGCCTTCCCCCCTCCCCCATACCCCCCCCTGCGCGCCGCCGGGGTCGGGAGCCCTTGGCGGCCCGGGGTCGGGCGCCGGAGGATCGCCGAGACGACCGCGACGGCGACCGCCGCCGCTGCGGCCGCGGCGCCCGCCGCCCGAGGCGGCGGCGAGGGCTCGGCGGCGCTCCGGGGGGAGGCGGACGAGCAGATTCTGGCGGTGGACCACTCGAGGCGCCATCGCCGCGGGGCGCCTCCGCCCAGCGCCGCCGCCGCCAGCATCCGCCGCGCATCGAGCATCGGCCGCTCGATCGAAGCAGACGTGTCATGAGGGAGGGGGGCCCTCGTCCTCTGTCCTCGTCAGCCGTCCTCCCCCTCCTCCCCGCCCTCCTCCGAGTCGCGGGGCCGCGGTGGATCCCGGCCGGCAGGCCGCCTGCAAGCCCGGGCGTTGCCGGGCACTCCGGGAGGCGCCCGCCGCCCGCCTGAGTGGGCCCCGGTGACCAGGCGGTGCGCCAGCGTCGGGGGCCTTGAGGCGGGGGTCGATGCCAGCGTCGGGGGCAGCCAGAGCGCCCCGATGGTGCAGGCTCTCGCAGGGCCAGGGTCGCATTGGCCCGGGCTGGGGTGCAGGATCCTGCGGGAAATGTTGCAGGACCCGTCGCGTCGACCCGGGCTGGGGTGCCCTGGGAGCTTGCAGCAGTCTGCAGGGCCTGCCTGACCCGGGTCTGGGTTGACCCGGGTCAGCAGATCCCCGAGAGCGGCATGTGGCGCGATCTTGACGACGTCGGTGCGGGTCCTGATCAGGGGCCGCGGCGAGGGGCCAGGGCAGTGGCTCAGGGGGGAAGCATCGACCCCCAATCGCCCAATCATCGCCGACAGGTGCCAGATGACCCACATCGCCCAGGAGCGATCGGTGTCGCCGTCGGGGGCCCGCAGCCGATCTTTCGGCGATGCATCGCCGAGCCAGGCTGGATGTCTCCCCGCCTGCTGAAATGGTCCCCCTTTCTGGTTTGGGAAGGCTCCTGGGTCCAGGTCCAGTTTTCCTCATGACACGTTTCTTTCACCCACTCCGCCAGCGCCGCCGCCACAGCATTGTCGCTGCCACCACGGTCGACGTCGCCGTCGATCGAGGTTCGGGTCGGGGTTTCCTTGGCCGTGTTTTGTTATGTCTTTGTTATGTTTGGGGGGTTCTTGTCGCCACGGCTGGATTCCCCCTTTGAATCTGCGGCCGCGTGCGAACCTGTCCCTTGCGGGTTCAATCGACGACTGGGTATCAGACACCCCCGTTGCAGGTTCACCTGGCCGCAGACGTCTGTCAAATTTTGAACCACATTTTTGTTCGACAAGTCTGACCTGCAGGGGTAAGTTCTACAGGTGGTTGCCTGTGGATTCCCCTTGATATGTCTGGCCAAAATCCACCACGACGACGACCACGACGACCACGACCACGACGACGACGACGAGCACTACTGTCACAGCAATGACCAGCATGCCGACCACGATCACGACGACCCATGAGGACCCGCGACGACCACGACGACGACGACGACGACGACGACGACGACGACGACGACGACGACGACGACGACGACGACGACGACGACTGGGGCTGGGCAAATCCTATAGCCAGTCGGAGATCTGGGCCTGGCCGGGCTCCCCTCTGGGGCACCCGCGTGGGGCGCGGAGGGGCTCGCGCGTGCGCGCGCGCGGGCTGCCGCCCGCGCCGTTTTGCCCCCCCCCCCCCCCCCCCCGGGACGGGCGCGAGGGCACGAGGCGGACCGCGCGTGGCGCAGCGCGGTGCGCGATGCGCGACCGCGGAGGAGGAGGAGGAGGAGGAGAGGAGGAGGACGAGGAGGACGAGGACGGTGGAGGAGGAGGAGGAGGAGGAGGAAGAGGAGGAGGAGGAGGAGGACGAGGAGGTGGAGGAGGAGGGAGGAGGAGGAGGAGGAGGAGGACGAGGAGGTGGAGGAGGAGGAGGAGGAGGAAGAGGAGGAGGAGGAGGACGAGGACGAGGAGGTGGAGGAGAAGGAGGAGGAGGAGGAGGAGGTGGAGGAGGAGGAGGAGGGGGAGGTGCGCGGTGACCTATCGAATGGCCCTCGGCCAAGCCCGCCGCCGTGCCTGGGCTGTGGGTGTGAAGCCCATGGGGTGTTCGTTGGGCTCTCGTGGGAAGCCTCCCGAGCCCCGGCCTTGGGCAGAGGACCTGAGGGCACGCCCACTCCATGCCCAGCGGCACGGTGGCCAAGGCCAGCCAAGGCCCACCACGACGAGCACCCGCTTGCAAATGGGACAGCTCGGGGCGCGCGCGGGGCCCTGCGGCACGCCTTCACTGCCAACGTCGGCCGCCGTCGATCGAGGATCAATCGATCGATCGGTCGGTCAAGGATCGATCGAGAAGCGATCGATGGATCGATCAAGGTTCTTCCGTTTCAGCCTCCAGGGGTTATATTTTCGGTTCCGCTGGATTTTCAGAGACTGGATCTGAGGCGACAGAACACACCCCGTCAGAATTGCTCGCGGTCCAATTCCGATCCGATTCACGCAGCTTCATTCAATCCGATCCGACGCGAACCGAGTCCCTCTCCGGCTGAGCCCAACTAGCGACCCCGATCGGTTCGATTCCGTGACGATTCGGACGCAATCCGACTTTTTTTACCGATCCGATCCGTTTTCGCAATTCGGTCCAACTCTCGCTTGCTCGGGCCGCCGTCAAGGATCGAAGGAGAGTTGTCATCTCTTCCTCGGCGGAAGGACGGTGGAAGGTGGCGGAAGTAAAACGAGGCCGCTCCCGCCAGCAAAAGCCAGCGGAAGGCGGCGAAAGTAAAGAGATCGCCCCCAAGAGATGACAGCATGTTTCCCTCGCACTTCGAGTTCCCCTCGCACTTCGTTAGCACAACGAATACAACGACCTCTCCGAGGCACCGCGCAGCTGTTCATTTGCATACTCTTGCACGCCACCGCAAATGTACACTACAGTCAAAAATCCGAATAAGGACGTGCGACTTTGCTCAGGGTACCCTTGCGTCCTTGCTCTTCCTTGCTCTGGCGTCCTTGAGGTTTTCGTCGTCCGCCGCCCCAAAAATCCCAGCTTCGGCTTCCATGGGTCTTGCGTCCTTACCGCGCGTACTTATTAGGGTTTTTGACTGTACCAGCTGCCGAACCCCTTGCCGATGCGCCGTCTAGGCGCGGCCTTCTCCTGTCCTGTCCCTGCCATACAGTCGGGGCGCTGAAGGAGGAACCCTTTTCGTTGGGGAGGGGCTCCGTGTTCCTCGATTGTTTCGCAGCTTGCCTCAGGTTGTCCTCCTGTTTTCGAGGGGGGATCGAAGCTCAACTTGTGGCAAAAAGGGGCCTCGTTCCTCATTTAGGGTTCCTTAGGTCAACGCCTCCTCCTCCTCCTCCTCCTCCTCCTCCGCCTCCTCCTCCTCCTCCTCCTCCGCCTCCTCCTCCTCCTCCTCCTCCTCCTCCTCCTCCTCCTCCTCCTCCTCCTCCTCCCCCTCCTCCCCCTCCTCCCCCTCCTCCCCCTCCTGCCATACGGTGGGCGCCCAAGGGCTGCCCCCGGGGCAGCGGGCCTGCGAGCTCACGCCGCCGCCGCCGTGGATCGCGGTCGCCCCCGGTCGGAGAGCCCGGCGGCCGTGGGTCGCTCGAGGCGCGTGCGGGGCGCGCGCACGCCGCCGCCGCCAGCGTCGCCGCCGGGGCCGCGGCGTCGGGCACAGCTCGGGAGCCTCGAGACGGGGGTCAGTGCAAACGGGGGTCAGCCAGGGCGCCAGATCCTGCAGGATCCTGCGAAGACCCCCTCTGGCTGACCCGGATTAGGGAGCCGCTCGTGGCCGCGAGGCGGCCGCGCGCATTGGCTGACCCGGGTTTGCGAAGACTTGCGTTGCAGTTTTTTTTTCCTGCATTGCAGTTTTGGTTTCCCGCTGGCCCGGGTCTGGATTGACCCGGGTCAGAGGACCCCCGAGAGGCGCGTGCGGGGCGCGCGCACGCCGCCGCCGCCAGCGTCGCCGCCGGGGCCGCGGCGTCGGGCACAGTCGACAGAGCCTCGAGGCTCCAGGGTTGGAGATCGAGGAGCCCCAGGAGGGGGACCACGAACCGAACAGTCTGGCCTATGGCCCCAAGACGCTCGCGGGAGGCCCCACAGCCCCCCGAGAAGCCCCAAGAGGCCTCCAAGAGGCGTCCCACGAGGCCAACAGGAGGCCAAAATCATAGATTTTCGATGGGAAAACGTACCTTTTTAGCATACACGGCTTTTCGCCTTTCACGGCGGTGACGACGGTCCAAGAGGCCCCCACGACCGCCCCAAGACGGCCCAAGAGGCTCCCAAGAGGCCCCCAAAACGGCCGAAGAGGGCGCCAAGACGGCCCAAGAGGCGCCCCAGACGGCCCAAGAGGGCCGCATCTTTTTGTTGGCCTTCCTGGATCCTTTAGGGGGCTTTCTCTGCAGGGGGACGGCGATTGCGAAAAGCCCCGGGGGGGCCCCTCACGCAGCAGCGCCCTGGGCGATGATTCACAGACTGGATTCTGGGCCTGTTGGTGATTCTTTTATCGTCCTCTCCACAGTCTCCCCATGTCTGCAGAAAATTATTCCTGATCGCTCTCTCCAAGTTTTTCCCTTGATCGCCGTCTTGCAGGACCTCGGCCATGGCCAAAGCCTATGCCTGGGTGATTTCTTGAGACGGACCTCAGACACCGTCGCATTGAAAAAACAACTCATGGTGGACGGTTTCGGCCTGCTTCCGGTCTCCCCCAGAGCCCTTATCATCTTCAAGCCTTGGGACCTTCAACAGCAGATGCGAAAAGCTGCTGGATGGGGAAGGCTTCGAAGGCTTGCCGCCGCGCCGTCGTCCTGGTCGTTCTTCCTGACGCCATGGCCGTCGTGCTCGGAGATCTTGCCGGCGGTGGACCGCTCGAGGTGTGCGGTGGCGTTTTCGCCGCCGCAGTCGTCGTCGTCGTCGTCGTCGTCGTCGTCGTCGTCGTCGTCGTCGTCGTCGTCGTTGTCGTTGGCGGCGGCGGCGGCGGCGGCGCCAGCGTCGGCGTCGGCTTCGGCATCGGCGTTGATCGTCGATCGTCGATCGCCCCTCGTCGTCGTCTCGAGGATTGAGGTTGGAGAAGGCGTTTCGCCGATGTCAGCACCTCTGGAAGGCCTCCTCGTTGACCCCCTGCCTGCTGAGGGGCCGCCACAGGTCGATGCGGGATGAAAGATTGACTTCTGGGGGTGGACCTTGTAGAGAGGTGTTTGGGCAACGCCGTCAACATCGCGGTTGTCATTTCTCGTCGTCCTCGCCGTCGCCTCGAGAATCCGCCCCTCGCACGTGCGGGCGCCGGCGCTGATCACTCAGACGACGATGACGGCGTCTTCGTGTCGGTGATGAAGGTTTTGGATGGAGTTCGACACGCGCGCGCGGCAGACGCGCGAGAGTGGTCCCCATGGTAATATTTGACGCGGGTCGTGCCACCCCAGCACGCG
Source organism: Prorocentrum cordatum (assembly GCA_963575745.1). Classification (NCBI taxonomy): domain Eukaryota; class Dinophyceae; order Prorocentrales; family Prorocentraceae; genus Prorocentrum; species Prorocentrum cordatum. Next base: position 90,390 of record CAUYUJ010021644.1, read on the forward strand.
CGCAAGGGCGTTCAAACGATTTCGACATGCGCGCGCGAAGCCTGCCTGGTAGCATTTCATGAAATCCTGAAAATGTATGGTTTTTTGTTGAATTCGCAAGGGCGGGTGATGTTGTCGATGATGATGATACTGATGTTGATGATGAGGAGGGTGATGACGTTGACCATGGTGATGGTGGTGGGGGTGTCGATGACGACGGTTCTGATAAAAATGATAAAAAGAAGAGATAAGCCATCATCTGCTGCGTTTTCCGTCTCCACATTTTGTAGAGCTCATAAGGGGCGCCCTGGGGCTGTGTTTGGTTTTTGTGAGGAGGGAGGAAGAGGATGGAGGAGGGAGGACGAGGGAGGAGGGAGGAAGGAGGAGGCAAGAGGTAGGGGGGAGGAGGGAGGAGGGAGAAAGGAGGAGGGGAAGAGGGGATGGAGGGAGGGATGAGGGAGGAGGGAGAGGTGAAGGAGGAGGAGCAGAGAGGAAGGAGCACGAGGAGGGAGGAGGAGGAGAAGGAGGAGAAGGAGGAGGACGAGGAGGAAGTGGAGGGCGCCCTCTTGGGCCGTTTCATGGTCGTCTGGAGAGCTTCTTGAGCCGTCTTGACGCGGTCTCGGGGGCGGCTCCTGGGACTGTCGGAAGCGAACCCCCCGAGCACTGCATGGCGCCGGGAATGGCGTCCCCCCCCCCCGTGCAGCGCGAACCCTCCCCCCCCCCGCTGCTCCTGAGCACTGAATGGCGTCGGGAATGGCGTCCCCCCCCACCCCTTGCAGAGCGAACCCCCCCCCCCACCCCCGAGCACTCGTCCACAACCCCCCCCCCCCTTGCAGAGCGAACCCTCCCTCTCCCCGGCTCCCGAGCACTGAATGGCGTCGGGAATGGCATCCACCCCACCCCCTTTGCAGAGAAAACCCCCCCCGGCTCCCGAGCACCCAATGGCGTCCAGAATGGCGTCCCCCCCACCCCCCCTGCAGAGCGAACCCCCCCTGGCTCCCGAGCACTCGTCCATCTCCCCCCCCCTTGCAGAGCGAACCCTCCCCCCCCCGGCTCCCGAGCACTGAATGGCGTCAGGAATGGCGTCTCCCCGCCCCCTTCGCAGAGCGAACCCCCCCCCCCGGGCTCCCGCCGAGCACTGAATGGCGTCCCCCCCCCCTCTTGCAGAGCGAAGCTTGAGCGAGCTCAAGTCCACGCTCTCAGAAACTTAGGATTGACGATAGGCCAGAATCGGATGTAAATTGCACTTCGAAAAACTGGAAGAAGTATTGAAGTGGTGCAATATATGCTGTGGAAGTAAGTTTTGAAGAAGTTGGAGTTGTGAATTTTGCTGCTCGCGCAATCATCCCACCCACCCACCCACCCGCAATTGGGTTTGCAAAACCCATGCGGCGATTACGATGAATGCTGGATGCTGGTTGGTGCATCTCTGCGGCCGCGCTGGCCCGCGCATACTCGCGCTCACAGCGGCCAGCTAGTTTGGCGCGACCGCGGTGACGCTGACCGCTGGGAACTTTTCAGCGCGTTTCGCATGCCACGCTGACGCGTGGGCACTTCAGTGCGAGCCAGTGAGTTGGCCGGGCGCGGTATCATGGCGATGCCGACAACAGTCGATGCGATGATGATAGTAGGGATGATGGTGACGATGATGCCGATGACGACGGCAAGGCCATTGTCGGCGCCGATGCTGATCACGTCGATGACGATTAGGGTGTCTTCTGGGCAGTGTGGTTTTTTTGAATCGCTTCGCTCATTCCGCCGGCCCATACTTGCGCGCTGTTGTCGACTGACCGAGTGGTCTTTCGCGGTGCGGAGCTGCAGGGGCGGCGGCTGTTTTTTGTTTGGGCTTGCGTTCGGCATGTGGGGGGCCAAGCAGCTCCTGTGGAGCAGCTTCGTGGCGATTTGTTTGGAGCGTCTGGGGAGGTGTCGGGACGATCGTCGTTGTTCACTTGGCTTGGTTTGCTGCTTTGTGGGGCATCAGGTGGCTGCGTGGGAGGTTCGATTCACCAGCACGGCAGACCAGCGTGGCAGGCCATCACCATGAACCAGTTGTGGCAGGGGCTCCGAACCAACGTCGACGTGAGAATGTTCCGTACGCCTCTCGGCACCTCGATTGGCCAGGGGTCGGCGGATGCTATTTCTTGATCGGCGGCTGATCTGCAGAGTCGGCAACTCTTGTTGGGGGGCTCGCCCAGAGTTTCTGCCGCGTCTTCCTGGCTCGTGCTACATGCTCGTACGTCCCTCTTCTTCTTCGTCGATGCGTCACCGATGCATCGGCGATGCATTGGCGATGCGGCGCGATCCTTCAACCCCATCTACTCGGACCCTATCTAGGAGGCCTCATTGTCATGGCCTGAGCAGGAGGGGGGCAGGGCACTCGAAGAATCCCGTGGTCAAAAGGAGGGGGTCACAGCCCTCCCATACGGATGGGGAGGAGGATGACGATGACGGTGGTGGGGATCAGGATGAGGATAGGACGAGGATGAGGAGAAGAAGGGGGAGGAAGACCATGGGGGAAGATGAGGATGATAGGGTGAGCGTAGAAATACGATGAGCATGAGGTTCATGACGACCTGGGCAGCGTGGCATTATTTGACAACGATCGCCCGCCCCCCCCCCCCAGCATGCGCGCGAAGGAATTCGAATGATGTCCACATGCGCGAACAAGTAGCTCAATTGGCTGAACTTGGTAAAAATGTTGAAAGCCTAGTGTGTCCTTTAAATTTCATCAGAGCGCGCAAAAGCAGACCGTTTTCTCGAAAGCTGATGTTGCAGTACCACGTGATTTCAATTTGTTTCAAGACATTCGGTTTTGAAATCTTTACGGCACGTGGAGCTTTCCAATAATTTAGGCATGCGCGCGCGACGACGCGCGCGTGTGCAGTTCGTTGTTTATGTGCAACGGGTTCTTGGAAACACATGTTTTCATCAACGCGCGTGCGCGCATATATCTGTGGCCGACGACGGCGGGGGGGGTCGATACCAGTTGGGCTGGGATGATCAGAATTTGCACTCCGGATGCAACATGCAAGGCGAACAGGCGGGCGGATCATTCGGGGGGGAGGTCCGAATTCTCTGTCCGGTGGGGTGATATACGTTGTGCCACGTCTTCTGTGCAGTATATGACGGCGGTGTCTTACCATCCGCCGACCCTTCGGCGTTTGGAAAAACATGTCGCCGTCGTCGTCGTCGACGACGAGGACGACGACGACGACGACGACGACGAGAGGCGCCTTTTTCGACTAATTTTTTGGAAAACATGGGCCCTCCTCCTCCAGCTCCCCAGCCACAGCGAAACCGAACCGAAGCTTCACGCGCGACAGCTCAAACGAAGTCGAACCGAACACGAGCAACGTGGCAGTTGAAAGGCAGCCCCCCTCCCTTTGATCTTTTCGCCCCGGGGGGGCGGGTCCTGGAGGGGGTCCGGGGAGGGGGGGTCCCGGGTGAGACCACCATCCTCCTTTGGGGGGTCCTGGGGCTCAAAAGGCCCCAAGACAACCCAAGAGGCTCCAAATATTATCCTAGAGAGCACCGATACGCCGAATAATTGGTCCAAGACGTCACAAATAGCCTCACAGCCCAAGCGGCTGACAAAACGCTCGAATCAACTTCCAAGAGGGATCATACCAACAGCGTCCCAACAAGCAAAATTCCATTAATTCCTTAGGTATTTGAAAAAGTTACTGGCGTTCTCGCCTTTGCGGTTTCCCGACGCCCCAAGATACCACGAAGATTGGCACAAGAGGCCCCCAAGCGGTTTCCAAGACGGCTCCCAAACGACCAAAGAGGGCCCCACGACGGCCCCAGAGGCCTCCCAGACCTGCCCCAGAGGCCCCAAAACGGCTCCAAGAGGGTGCCCACACAGGAGCCAGAACTAACTAACATTTCGAGCCTTCGTCCCCGAGAAGTTCTTCAAGAGGCCCCAAGAGGCACCCAAGAGGCCCCCAGGAAGCTCGAAAAGCCCGCCAAACGGGTACCAAGAGGCTCCCAAGTTGCTCCCAAAAGGCCCCAAAACTGCCCCCCAGGGTCTACGAGCGCGCTCCGACGAGGACCCACAAAGCATCCCTGAGGACTTTGCCCCAAGTCAGCGTCGTCGTCGTCGCCGCCAACGCCGCCGCCGTCGCGTCGTCGTCGTCGTCGTCGTCGTCGTCGTCGTGGTCGTCGTCGTCGTCGTGATCGTCCCCCGTCGGGGTTGGCGGCACCGACCGTAAGGCCTTCCCCATATATATATATATATATATATATATATATGGTGCTATCGAGATGGTGCAATCAATGAGATGCAACCTAGGTGGTGCAATCCATGTATTTAGTGCAACGCAATGCAAAGCAATGCCAAGACATGCAACGCAACGCAATGCAACCTAATGCAGTGCAAAGCCGCGTAAAGCAATGCACCGCATGCATCGCCATGGCAACGCAATGCAATTCAAGGCCATGCGAAGCAATGCAGAGCAATGCAAACCACTGAAAAGCAATGCAAAGCAGCGCGAAGCCGCGACGCGGTGGCGACGGGGCGGCGACGGCGACAACGGAGCCGCCAAACCGACATTCAGGCCCAGACGACGGGCGGCGACGAGGTGGCGACGGGGCGGCGACGGCGACAACGGAGCTGCCAGACTGACATTCAGGCCCAGACGACGGGCGGCGACGAGGCGGCGATGGGGCGGGCGGCGACGTCGACAACATAGCCTCCAGATCGACATTCAGGCCCAATGCCTGAGACCACAAGTATGAACCCTTGAGTGCAAGCACTGGTTGGGGAACAGTGCAACGTGATCGCTTAGTGCCCGCGCATGATCCAGATTTTGCCGCAACGTGCGATTCGCATCGTTTTTGTTGACAGGGATGGTGGGGGTGGTGTTGGCGTGGTTCCGGGTTCACCCCTGGTCAGGTGGTGGAGAGGGTGCATATTATTAGGAACAGTGATAACCCTTCCCCGAAGGGAAGAAGGGGAAGAGAAGCGCTCTCCTGCGCCCTAAAGGGCTGGTGGGATGTTCGGCGTCCGGGGGGGCCTTTAAGCCACTTACGCCCTACAGGGCTGGTGGGATTTTTGGCGTCTGGGGGCCCTCGCCGAGCCTTGGGACTGTCAACCACCGAGCCTCGGGACGAAGGACCTGGCTGTGAAGGATCACGGCGTCCGTGAGTAGGGACCGCTCCGTGCTGCGCCCCGCTCGGCCTGCACAAATTTCAGCTGCGGCGGCAGCCCCGCACCCGAAGGTGCCTGCACCCATTTGACAAGGGGTGCGGCACCCCCCGCGACGCCCAGCCTGGCGGCGCCAGTCTGAACCGACGCGCGGGGCGCCAGGGACGCAAGTGTCCCCAGGAGCGGGAGGGCGGGGCGAAAGCGCGAGCGCCGTCCGCGAAGGCGGGACGCGAGCGCTGGTGCTTGCAGGATAAAGGCGCCAATGCCTGCAACCCGCACGACCCCGAGGAGCGCCGCGATCATCCCCGCGGCGCACCTGCACGGAGCGCGCAACGCAATGCAAGCAGAAGAACAACCCTCGCCCCGTGCGCGCGCGGGCCCTTCTCGCGGGGCCGCGCGCAGCAATGCACATGCCGACGCCCCCTCTCACGCGCGCGAGCCCTTCTCGTGGAGCTGCGCGCCGCGAGGCGCAGGAGAGCGGGAGGCGGCCCGCGCGCACAGCTTGCCTGCCTGCGCGCGGGCCCGGCGCGGGCGCGAAATTTGTGCCCGCGCACAACGCAGCTCAAGTGTGCGCGCGCTTTCGATGACGTTGTGCACCCACAAGAAACAACTCCAGGAAACCAGGGCCGAAGAGAGCAGCACTGGTCGGGCCTCACCTAACGGAGGTCAGCGCTAAAGGAGGGTCTGCCAATTCCTTCTGGCTGACCCAGGGTTGGGAGCCACGTGGGGCCGACTCCCCTTTTGCGCCCTTCGCTGATCCAGGCTTGGGAGCAACTGAGCGGCCGGACTTCGCTAGAGGGCCCTGGCCGACCCAGGTTTACGTTGACCCGGGTTAGTGCGTCCCCGAGTTGGGATGAAGCCTTGCGGAGGTTCAGTGCCGTTTTGAGGACCCCCCTTTCCATCCCCGATCGGTCGCCCTCTCGAGTTGATTGGATGCTCGTTTGGGTGACCTTCCTTGAGCCCACCGAGCGAATCTGCTCAACTCTGGTTCGAATCCAGTCCGCCTCTAGTTCGACTCACGTTGATGGACATTCAATGCAGCATCGACGCAGAAGGAAGGTCCCCTGAACCAACATCTAACCCTCCCCACGCTGACCGCCTCCCGGTGCACGCGGGGGCAGGCTCGGGTACCTCGTGCCGGTGGATTGTGGGCACAACGGCTACCTCGACGAGGTTGGCCGCCCCACCCCCCTCGGCATGAAGGAGGGGTTGTGAGGGAAACGGGCCCTGAGGTATTGTTTTTTCCACCGCATTCGGCCCCCTCGTGGTCCTCCCCTCTCACTGGGAGTGCCAACGAGAACGGTCCAGGATTGCAGAGCTGTGTCCAGCACTCCTCCCTCACGACCTTTTTCCTTCATGCCAGCCCCACTGCCTGCGTTGTGGCTCAGGATCGGGACCCGACGGCGGCGAGGGCAGCGACGAGGACGGCGGCGGCAACAGCGACGACAAGGAAGACGACGACGCTGAGCCGGCGACAATGACGGCGGCGAGCACGACGACCAGGACAGCCGCGACGAGGACGACGGCGGAGAAGGACGACGACGAGGAGGGCGGGGACGAGTGGCGGGGACGGCGGAGGTCGGGCGAGGCCAGCGCGGCTTGTTGCGGGGGCCAGGGGCGAGTCGGGTCGGAGGGTGCGTCTGCTGTCGGAGGTTGCTGGGAGGGTTCGTTGGACAAGGTTGGTTCGCCAGACTGGAGGCCCCCGCAGCCCGACTGGATGCTCCCCAGCTCGACCTGAGGCGCCCTGGCAGCCGTCGAAGTCACCCTTCTTGAGCCAGACCTTCTCGCCGTTCCCGGTGCTTGCTGGGGGACGAGCGCGGCTCACTGCGGGGGGGACGGGGGGATGGTGCCGCACCGAAAATCTCAAGGCGGGGCGGAGGGGGCGCTTTGCCTGCTGAGGGAGCAGCGCGGCTGGCTGCGGGGGAGGGGGGGGCCGTGGGCCTGGTGTCGTGCCAGAACTGAAGATATCGGATGTTTGGCAAATCC
>CAUYUJ010021644.1:102500-136109 GCA_963575745.1 Prorocentrum cordatum
GTTCTTCGCTAACCGATTCAGCTCGCTGCGCGCCGCGGTGAGGTCGGCGACTCTTTCGAGGTCCTCGTTGGCCACATGCCGGGATGCCGCCCTCCACTGCGCGCGCGCAATAGCCCGTGGAGGCGCCCAACATATCCTCGACGTGCGCCAGGACAGTTGCGCTGAACTTGTCGTCTCCGAAGCTTGGGAAAAGCCAGTCATCCATCGTGCCCTCTGGGAGCGGCCAAGGCCGGGCCAGCGGCGACTGAGGGCCCCGCCCCGCCTGCACAGGCGTCGCTTGACGGGCGGCAATCGGCCCGCGCGCGTCATTCCATCGAATAGCCGCGCCTCTCTTCAATATGCCAAGTCCCATTGATCCGCGGACGAAGACTGGGTTAGGAAATCCGTAGCGAAACCCAGTCTTTCAAAAGCTGCCGTTTGAGGTCGACGCCATGCTCTGACGCCCAATGCGTAGAGTGAAGAACTGTGGTCAGACATCCCCCTCGCTCCGCACCTGCAACCGCGGCAGACGCATCTCTTGTCAACCCCTAAAGCACCGAAGGTGGAGCCCCGGCAACCTGGCGGCCAAAAACTCCAACGGGATAAACGCCCGCGCTCCACAGCTTCCAAGCAGTGGAACGAGAGCGCCCCAAACGTCGCATCCACATGACCTTGCGCTGTCGACGTCGCGCCCGCGCTCTGCGTTTCGTTTTTATTTTGGAAGCGCGAGTTCTGGAAGCCGTCACATCTGTTTTCCGATTCACAGTCTCGCGCGCATATTCCACGGGGATACCGTGCCCGCGAAGACGGCGATGCAGCACAAGTCCAGCGTCGTCGCTGCAGGCCACTGATCTGGCCCTAGCAGATACCGCCGGCCTCAGTTCCTGCGACCCCTTCGCCGCGAGCGCAGCCGAGCCGCCCAGCTCCTCGATCACCTGCTGCCTCGGCCACGTTGACACTGTCGCCCATGCAGCTCCGCCTCCCGCGCGCGGCCGTCAACGATGACCCGCGCCCGCCAGTCGGAGCAGCATTGCCTTGGCCAGCGGCGCGCTACGACACGAGCCTGCAACGATGGGCCGAGACACCGGCAACGCCTCCGAAATCACGTTGCTGTTCTTCTCGAGTTTCGGCGACGCGTGCACGCCAATCTCCATCAGCAGGATATCCGGGGGGAACCCTACGTTCAACTCAGTCTTCAGCTGCGGAGCGAAGCTCCACCCCGTCATGAAACGTGGCCAAATCTGATAAGTGCGCGGCGCGCTCAAATACCATCCCGCTCGAGCCCTCGCCCATGATTGCACGAGTCGGCGCCGCTCTCAGCGCCGATGCGCCCGCGATGGCTGCGTCCCAGAATGCAGACAACGACGAGGGCCGCTCGCTCGCAGCCCTTGACCCCTCCTTGGGTCAAGCCCTCTGGGCCATCGGGGCCAGGCCCCGCACCCCATGGTCTCCTGCCTCCTTCGCGGTAGCGGCGCCGAGCACGGTGCTGAGCGATGGCGGCCAGATGCCCCGCTGCTCGAAATAATCCACTATACCTATACGACCACCCTTCGGGTGATAAGGAGGTGAGGGGGGGAGGGACCAACGTCGCACTCGATCGATCTCACTATCGAACTCACTACCGATCTCACAATCGATCTCAACCGATGGATCTCACAATCGGGCGGACTATCGATGTCACTATCGATCTCACAATCGATCTCACATTCGGTCTCGCTATTGATCTCACAATCGATACCACAATCGATCTCACAATCGATCTCACATTCGATCTGGCTATCGATATCACTATCAAACTCACTATCGATCTCATTATCGATCTCACATTCGGTCTCACTATCGATCTCACTATCGGTATCACAATCGATCTCACAATCAATCTCGCATTCGGTATCACTATCGATCTCACTATCGAACGCACTTTCGATATCATTATCGATCTCACGTTCGGTCTCACTATCGATCTCACTATCGATATCACAACCGATCTCACAATCGATCTCACATTCGGTCTCATCATCGATCTCACTATCGAACTCACTATCGATCTCATTATCGATCTCAATCGATCGATCTCACAATCGATCTGACTATCGATCTCACAATCGATCTCACAATAGATCCCACAATCGATCTCACATTCGGTCTCACTATTTGTCTCACTATCGATATCACCATCGATATCACAAACGATCTCCCATTCTGTCTCACAATCGATCTCACTACCGATACCACTATCGATCTCACTATCGATATCACAACCGATCTCACAATCGATCTGACATTCGGTTTCACGTTCGATCTCACAACCGATATCACTATCGATCTCACTATCGATCTCACATTCGACCTCACTATCGATCTCACAATCGATCCGCATCACCATCAACAGCATCATCGGGACACCATCAACACCATCATCATCATCATCATCATCATCATCATCATCATCATCATCAGCAGCACCATCATCATCATCAACATCATCATCATCATCATCATCATCATCATCATCATCATCATCATCATCATCATCATCATCATCATCATCATCATCATCATCATCATCATCATCATCGGGACACCGACGGGGCACCGACCGGGACACGGGCGGGACACCGCGGGCCCCCGGCCGCCCGGAAGGGAATCATTTGGTCCGGCCGCGCCTCAGCCACACGGGACACCAGCGGGACACCGGCGGGACACCGCGGGGCCCCGGCCGCCCGGAAGGGAGTCATTTGGTCCGGCCGCGCCTCAGCCACACGGGACACCAGCGGGACACCGGCGGGACACCGCGCGCCACTGGCCGCCCGGCGGAGAATCATTTGGTCCGGCCGCGCCTCAGCCACAGGAGACTTTCTCTCGCCCGCCCACGCAGCTTCGCCTCGCCCGCACGGCACGCACGAACACGAAACCGAGATCGATTTCCCGGTAGGGGGGCTCTCCGTTCCACTTCGATCTCACGCCCTCACCTCCGATCAGTAAAGGTTTGCCGAGCACCAGGTGGCTGCCTCCGACTGTCAAGCGGACTCCACACGTCCGCGCCACTCGAATCCTTCGCAGGAATCTCGGGCGGTGCAGCGCCAAATCCAAGGTCGCGATGGGGGGGGGGGCGGGCCCAGCGGCGCAGCTTCCATGACGACTGGCATCACGTTCAAGATGTCCTCCTCCGCCTCCTCCTCCTCCTTCTCCGCCCTGCCTCCTCTTCCTCCTCCTCCTTCTTCGCCCTGCCTTATTCTTCTCATCCTTTCCTCCTCCTCCGCACTGCCTCCTCATCCTCCTCGTCCTCCTCCTTCTCCTCCTCCTCCTCCTCCTCGACCTCGGGGTCCACTCAGAAGCCAAGCCCTGCAACGTGGCCTGAGTGTCCGTCGTCGCCGAGCCCGTCTGATCAAAGCCCTCCCCCGCAGGAGGCGGGGAAGGCTCGACACGTCGACACGCGCAAAATCTGGCTTCTCGGCCCACATATCCTGCACCCATTTCACACAGGAAGGCCTGGACACCATCATAGATCTGGCCGCCGAGATCTGCCCGCCTCCGGGCGCGGTTCACCAACTCCGCGAGCGACTCGTCTTGCGCTAAGTCCAAGCTGGCGACCAGCCCCTTCCAGACACAGATGTCATCAGCCTTCGGCTTCTTTTGGTGGTCCCCAAACGTGGTTGTGAGAACACCCGGTGGTGAGTTTTGGGCGATTTGGGTAATGGTGTTCGAGCGCTGGCTGGCCCAGGAAACGCAAAACCTTGTGGCGACCGCGATTTCTTTGGGGAATCGGGGTCACCACCGGGTGTCTCACCACCTGGTTTGGAGACCACCAATTCTTGCCGAAGTACTCCTCATCCTTGCCCGAGTCCAGCTGCCCGAGCAGAGTCTGAGCCTTCAGCGCGCACAGGGCTGCTGGCGCCGGGTCGTGTGGGGGGCCTCTGGGGTCGTCTTTGGGGCCGTGTGGGAGCCGTTTTGGGCCGTCTAGGGGCTGTTTTGGGGGGATCTTTCGACTAGACGTAAGAGTGACCTTTCGCCGGAGTGACCTTGGGTGCGGGCCAAATGGGGTCCCCCGATTGCCTCGCTCGCTGCGATATTAGCGTCTTGCGCGCTCGAGTTGGACCTCCTCGCGCCCCCCAAAAAGCCACGCACCAAAGGTCACTCTTACGTGCAGCCGAATCTTGGGAGCCTCTTAGGCCGTCGTGGAGCGTCGGGAAGCCGAAAAGGCGAGAGCACTAAAATCCTGCAAAATCCCGTTGGGAATCCATGAATGTTGCCTCCTGGGGCCCTCCTGGGGGCCTTTTGGAGGCCCCTTGGGGCGTCTTCGGGGCATCTTGGGCCGTCTGGAGGCCATGTTGGCCATCCTGGAGGACCGTTCGGCGACTCTGGGCCGTTTTAGGTGCCCCAGTAGGGCCCTCACGGCTCGTTTCGGTGCCCTCTATCCTACCATGATGCGCTCGGGCCGGGCCCCGGGATCTGGGCGAACCCCGCCCCCTCCAAATCGACCAGACGGGGCTCCGTGGGGAAGGGTTGGGGGAGGGGGAAGCATCTCACACAAGTTGATCCAGACTTTGTCGCAGAGTGCACTGTCTAGTGTATTGAGACAGGGATGGTGGGGGGGTGAGGGTCGACTTTGCTTCGGGTCGTACCCCAGTCGAGTGGGGGTCTTTACTAAAACGGAGCAGAAGTTAAGCACTCTCCGAAGGGGAAGACGGGGTTTGGAAGAGAGGCCCCCCCTTATCCGCCGACGCCCAGGGCTGGTGGGATGTAGTTTGCGGGCGTAATGTTTGGATTCCTGTAGGCCGCAAGAGGGCCTTCGTCGCAGGAGCTACGCTCGTCTCGAAAACTTGGTCGGGATGATTATCAGGAGAAGTTGGGAGGGGAGGTGGTTGAAGGGCACATGATGGGGGAAGAATATGATGGGACCGGAGTGGGGTGCCCGTGGACTTGTCTTGAGGCGATTTCGATTAGAGTAGGAAGGACGCCTCTCTTTGCAAGAAAAGCATGACTCCCACGCACCACTGGTTGATTATTGGGCCGTCTTGGGCGCCTCCTGGGCCGTCTCGATGCTATCTTGACTCGTCGTGAGGCTACCTTGGGCCAGATGGACGCTGTGGTGGACTGTCTTGGCGCTCTGTTTGGGCCGTGTTTGGCTTCGGGAGAGGCTCCAGAGGCCCTGCTGGATGCGGTTAGCAGCCCCGACCTCGCTAGCCCCCCCCCCGCCCCCCCTCCCCCCCTCAAACAGCATTTTACATCCCAGGACAGGGGGAAAGTGGGAGGGGACAGTTCAATATCTCACATACCTTTCCACCCTTCTGTTTGGGACTCTCGTCGAGTGTTTTCGGGGCTTCTGGGGCCGTTTGGGGGCGTCGTGGGCGTCTTGGAGCGAGATTTGCAGCGCGCTTCGGCCCTATGGGGCTTCCTGGAAGGAGTCTTGGAGCCTCTGGGGACCTTGTCGGGGCCTTTCGGCGCTTCTTGGGAGCCTCTTGGGTCAAAAGAAGCGTCTGATAGCAGAAAAGGTTTGAACCCGAAGCACGTTCAAAACCCGCACGACGTTGACGGAGTTGGCCTCTGGAGGCCCTCTCAGGAAGCTGTTCGGGGCTCACTCGTCGAGTGAGCCGTCGTGGAGCGAGATTTGGGGCGTAGCCAGGCTCTTTTTGACGGTCTACAGCGTGCTCGCGAGGGATTCCCATGGGGCCCCCAGCAATGGCGGCACCGCCCGCACCCCCAGTAGTGATTTCTGCGGCTGACGTTCTGCCACATTGCGCAAAGTGTCGCCAAACCCACCGTCCCTGTCAAAAGCCATGCAAAGTGTCGCCAGGTTCGCGAGCATTGTGCATTGCGTGCAGGCGTGCACCTGCGATCACTCCTGTTTTTTCGAGAAGGTGGTGGGCCTGCACGCAGCAGGCGGTATGCCACCACCACCACCCACCTTGGCATCGCTCGGACGTGTGCATTTTCACTCGGCGGGAACCATCGAGGACCATCCTGAACCATCGAGCAGAAAAGACACACGCACGAAGCCGAAACACGCACGGGGACTGGGCGCCCGAGCGACGGCAAGCCGCGCCGCCCCCGGCAGAACGAACTCTGCACGTCTGGTTGGACTCGGGGGTGGCAAAGAGGGGGGTGATGACTAGGGGGGGGGGGGGGGATATCGTGGCGTGGGCCACGATGTTCCCCCAGATGTCCTGGCGCCTCTTCTTGTTTCATTACGTCCCTGCCCCCCCCCCCCCGCTGGGCCGCGCACCTGCCGCCGGTCATGATTTGCACCCCCCCCTCTTGGACACCCCCCTCTTGGCCGCTGCCGAGCCCAGCGACTGCTCGATCAAAGCGCGCCGTCCACGATCTACTCGATCCACCACGGCCTGGTCCGAGAGCGCCAGCAGCGGGCGCGACGCCTGCGCCTCGTAGACCGTCGCGGCTGCCGCGCCTCCCTTGGAGAGGTTGCACCTCCCCTCCTCGTCCTCCTCCTCCTCCTCCTCCTCCTCCTCCTCCTCCTCCTCCTCCTCCTCCTCCTCCTCCTCCTCCTCCTCCTCCTCCTCCTGGACACCCCCCTCTTGGCCGCTCCCGATTGGTTGGGCGGGACGGTGGGCCTGCGCACGGCGGGCCGCACACGCCGGCCTCCCCGGCGATCCTCGACGGCAGCCCATGCAGCGCAGGCACGGGGCGCCCGCGCAGGAGTCCAGATGCTCACCACCCACCAAAAACCACCCCAACCCAATCCGGAGGAGGAGGAGGAGGAGGAGGAGGAGGAGGAGGAGGAGGAGGACGAGGACGAGGAGGAGGACGAGGACGAGGAGGAGGAGGAGCAGGACGAGGAGGAGGAGGAGGAGGAGGAGGAGGAGGAGGAGGAGGAGGAGAGGAGGAGGAGGAGGAGCCCGTGCAGTTTGTGCTGCTTTCTGGTTTTTGCCATGGATGGTGCGGGGGGCGGCGGCGGCACTGCACGCGGCATGCGGTCATGACCGCACCCCGCGGCCCTGGTCAAGAGGTATTCGGAGCGCTCGAGGGGCATCCGCGCGTGGTCCAGACCCCACAGTCGGGGCCCTGAAGAAGTAACCCTTTTCGTTGGGGAGGAGCTCCGCGTTCCTGAAGTGTTTCGCAGCTTGCCTTGGATTGTCCTTAGGTCTTCGATACGAAATCGAAATTCAACTTATGGAAAATGGGGGCCTCGTTCCTTATTTAGGGTTCCTTAGGTCAACGTCCCGACTGTAGTGCAAGGTGCGCTGCGTATCGTTTTTTTCTCAGGGGTGGTGGGGGGGGTCGGCATGGTCCAGGGTTTGTCGACAGTCGGGTGGGGGAGGGGGTGAACACTATGAAGGAGCAGTGATCAATGTTTGTCTGAAAGGGAAGAGGGCGAAATGGAAGAGGAAACCTTCTAAACCACCTCCTCCGCCCAGAGGGCTAGTGGGATTATGATAGTTTGATTGCTAATGGCCCGTCGGGTCTCGCGTGCCCGAGCGAAGGTGGAACTTGCATAATTTTCTTTGTCCCATGTCTGCGCACCGCTGGCCTTCTCAAAAATCGAGCTTGACAGAGTTCCCTTGAGGCCTCCAGAACCCCAGCCAGAAATTTCGAGATCGTCAGGTCGTCGGTCCTCTCCGTCCCATACTTCCGATATCGCGATTTTTGTCAGCACAGGGCCCCCCAGAAGTCCCAACCCCTTCCCCAGGCTAGGTTTGCATCCTGATTGTTTGTTGACAGTCCCGGGCCCTGGAAACGCTCCCCCAGAGGCCGCAAATGACGCTGGAGGAATGGATTCCTCCCCCCTCGCACTGCCGTCCCTTCTTGGCCCCACCAGTCGGAGGGGATCGCAGTAAACACCAATGAGCCAACTATTTCGGCGAAGGAGCTCGCTGTACAGCTGCAGCATCCCACAGCTCGAACAAATGGAGCGTCTGTGCACCGAGCTCCCTGGCCGACAAGACGACTTGGTGCATGCCGCGCCTTTTTGTCGCAGGTCAGGCACCCCAGGTGTGGCAGTGAGAGCCGCATGGTCGCCCATTGGCCCCGAACTCCTGCATGCGTAGGGCTGTTCGCCGTTGTCTGGCCACCCCGCCAGCACACGGTGCAGATGGAGAAAAAATGTAGTGGTTCAAGGTGAGGGGGCTTACCTCAGCACCTTACCAGCCTGAACAAGCATGCCTATCTCTACGATTGGCACCCGCTTGTCTCGAGGCCGATCTTACCGATTCCTCGAGCTTACGAGGGCACATCCCCAAGATTATCTGCGCCCTGCGCTTGACAAACTTAGCGGTAGGGATGAGCTCGAGGCTGCTCTCACAGTCCTCTACCTTCGATCCACCCCCCTGCTCTCCCCACTGGGGCCTCGGAGTCACCGAGAACGTTGCAGGGCGGCGCCCTCACGGTCTCAACGACGTTGGGCCCGCAAGATGTATCCATGGGGGGGGGCTACCGCCCCATCGCCGCCTTCCGCAGGGGGCGTCCCCCGCGTGCGCGTGGAGCGGTGTCCGCGACCGTCCTGTCCGGTGCGCCGCTGCCACCTCCCAGGGTCCGTTTCTTTCAATTCGAACGATCCGATTCGATGTCGACTTCGGCCGCCTCGATCCGGTTCGATTCAAACGTTCTGAAGATCCGCTGCGGCCCCCGAGGCTTGCATGGCGTTGCTGTGCCTCCCGGCGCAGCCGATCCGATTCCGACTCGGTGCGGGTGCGGCCCGATCCGACGCCCTTTTCGGTCCGAACTGCTCCTTTGGTCCGATCCTGCCGGGGCCCTGTGGGCCCCGTGGCAGCCGCCAGGCGGCGCGCCTCGGCGCTCCTGGGGCGCGGGCGGGCGCCCCGCTGTCCGACCTGCCCCCGCGGGCGGGGATAGCTTTTCCTCTCTCTCTCTCTCTCTCTCTCTTCCTCCTCCTCCCCCTCCTCCTCCTCCTCCTCCTCCTCCTCCTCTCCTCCTCCTCCTCCTCCTCCTCCTCCTCCACTTTCTCCTCCTCCTTCTGCTCCTCCTCCTCTTGCTCCTCCTCCTCCTCCTCCTCCTCCTCCTCCTCCCCCTCTCCTCCTCCTCCTTCTCCTCCTCTTCTTCCTCCTCCTCATCATCATACCCCCGTCCCTGGTGGGTCCGCCAGGGACGGGGGCAGGCCTGCCGATGCCGAGACCCCCCCAGGAGCCATCTCGATCCGATCGATCCGAGTCGATGTCGATTCCGGCCAGCCCGATCCGATCCGATCCGATGTGCATGTTGGGGCGATCCATTACGGTCCGACGCTCGCCGCATGCTGCTGCTGTGCAGCCTGGCGCGGCCGATCCGATCCGATTGCGATTAGGCGCCGATGCAGCCGGACCCGATGCACATTCCGACCCGATCCGATTTGCCGATCCGATGTTGCCCGATCCTGCCCCAGCGCCCCTCCTCACTATTCGGGCCCGACGAGATTGTTCATAGGCAACGGGGGGGTATTGAATCTAGTGCATGCCGCTGGCTTCGGTCCTGCCGCCGGGCCCACTCCTCGATACATGGGCGCCTCCTGGCGCCAAAAGGGCGCCAGGAAAACCAGCTACTCCAGATTTCGTAATAAAGGGAGGGGGGTCTCATTTCGGGGGGGGTCTCTTCCAGGCTATCTTGGAGGGCCTGGGGGGTCTGGGGACGATGTTTCGGAGGGTTCTCCCACGGGGGAGGTCTGAAATGGCTTGTCTTGGAGGGTCCAGACCCCCTCCCTTTTATTACGAAATCTGGAGTACGTGAGTTGGTTCCCTACCATGTTGCGTGTCCGCCGCAAAAATATAGACACATACACCCTCTAATGGAGCGGCCCTGGGCCCCAGAAGAGTTTGGCGGGGTATAGATCACCACCTGAGGGCCAGCGACTCTATACACCGCCGCCCTCTCTGAAGGTACACACAGAGTTTGTCGGCGGGTGCCTGCGTGTATGCTACATGACGTACTTTGCTACCTACCCTTTCTCGAAGAGGAAAAAACGGCATGAACATAAACTTTTGGCGCTCTACGCGGACTTCTTGGATCCGCGCTGGGCCCCCCCAGCCCCCCCTGGCGGCGCCTCCAGTGCCGCCCCTGGCTCGCTCCAAGCGCCAGGGAGGCGGGTCCAGCGCAGATCCTGAGAAATCCGCGCCGAGCACCAAGAGTTGATGTTTACGCCGTGTTTTCTCCTGCGTTCGTCCCCCCCGACCCGTGCCACGCCCCAGGACCCCATGGGCCCCGTGGCGACAGCCTACGGCGCACCCCGGCACGCCTGAGGGGCGGCAGGCGGGCGCTTTCGGCCCCCGAGTCTCACGCGCGGCCAGGGCGGGCCAGCCTTCGGAGGGCGACCTCCGCGCAAAGGGCTCCGCCCGCGCCTCGCGCAGCAGAAGGCCCCCGCGAGGAGGAGGAGGAGGAGGAGGAGGAGGAGGAGGAGGAGGAGGAGGAGTGCCTCGGGCAGGCCGCATCGTCTCACCGATCCCCACCGGGCCACGGCATCGCAGCCGTGGCCAGGCCGCGACGCTTTGGGACCCTGGAGGCCCCCATCGCCAGAGTGGTCCTCGGGGAGCGGCGCAAAGCCCGAGGCCACGCGGTCATCCCAAGCCCCCGCCGACTCCACGCACGGCGTGGTCATTGCGCCGGGTGGGGGCCCCCCAATTGGAGCCCCAGGAAGCCCCTGGGCGGGGGGACCGTGGGCTTCCTTCCGGCCTCGGCATCTTCAGGATCCCAAAGCGTCGCGGCTGGGCCACGGCATCTCCAGGATCCCGGAGCGTCCCGGCCTCTTCAGGACCGTATCCCCACCGGGCCATGGCATCTCAGCCCCCACCATCTTGGCCACCCAGTTGGGGGATAGGCCACGCGAAAGCCGAAGGGAGCAGCGCAGATGCCCATCCAGGGGGGCGATTCGCACAATGGGGGCACGGCCGCGTCAGTGGGGATAGGGGTCGGTTAAAAGATGCTGATGTAAGGGAATTGGTCCCAACCATCCTGTGGTGTTGGATCCTCGTTTTGAAGAGAGAGCGCCCCGCGTTCATTCCTTCCTTCCGCTGCCCCATCCCTCCTCCCATCGTCGTCATCATCATTAGCATCATCATCATCATCATCATCATCATCATCATCATCATCATCATCATCATCATCATTAGCATCATCATCATCATCATCATCATCATCATCATCATTGGATTCCCTTCGAGGATTACCTGTTAAACTTGGAACGAAACAGAGAAGATTAGCATGGCGCCTGCGCAAGGATGACACCACAAATCGAGAAGCATATACAATCAGCATCAACATCATCATCATCAGCATCAACAGCATCGTCAATATCATCGTCTTGTTGTTTTCCCAACCATCTTGTGGTGTTGTGTCCTCGTTTTGAAGAGACACCGCCCCGCGTCACCTCACCTCACCTTCCGCTGCCCACTCCTCCATCCCAGCTGTTCGTTCCCCCCTCCTCTCCCTCCTTGCCTCTGCTCTCCCCAGTGGCACAGGCCGCACGCGTCAATGCCACTGATTTAAGCACACCCCTCACACGGATCGTGGCCCCACAGGGAGTTCCACCGAAGGCCCCATTGGCAGGGTCCGCATGCGGGGACCGCCACCCACTTTGGCACACCCTTCACGAGGACCGTGGCCCCACAGGTAGCTCCACTTCAGGCCCCAGCGACAGGGTCCGCACGCGGGGACCGCCACCCATTCTGGCACACCTTTCACACGGTTCGCGGCCCCACAGGGAGCTCCAGCGGCAGGGTCCGCATGCGGGGACCGCCACCCATTTAAGCACCCTCTTCGCGCAATCCAGCAGCTGCCCAGCGCCCTCTCCGCCCGACCATTTCACTGTCGCGACGCACCACCCCCGCCCCACCCAGCAGGACGCCCCGCCCGCCGCCTCTTTTCATTGCTCCGCAGCAGCCCAGCGCCCCCCTCCGCCCCGACAGTACTAATTTCGCGACCCCCCCCCCTGCAAGGCGCCCCCCCCCCGCCGCCGACACCCCGCCCCGCCCCGCGCCGCCCCCCAGCGGCCATCTGCTCTGACCGTTCGTTGTTCGCACCGCGCCCCCTCCACTACCGCCACCCCCACAGTCGCGCCGCGCCGCCCCGCGCGGCCCTCCCAGCCCCCCCCCCAGCGCGACCGCCTCCGCCCAAATAGTTTCACTTTCGCATCGCACCGCCCTTCACCCCCTCGCCCGTTTCCCAATATGGCGCAGCAGCCCAGCGCCGCGCCGCCCCCACCCACCCCCCCCGCCCAAGCGGAAGCTGCCCCACGGCGCGTTGAACCATTTCGGCTCAAACCCGCCATGGAGTCGCGCACCGCACACCCACGGAGTGTTCGAGGGGCACCTTGCGCATCAAGGTTGGCCAGGCGGCACAAATCTCATGCACCCCATGGCCATGGGCACGCAATTCTTCCGTTCACTGGACGTCACGGGGCCTTGGTTGGGGCAGATCGAGCTGGAGGGCATTTCAATGTAGCTGCTTTGTGCATGGTCATAATTCACAGAGGTCCCGCGCAGGTTCCGCCCCGGGCCGAAGGCTGGATTAGAGGCGCGCGGGCTTCGAGCCCATCTAAGCCCCTCACCCCTCGGCCCGGGCGCACCTTTTGGGCCGGGCCTCAAAAGTTCCGCCCCAGGCCGAGGGTTGGGTTGGAGGCACGGGGACTGCGACACCATCTAAGCCCTTCACCCCTCGGCCTGGGCGCACCATCTTGTTGCGCAGTGTCCGGATGGAGCTCACACCGTCAGAAGCGCTACCTTCTTGCTCGGCCAGTGGTGAGGTTGTTCGAGGATGAGTCGATCTATTTCGAGGTTGCCCGGTGATCCTTGGCCAGGGCTTTATAGAGTCGATGTCACTTCAGCTTAGGCACCAGTTCAGAGTGGCCGTGGAATGTGATGGCTTGGTTTCAGATCTCAAGATGTCTAAACTATCAGCTCTGCGGCATATGTCCATTTGCGTTTGCTGGAATCCTGTCTTAAAAGCTCTGACGGAGGTGGACAGTTACGCGGGCCCTTCGTCATCTGAACGGCGCGACATTTCCGGCGTGACATTTCCAGTGAATGAATTACGACTTCGCCATTTTACCATTCCCATTCCACGCCCCCCCTCGCAAGCGCAAGCGGCCCCACGGCGCGCTGAGCTATCTTGGTTCAAATCCGCCACGGAGTCGCGCGCCGCAATTCCACGGAGCGCTCGCGGGGCACATTGCGCAGAACGCATGCAGTTCTCCCATTCACTGAACGTTGCAGGGCCTTGGCTGGGGCAGATCGAGCTGGAGGGCACGTCAATTTAGGCTGCGTTGGGCATGGTCATAATTCACTGAGGTCCCGCGCAGGTTCCGCCCCGGGCCGAGGGCTGGGCGGGGGGCGCGCGGGCCTCGAGCCCATCGAAGCCCTTCACCCCTCGGCCCGGGCGCGCCTTTTTTGGCTCGGTTTCGAGAAGTTCCGCCCTGGGCCGAGGTGGTTTGGAGGCGCGGGGACAGCGACCCCATTTAAGTTTTTCATCCATCGGCCTGGGCGCGCTATCTCTTTGCGCAGCGCCTGGAGCTCACGCCGTCAGAAGCGCCACCTTTCTGGTCGGCCAGTGGCGAGGCTATTCGTGGACGAGGCGATCTATTTCGAGGATGCCCGGTGGCCCTTGGCTAGGGCCTGATAGAGTCGATGTCATTTCAGCTTAGGCGCTGGCCCCTTCCGAGTAATTGTGCAATTTGATGGTTTGGTTTCAGATCTCAATATGTTTATGCCATCAGCTCTGCAGAATAGTTAAATTTGTGCCCGCTGGAATCATGTCTCGAAAGCTCCGGCGGAGGCGAACAGCCCCCCCCCCGTGGGGGTGGTATCTTTGTGTAGGTGGCTTGTGTGTGTGTGTCCTTGTGTGTGTGTGTGTCTCCAGCTTTCTCATTGCCTTTCTCGTTTCCTGTATCCTTCGGTATTTCCCATTATCATTATCTCTCTCTCTTTCTCTCTCTCTCTCTCTCTCTCTCTCTCTCCTTCTCTCTCTCTCTCTCGCTCTCTGCCGTTCTTGCCACGCCCCCCTGGGCTTCATTGTGGCCCTCTGCGCCTTGTCGCAGGGAAGCTAAGACTCTCGGGGGAGCTGCGTAAATCAATAAATGCGAGAAAAAACAGCGGCGCCACAGATGCGCCATAAGTGTGGAAACATATGGGAAACGCATTAGAAACGCTTGACGGCGTAAACGTGCGAACACACTATTACTTCATGTATTTATTGTTTCTAGTCAGATTATTTGGGATTCTGTGTGAAAACACGAAATGCCAGAAAAAACAGCGGCGCCACCGATGCGCCAGAAGTGTGGAAACATATGGGAAACGCATTAGAACCGCTTCAAGGCGTAATCGTGCGCACACACTATTACTTCATGTATTTACAGATTTTAATAATATTATTTGGGATTCTGTGTGAGAGCAATGCGTGCGAGAAAAAAAACAGCGGCGCCACAAATGCGCGAGAAGTGTGAGAACATATGGGAAGCGCATTAGAAACGCTTGAAGGCGTAAACGTGCGAACACATCATTACTTCATGTAGTTTTGGTTTTTCATTCAGATTCTTTTGATTCTGTGTGAAAACACGAAATGCCAGAAAAAACAGCGGCGCCACAGATGCGCCAGAAGTGTGGAAACATGTGGGAAACGCATTAGAACCGCTTCAAGGCGTAAGCGTGCGCACAAATTATTATTGCATGTATTTATGGATTTTTTTATAATATTCCTTTGGGTTCTATGCGAAGACATTAAAAATCAATGAAAACGATATGTTTTTTTCAATATTATTGTTCAAAAGTCAATAAAAAACTATGTGTTTTCCCATCTTCTTAATCGAAAATCAATTAAAACGCTGCGTTTTCCAATAATTCCAACTATTTCTAATATTTTCAAATAAAAACGCTGTGTTTTCCAATTTTCCAATGTTTTTCAAGGTTTCGGGTACGGCAACGGGGCGACGCGCGATCCTTGCTGGAAAACATTGAAAAATATTGGAAAATTGGAAAGCACAATGTTTTTATTGGAAAATATTGGAAATAATTGGAATTATTGGAAAACACAATGTTTTCATTAATTTTTGTTCAAAAAGATGTTAAAACACAGCGTTCTTATTGATGGTTCATTAAAATAATTGGAAAACGCAGCGTTTTTTTTTTATTGTTTTTTAAATAAAAAATTGGGAAACACAGCGTTTTTTTTTATTAATTTTCAATTAAAAAGATTGGAAAACACTGCGTTTTTATTGATTTTAAAAAATAATTAAAAAAAAAAACATTGAAAAAAAAACGCGTTATTATTGATTTTCCATTAAAATAATTGGAAAACGCAGCGTGTTTAATGATTTTTGGTGAAAATATTGGAAAACACAGCGTTTTCATTGATTTTTCATTAAAATAATTGGAAAACGCAGCGTTTTTATTCAGTTTTTAATACAAAGATTGGAGAACAAGCGTTTTTTATTGATTTTCGATTAAAAAGATTGGAAAACACAGCGTTATTATTGATTTTTCATTGAAATAATTGAAAACGCAGCGTTTTTATTGTTTTTAAATAAAAAACTGGAAAACACAGCGTTGCCGTACCCGAAACCTTGAAAAACATTGGAAAATTGGAAAACACAGCGTTTTTATTTGAAAATATTGGAAATAATTGGAATTATTGGAAAACACAGCGTTTTTATTGATTTCAATAAAACCTTCTGGATGCGGAATCCATCCATTTCTATTGAATTCCAATTGGAATCTAATTAGAATCCAAATAGAAATCCTCTGGACCTGGGACCCGTTCTCTTTCGATTGAAATCCTATTGAAATCTCATTGGATTTCAATAGAATCTTCTGGATGCGGAATCCATTCCATTTCTATTGAAATCCAATTGGAATCTAATTAGAATCCAAATAGAAATCCTCTGGATCTGGGCTCCGCTCTCCTTTCATTGAAATCCAATCAAAAGCAAACGAAAAACTAATACAGACAGAAAGAACGAGAGGGAGAGAGAGAGAGAGAGAGAGAGAGAGAGAGAGACAGCAGAGAGAGAAACCAGGAAACACACACAAGCCACCTACACAAAGATACCACCCTTACGCCCCCCCCCCCCCCCTACATCTTTCACCAGTGCCAGTTGCACACGGCCCCTTCGTCATCTGAGTGGCGTGATGGTTGTGATTAATGAATTATGATTTCGCCATCCACTCCATTCCCCGCCCCCCCCCCCCTCCCCAGAAGCTCGGCGACCCCCGCTGGTGATCCCTCGCGCAGTGCTGAACTGTTCATTTCGGCTGCTCAATTCTCGATCCTAGCCCGGGTCAAACACTCGCAGCTATTAGTCGCGCGCGCGGTGCATCTTCCAAACAAGAGTAACTCTCCAGTGCGTTATACTCCGCTCGCGTTTGGCGCTCCGCAAACGCACGTAGCACCCCGCATTGGCAGATGCATTGAGGAGGCGGCGGGGGCGGCGGCAGTCTGCGAGGTTCTGAAGAAGCCCGCCGCAGGTGCTTAATTGCCCCGCAGATGTCTGGCGCTTCGCGCACCCCCATCAGCCCATCCAGAAGCACATCGCCAGGCGGGTTGCCTTGACACGGGAAGTGTAGAAGGCGCAGCGCAGCGCAACAGCCGCCTTGGAAGCATTTTCTCGAAGGTCTTTTGGACCCATCTTGGGGCTCTCCTGGGGCCCTCGCGGGGCCATTGGGCGCGCTATTGAGGCCCTCTTGGGGCTTCCTTGGGGCCCTCGCGGGGCTCGTCGGCGGGCGCGGGGGCCCGGGGGCCTCTCGGGGCCACCTGGGCCCCCATGATTCAATGAGAGGGGGGGGGGAAATTCAACCCCTTCCTTCCTAGGAAAACATGGCGTCTCGAAGCCTGCCCGGGGCGCTCTTGAGCGTTTTGGGGCGCTCTTGGGGCTGTCTCGGGTTTTCTTGAGCCCCTCCCGGGGCGCCCTGGGGCCGTCTCGGGGCTGCCCCGAGGCCTCGCGGGCCCGCTGGAAGTGAATGGGCGAGAAGGCAAACGAGCATGATTTCTCCTTCGCGCACGCGCGCCGTCTCAGCGCACTCGAGCTCCAGCGCCTTCGCCGCCCCCTTCGAACTGGGCGCCGATCAGCTCGTTGAACTCGCCGCCCGCGCCCGCGGCCTGTTGGCGGACGGCAGCGGAGCAATGGGGCTTCGGACCACCCCCCCACACACACACACACACACACACACACACACACACACACAACCACCACCACCACCACCACCACCACCACCACCACCACCCCACCCACCCCCCCCACCCCCCACACACACACACACACACACACACACACACACACACACACACACACACACACACACACACACACGCACGCACGCACGCACGCACGCACGCGCGCACGCGCAGGCGCAGGCGCACGCGCACGCGCACGCACACGCACACACGCACACGCACACGCACACTCGAGCGGGGGGGGGCACGACATGGGAACAACGATCCGAAACGAACGAAGTGGGTCTAAGTGGGGTGGGCCAGCCTGACAGCACGGAGTTGGCGCGCGCGGGGCGGGCCAGCATAATGCGAAAGCAGGTCAGCGTTGCGTTAGTTGTTCCTGTGCGCGTCGCCACCTAAACGATCCACGTTTGACAAACGTCTGGCAGATTGCTTCGAGCTGGCCTTCGCACGTTCGTGAGCGCCCCCGAAATTTCCCGAAAATACCCCGTGAATTTCCCGCGGGCTTCTCGTGGATTCATCGTAAACATGTGGCGGGGTCCCCTCAGGCGCGCCTCAGACCTCCTGCGAGCCCACAGCCCGCTCGTGGCAGACGTGCGTTGCCGATGCCACATGTATACACACCAGGCTACAGATTAAACATGGCCGGCGCCTGAATGGTCGGCCTCAGGGGCGGGCCCCCCCCTACAACTGCCCCCGCCTTCCAGCGAGGAGGCGCGGTGCGATTGCCGTCGGGGGCCACGCCGTCGGGCGCCACGCGGCCCGCGCCGACGGCGCCGTCGCTGGGCGCGGCCGCCGACGAGCCGCCGCCAGCTGGCGCAGGCGAACTGGCCGACGCTGGCCTCTTCGCGACCTTGGACTCCTATACGTTGTTTAACGAGTTTGCATCGCACAGTTCCGTTTCATCCCTGCTCATAGTCTTTCTGGCTCATGGACTTGGCCCTGCGCAGCTTGCAGGCCGTTGCTCCGTGGGCCCCCCTCCTTTCAGTTGCACGCTGCCCCGACTGCCATTGCGTCGCGGATTGCCAGGTCAGCAGCGATATCGTGCACTTGCTGGGACGCCAGCTGGAGCGCTGCGGGCCAGAGCAGCTCAATTGCCCTGCGTGCCCGAGCTGTCCGCTGCTGCAGTGCCCCGAGCCGTCGCTCTCGCTGGGCACCTTCATTGTGGGGCTGCTCGTTGGTGTGCTGTCGGCAGCGACCGCTGGATTCTTGTGGAAGAGGGCCGCACGCGCGCCGAGACTAGGATTGGATGGCGGCCCGCACCCCAGCAGAACGCACGCTGCGCTGCCTGCAGAGTCTGCAGGTGGGGTCGAGGGCCCTCGCCTACTACGACCCGCGCGATGACTACTGGCACGAGAGGATCATGCTGGCGCACATTCAGGACTTCCGCTTCGTGGTGCTCACCGCGGACTGGGACATCTATGATGAAGACATGTCCCAGGCGCTTCGCCTGCTGCCTCTGGGTCCACGGGGCGGCCTTCCCGTGCCGAGGCCACAGGGGCACATCCTGCGGGTGGACAACGCCCGCCTCAGCGTCGAGCTGCAGCAGCTGTGCGACGAGGCGGCGCAGCTGGCCTTGGACATCCGCGAGGAGGAGGGCTTGCCGGCCCCAGCGGCGCCCCATGGGGTGCTTGCCGACGGCGAGGCGGGGGCGCTTGCCGAGGCGCCGGCTCCTGCGGCGCTGGCGGCTGCCGCGAGGCCCGCTGGGCCAGCGGTGGGTGGCGCGGCCGCTGCCGGCGCCCTGGCGGCGGCGCCGGCCGCGCCGCACAGGGCGCCCGCGGCCGGGGCTCTCCTCGCCCCAGCCCCGCCGCGGCCCGCAGCGCCGCCAGCAGACGCGGTCTGGCTCGCGGCGGAGACGCGCGGGGGCTTCACGGCCGGGGCCCCTATCCCGCCGGAGCTCCTCGGCGCGGATGGCCAGCCGCAGGTCGTTCTGGGCGACCGCGGGGTCGTGGCGCTGGCGTCAGGCGTCTCACTGGCGGTCGCAGTGGCGGACACCCTGGAGGCAGGGGCGGCAGCGGTCTCCAGCAGTGGGGGAGACCTTCGCACGCTGCCGGTGCTCTACTCACCAGCTGGTGGCCGCTCCAGGTCCTTCCACGACGCCGTGGCCAAGATGTCCACCACGCCCTTCCCAGACTGGCGCATCAAGGGGCCGAGGACCGCTGCCTGGCTGCTTGAGAAGATCTCGGAGGCGGGCTACACGCCGCTGCAGAGGCATTTCTGGTGGCGGTCGATCCAGGGGCTCACAGCTTCCGACTCGGGCGTGGACGACCACCACTTCATCTCCGAGGTTGCAGGAGCTCACCACCTACGACCAGCTCAACGCTGGCGAGCTGGTGGTGGTGGAGATCCTCTGCCGCCGCTACCAGCTCTGGGAGGAGCTTTACGCCTCGAGTCTGCGCGAAGCCGAGGCTGGCCAGGACGCTGCACCCTGGCTCGATGAGCGATCCATCTTCCTCGGGCAGGACAGGAGCCGCGGCTCAGCGCTTGTCTGCCCCGCCTTGGAGAGCTGGGTGGCGGAGAAGCTCCGAGAGGAAAGTGCCATCCTCAAGGAGCGCAGGAAGGGGCGAGAGGAAAGGCTGCTGGAGCGCGGCGTCGACTGCGGCGCGGCCTCTGGCGAACCATCGGCGGGCGCCAAGGCTAAGGCACGCGGCCGCGGGCGCGGCCGTGGCGCCTGAGGCGCCCCCTCGCGCCGGGGATGCCCCCGGCCTCGGCGCGAGTTTGCAGGGGAGGCGAGGCGTGCTGAACGATGCCACCTCGCTGGGTTTTGGCGATGACAGTCTCACGCAAAGGGACGCGCTGCCCATCCCGCTCAGCTTCGAGGCGCTCCAGTGCTTGAAGGGGTTCTCGGCCCTCGACGGCGAGCTTTCGCTGGGGCAGCGGCGCAAGGCCGCGCGCTGCAGGCGCCAGGAGCGCTGGATGCTGGAAGGCGTCTCGGCGCTCAACGAGCTGGGCGGGGGTGGTCGGTTGGCTGACAGCGGCGGGCGGCTTAGCTTGGCGCAGCGCTCCGCGTTGCAGCATCTGGGTGAGGTCTACGCCGCGGTCCCGCCGAAGACTGAGGATTGCACCAACCAGGAGGCGTTTCAGGCGCTTCTGGGGCTTCGACCTGGCTATGCTGATGAGCCAGCCATCGGGGCGAGAGCCGGCTACCAGCGCGGGAGGGTCTCCCTTCCTTCTGGCGGTGCTGGGCGTGTCGATCTTGTTCGACTACTTCCGCCGCACCTGCAGTCAGCGCTGGAGTCCGGGCACGGGTTATTGCGCTCGGAGCAGGAGGCTTCTGCTGCTCTGGAGGAGGCTGACGTCACGTGTTACGTCGACGGCAAGCTGGCCCAACGGGGCTTTGACTACGGACGGTTTCTGCTCGAGCTGTACGACGCAGGGATCGTTGAAGTTTTGGACTATGAGTTAGATCGGAAGGAGGAGACTGGCGTCTTTTTTGTGCCTCGCAAAGATGACAAGCTGAGGCTTATCTTTGACACCAGGAGGGCGAACTGTCACTTCAGGGCGCCCGATTACACGCACTTGGCCTCCGGCGACGCCCTCAGCAGCTTGGAGTGCACGCTCGGCGAGGAGGTGCACTTGGCGGCTGGGGACGTGGAGGTGTGCTTCTACCAGTACGTGCTGCCCACATGGGCCAGGAACTACTTCTGCCTGCCGAGCTTGGCGACTCGCATGCTGCCTGCCCGCCTGCGTGAGGCTCTGGGGCCTGAGCTTGCGGCGCGACCCAAGATAGCCTTCCGTGTGCGAGTTGTTCCCATGGGATGGAACTGGGCCGTCCACTTTGTGCAGTCTGCCCACCTGAACGTGTTGGCTTCGATCTCTCCGAACAACCAGTGGCTGGTGGACAAGCAGCCTGGGACGTGCCTCTCGGACAGCTCTGCTGCAGCCAAGGTCTTGTACATAGACAATTTTGCGGCCATTAGCACCAGTCGCGAGACAGCGTTGCAGGTTGTCAATGACATGCTGGGCTCGTTCACCAGTGAGGGCGTCAGGGCGTCGCTTGACTTGGACGTCGTCCTCCTCGGCTTCACGCTGGATTCCAAGGCCGCCAGGTGGCGCCCCGCACCCAAGAAGTTTTGGAGGGTGCATGGCTGCATCTCACACTTGCTGGAGCCAGGAAGGCGTATCACTGGGCGCCAGTTGGAGAGGCTTGTGGGCCACGTGGTCGCGCTGCTGCTGCTGCGGCGTGAGGCTCTCAGCCTCCTCAGCGCCGTCTACGTCTTCATCCGGTCGACCTACGACAGGGCGCAGCCGCTGTGGCCCAGTTGCCGACGTGAACTCAGGTGGGTGCTTGCGTTGTTGCCCACGGTGTTCGCCGACATGGAGAGGCCTTGGCACGCTGAGGTAGGTGCCTTTGACGCGTCGCCTTGGGGCGCGGGAGTCTGCACGGCGCGCTGGCCTTTGAGCGCGGTGCAGGCCGCAGGCAGGCAGCCGGAGAGGCTGCGCTTCCGCGGGCCCCTCGCCTCATTGGTGGCTCCGCGGGACGCTGCCCTGGCCGCTGACAGCATCGAGCTCTCTGACCCCGCCGCGCTCCTGCTCGGCCGCGCGGCGGGTTTCGCCGAGGTGAGCGCAGAGCTGCTGCGCGAGGCGACCTGGATCACGGCTGTTGCATGCAGATGGAGGCGTCAAAGTACTATCCACAGGCTGGAGAGCTCAGCAGGGCTTCTCTGGCTGCGGCGCGCCTCTCGCAATTCGAGATGCCACGGGCATCGCTTGCTGGGCCTGGGCGACAACATGTCGATGATTTGCGCCCATGAAAAGGGCCGTGCATCCGACTTTGGTCTCTTGTCCGGCTGCCGTTGCTCCTACGCCATATCGGTCGCCTGCAATCTCAAGGTCACGTTCAGATGGATCCCCTCAGAGCTAAACCCTGCGGATGGCCCGTCAAGACGGTTCCAGTCTGGTCCGGAGCCGTCTTGGCCCAAGCAGAGGGACCAGTTCAGGCGCCACGGCAGCTGCGGCCATGCAGGAGGTCCGCACGCCCCAGGCAGCGCCGCCGTTCGGCCAGCCAAGTCTGCCAGAGGTGGGAGGCGCTTCGCCGACCCGGAAGCGAGCCGTTGGTGGTGGCGAATCCGCAAGGATCAGAGCGCAGCTGCCGCCGCCTTCCGCCCAGGAGCGGGCCCGCTTGCTGCCCCGCCAGGGCTTTCTGGCAGCCAACAAGGTGCGGCCGTCCACTCAGGTGCTCTACCTGAAGGTGTTGCGGCTGCTGACAGGCTGGCTCATGGTGGACGCTCTGCCCGACTGGCCTGTGGCGGCCTGGGACGCAGCGCTGGCCGACTTCCTGCTGTGGGCCTTCGACCAGGGAGTGGCGCGGGCGACGGCTGCAAGGCTTGGCGCCGCGGTGCTGTGGGGGCACTCGCTGGCGGGCTGGAAGAGCCTGCATCCACCAGGCTCTCGTCCGCCTCTTCCAGAGCTTGTGGTTCGCGCAGCGGCAGCTTGGCTTGGGCACCAGGGCGAGTTTGCGACCGCCTTGTGCGTCATGCTGATGTTCGAGGGCTACCTGAGACCCTCGGAGGCGCTGGCGCTGCGGGCCGCCCAGCTCACCGGCCCGTTCGGCTCGGCCACCAGCGCGGGCTCCCACATGTCGGTGGTGGTGCATGCTGCAGAGTTGCAGCAACCGGGCAAGACAGGCGAGATGGACCATACCGTTGTGCTCGACCTCCCGCGCCAGCAGGCCCTGGCTTGGGCCTTGGCGCGCCTGCGCGACTCCCGCCTGGGCTCCTGGCACCCGCTGTGGGACTTCGACTACAACCTCCTCCAGCGGCGGTTTGGCCAGGCGCTCGCGGCTGTGGGAGCCAGCTGTTTAGCAGGCACGCTCTACAGCCTCAGGCACGGCGGCGCCAGCCACGACCGCCTGACGGCCAGCCGCACGCTAATGGAGGTGCAGCAACGAGGAAACTGGCGCGCCTTCAACAGCGTGCGGCGCTACGACAAGCACGGGCGAGTGGCGATCGAGTGGATGAAGATTCCCGCCCCCCAGCGCCAGGAGATCGAACGGTTGGCTGCTGGACTCGACGCCGCCTGCAAGCTGTACTCGCTTCAGCGGTGATGAGTAGCAAAGGTCATGATTCTCGCGTCTTCATTGAACTCTTTAGTGGCTCTGGCAACCTGGCGCGACACCTGCGACAGGCAGGGCATGCAGTCATTGAATGGGATGTCCTGCATGGGCAAGAGTTTGATCTTACCCGGCCTGCGCCGTGGGCTGTGCTTCGCGGCTGGATTGCCAGCGGCAAGGTCAAGGCTATTTTCATGGGCACGCCTTGCGAATCGTTTTCTCAAGCGCGACGAGGCGGCCCCACTTCTCGCATGCCTCGGCGCCTTCGTGACGGCTCTCACATCTTTGGCTTGCCAAATTTGGCTGCTCCCGATCAGGCCAAGCTGGAGCTTGGCAACCTGCTCGCCTCACGTGCAGGGCAGATCTGGCAGCTAGCTTCAAAGTTCAACATTCCTGTCGGCGAAGAAAATCCCTGCAGCAGTTGGCTTTGGCATTTTCCAGACAGAACTCGCCGCCATCACTCTCTTTTCTTTTTCGAAGCTATGGTTGACCAATGTGCGGCAGGTCGGCCCTTTCGAGCCCGCACTAAGTTCCAATTCTTGCATTGTCGTCCCTCCCCTTCTTTCTTGTCTATGAAATGTCATGGCCGTGGTGTGTGTGAATTTTCTGGCCAGCCTCATCTTGAGCTGTCTGGAAAGGAAGGCGGTGCTACTCACTTCCGCACTCACCAGAAGGCCGTCTATCCCGACGCCATCTGCAGGCAGCTTGCTCGAATGTTCTCGCAGACAATTGTCGCCAGGATGGTCTCCCGAAAATGGATGTTGATTCACGGCTGAGCCAGTGCAATGCTTGCTAATGGGTACTGTGTTTTTTGTAGATGGGCCTTTGCCGCCTGCCAAAGCTGCCCTGTGCCGGGCTCCGTTCCTCAAGCAGATACTGGAAAAAAGATGATGCATGTACGTTGTTTAACGAGTTTGCATCGCACAGTTCCGTTTCATCCCTGCTCATAGTCTTTCTGGCTCCCAATGCCGGCCCGTTGCCTCCAGAATTCTCTTTTGCCGCAGGCCTTTGCCGCCTGCCAAAGCTGTCCTGTGCCAGGCTCCGTTCCCCAAGCAGATACTGGAAAAAAGATGATGCAATTACCTTCATGTAGTCGTGCTTGATCTTATCCTTGCCATCGTTTACCTGCCCCCCGGTCAGCGCGCCGTCGCAGTAGCGCTTGCGCTTCGCCAGGTCGTTCGCCCACGTGGCTGCGCATTGCTCCAGGCCCTTCAGCTCTGGGGGGGGCTGTCCTGCCCCCTGCCACCACCGGGTGCCCCGCTGCGCGAGCTGGCCCTGGCCGCGGGCGCGGGCGGCGATCAGCCGCTGCTCGGGCTCCCCCCTGGGCCTGTTCCAGCGAAAGAAGCACCACACTCTGTTGCCACCCTTGTCCACGCCGTCGAAAAGGTCGACCCCGTTCGGGTTCGACATCTCGCCGCGGATGGTCTTGGAACCTGTCGCATCGGGGCCAACGCTGGCCTTGGCAACTCCATGGATCACGCCCCACCTCTTCACAGTCAGCTGCGGAACCTCCCTCATCATTCCATCAGCCCACACCGCGATGACCGCGCCCTCGGGATGGGCACCGCGTGGTCGTTCAGTTCGAATTGCCATCTCTTGTGGTGAGCTGGTGGGAGCAGTCATGGAGCTCCTTGCGCCGAGCCGTGATTCCTTGTCCCAGCTGAACACGTAGGTCGTCTCGGCATCGTCACCGAACTTGACGCCGGGCTTCTTCGCGACGGCGGCAGCATCGGCGCTTGCGGGCTTGCCCGCGGCCACGTCCTTGGCGGGTGGCTTGCCTTTCCGTGCCTTCTTCGCCACTGGTGGCCCATCGTCCTCGCCGTCCTCCTCGGCATCGCGCGCGGGCCCCTCTTTTCATCCCCCATCATCATTGCCGTTGCCCTCGCCATCATCATCCCCACGGTCACCGAATAGAGCAACGAACCACTTGGGTGGGGAAGTCCGTTCGCGATAGACGGCGACCGCCTGCACGCGGTTCTGAACCGTCTGCCTGTCGCCTCGCTCCACTCCGTCAGTTCAGCAGCGCCTCAGAATGACATGTCGTTGGTCTCGGCGACGCCGCGCGGCGACGGCTCTGGGTCGCCCTCGTGGAAGTGAAGGTCATCACCGAACTGCTCTGCAAAACTACGATAGAAACGCACTGGTTTAGTTGCACCACCCGTGCGATTACGAAGATGAACGCGATGACGGATGGAGATCACGATGGCGCTAGTGCTTTTGATTCATAAGGCGAGAATCGCTGCATTGACGATGACGACGACGGTGACGAGGCGCATCATGATTGCGATAACGATGCCGATGTACTTGGTTAGTGCGGGGGGGTGGGGCGACGGTGCCGACGCGCAGTTGGAGGGGGAAATAAGGCGGGAACGTTTGAATTGCAGTCTCCGTCAGCAGCGCGTTGAACAATGGGGTTTGCTCTCGGATGCGTCGCTTGTCGATATGTGATGTCTTGATGTTCTCACCGCACGTGGCCCACGTTGCCTTTCTCGCGAACTTGGAAGAGATACTCGCCAGTTGCTGACGTTCGGCATCAGCCATGTCGGCTGTTCGCGCGCAGCCATCGCACTCATACCGAACAGCTACGCACATAGCGCGAGGACGTAGGCGGCCAGGTCAGGGCGGTGCACGAGAAGGACGGGGACGGCTCCGACGACGAACCACAACCAAGACGAAGACGGGCAGGAGGAGGAGGAGGAGGAGGAGGAGGACGCGAAGCAGGATGAGGAGGAGGAGGAGGAAGAGGAGGAGGAGGAGGAGGGGGAGGAGTAGGATGAAGAGGAGGACGCGAAGGAGCATGCGGAGGACGACCCATAGAATCATTATACGTAGCACCCCGCAGATGCGGATACGAGCGGGGGGGCGGCGGGGGCGTCGGCAGTTTGCGAGACTCTGCGGAAGCCCGCCGCATGCGCCAAACTTTCACAAATTGTACAACGAGCCCGCAGCAGGCGCCGACTTTTTTCGTTAAACCCATGTGGGTAGGTTGCGGGTGGGTCGCCAATGACCGGCGGGTGCGTCGCGGGTGGGCCGCCGGTGGGTCGCGGGTGGGCCGCGGGTGGGTCGCGGGCGGGCCGCGGGTTGGTTGCGGTTGGATCGCGGGTGGGTCGTGAGCGGGTCGCGGGTGGGTCGCGGGATGGGTCGCGGGCGGGTCGAGGGGTGGGTCGCGGGTGGGTCGCGGGTGGGTCGCGGGCGGGTCGCCGGGTGGGTCGCGGGTGGGTCACGGGGCGGGTCGCGGGGTGAGTCGCGGGGTGGGTCGCGGGTGGGTCGCGGGGCGGGTCGCGGGGTGGGTCGCGGGGCGGGTCGCGGGCGGGGCGACGACAACACACAACAACAGCGCAACAACGCAACAAACAGAATCCACACCACGGATCCACTTTCCAACCACGAACCCAAGGACAATGAATGACCGTTCGGCCCCTTCAGTCTGACTACTGCCATTGCCACTACCACTACCACCACCACCACCACCAGCGCAGCTACGACGAACACTAACATGTCACACAGTAGCAGAGGTAGTAGCGAACACTAGTGGCCGTGGCCGCGGCAGGGTTAGCGGTCGCGGTAGTGGCCGCGGTAGATGCAGATGCGCAGTATTAGTCTACCTCTATACCCTTGTACCCGCTTCGGGCCTGCCGATCGGGACCTGCGGAGACCACTGGATGGCCACCGCGCCGCGCCCAGCTAGTGCCGCAGATGGCCGCTTGAAGTTCTGGTCTCACCAACGCGCCATTCCCATTTTCATCTTCCACAACACACTTCGGAATCCCGTTCACCCCCCACCCGTTGTTCGGCTCGCGTTCATGTATGCGTGGTTTGGCGGCAGGAGGTCCGCGTTCGAAAACGCCCTGATCCAACGCGACAGAGCCAGGGATCAGGACGCGCACGAAAGTGAAATTCCCGACGCCAAACCGCAAATACACACGAATGGGCCGGGCAACGGGCTGAAGGCGAACGGAATTCCGACGATTGTCGACGCGGGGGGCGAGGAGGAGGAAGAGCAGGACGAGGAGGGGGAGGGGGGGGGGCCGACGATGTGAGCGGGCGGGTCGGGCACAGACGGGCCCGCGCGTTTTCCCCCCATCCCCCCACGCATCATTCAATGTCTCCCACTCAATCCTCTTCGATCTGCGCGAAGCGGTCGGTGGCGGCAGCTCGCCCGGGAGCGAGGGCGCAGTCTGGGCGTCTCGAGCGGTCAGCTGCGCGGACTCGGCGACGTCGGCGCGAGCGCCCGCCGCAGCGGGCGCGGAGGGCTCTTGGAGGGGCGCCTCGTCGGACGAGATGGCCCCTGCAGGCTCGGCAACCCCTGGGGGCAGCCAAACTCAAACACCCGGGGTCATCTCGGAAGAACCGAGGGCCATTAATTTTGAATCGCACCTGCCGGCGCGGAACGCCGGGCACGGACCGCGTAAGTCGGGCCCACCGAGCAGGCAGCGTTCGTTGACCCTTCTCTGTCGGCGCAATCGGACTCCGCTGGTCCATATTGAGCTTTTTCTGTTCGCCGCGTTTCCGCGTTTTGTTTGGCTGCGCCGCGTGCGACGCAACCGCTGACCCGCGCGCCCCTTAGTAAAAAGTAACAAGTTATGAGGAGTGAGCAGGGCTCGGGCAAGTGCAAACGGCGCCCTGGGAGCTCGGAGCCTGTTCCGCCACGCCTCCAGTCGCGCGCGGACGCGCCCGAGGGCCGGGGATCGCTTGAGCGACGCGGGGCTCGAACCAGAGCGGCGGCGCCAGCAGGGGGGGAGCCGCGCCAGCGTGGGCGGCCAGGGCAGCCCATGAACAGGGAGAACAGAGGGGGGACAGGAGGGCGGCGGGGTGGATGGAGAAGGCGTGGGAAATCCTGGAAATATTGCCTGGATTCCTACACGCCCCGCGGACATCCCGAACCCCCCCCCCCCGAAAACTCCCCGCAAACTTCCCGCAAACGCCCCAGCGACGGGGACTTCCACCTCCGCGGGCACCAGACCGCAAGAAATTCTCGCCCCGCGCGAGGTGCTAGGCATGCCAGCAAGTCGCCCACGTCGGCAAGGAGTGCCCCATAAGGGTCCTCGGCCAGGAAGTCACGATCAGAAGCCACGTTCCCCGAGCTTCACGGGCAAGAAGTTCGGCACCAACTTCGCGGGGAGCTCCCGCGCAGCGGAGGCCGATGCGAAGCGGGCGCAGGAGCGCGACCTGCGGATCGAGATCGATGACATCATGGACCATTTTTGGCGCCCGAATGAGGAGACCGACGGCTCCGACGAGGACCTGGACCTGAGCGAAACCTCCCGACGCACTCGGCGGGCGCCGGGGCCGCGGACCTTGGCCGCGCCAGGGCGCTGATCGGGCTGGAGACGCTGGAGGAGCACGCGCAGGCGACCGGGGAGGCCATCACCGTCGAGGAGTGCCACAAGAGGGCCACGTTCAAAAGGTTCAGCGACGACGAGCAGCACTCGATCGGCGCGCGCGTCATTTCGCGGAAGCTCGGCAAGCACGCGCACGTCGCCCCGGGCTCGGCTGGCTTCCTCCCGAGCAAGCCACTCCTGAGGCGGCTCGGTTGCAACCGGGGCATGGCGAATGACGGGCTGATCTTCAGGCGACCGGGGGCGCGCGCGCGGCTGCAGGCGACCAGGGGCGGCCGCCGCGCGGCGCGACTCGACGGGGCCGCCGCCCCGAGGCCCGGGAGACAGCTCTCGCGCGTGGGGGGGCGCCCCGACCAGGGATCATAGTGGCGTTGTCCCCGTCGAGGCTGCCGAAGCGCGCTGGGGGGCACGGTTCCGCGGTCGGCGGGGCGCACCGTCTGGCGACCGGCTGGGGCGCTCGCCAGCGCGAGCACGTGGAACAGCTTTTCCGCGACCTGGTGGTCAAGGATTCGCATTTAGTTTTGCGTTCGCCTCCGCGCGGGAAGCCGCCCCCACCGCAGGCGCCGACCACCCAGGAGAAGCGGGGCGGCCCGGAGAAGTCCGAACAGGAGGCTCAGGAGGCAGTCTCGTTCATCGCCTTATGTTTGGAGATTGCAGCGAGGCAGGCGGCACGCGGGGAGCACTTCGAGTTTGAGCAATCGCCTGGGAGTTCAGCATGGGGCTTGCGGGAGACGGCCGATTTCCCGTCGGAGTTCGGTTCCTTCGCGGCCGAGGCGGCCGCGCGCAGGTTCGGCAAGAGGGGCCTGGAGTCGGGGGTGCCATGCAGCAAGATCCGGCGTTCCATGTCGGACCCGTCGGAGGTCTCGCAGGAGCTGGGCCATGACCACCAGGAGCTGATTGACAGTGCTGGGGGAGCGCAGCGTTCGGCACGGTCGCAGGTCTACCCGGACAGGTTGGCGCGGGCCCCGACGCGCGGGGCCCACTCGGCCTTCCTCGAGGACAGCCGCTCCGGCACCGAGGCATTCGGCGTGGAGGACCAGGCGGAGGATCAGGAGACCAAGACGTCGGACCCGGAGCTCGCCCGAGATGCCCTGTACCACGGCCGCCCCCAGAGCATCGAGGAGGGCCTGCGCCGTCTGCGCATCAACCGGGGCCACGCCCTGGCGCCGACCATGCCGAGGCACTTCCGCCATGCCAACGCTACCAGGGAGGCTCTCAAGATAACGTCGGACTTCTGCCGCGACGAGTGCGACGCGAAGACGGATCCGAAGTCTGCGCGCCAGGCAGCCACTGACATCGCCCAGCAGCCCACGGTCCATCGGCGCGGACGTCAAGGAGCTCCCAGGGTGGATGCCGAACCAGACCATCAAGGCGCTCAACATCGCGCGCGACGCATCCTCGCTCCAGTCCATGACGCCGTTCGATGAGGGCGACGAGGAGGCGGCGGTGGACTTGCCGCGCCTGTGCCGGGACAATTGGGCGCGGCCACGTCTTCGCCCCAAGTGGCTGCGCCACGACCCTGCCAAGCCTCACGTCTCGCATGGTTCGCCCAGATGCCGCGCGCCGTGGCTGCCGAGGCCCAGCCCCAGGATCGAGGCGAGTGGCGAGAGCGCGTGACCCGGGCGCAGGAGGCCAAGCATCTCTCCTGAGCGTCGGAGGCGCGAGTCCAGCTCAGGTCGTGCTCAGGCGCAAACCAGAGGCGCCAGAGGACCTGCTGGTTGACTCGCCAGACGTCGCGGCCAACAACTCAGTCCCGCGCGACCCGCTGGCCGCGTTCGCCGCCCGAGTCAGGGCCGTGGTTCGGCGCCAAGTCCTGAGCTACAACGACAGGCAGGCGACCCGCATGGCCCTGGACGCCCGACCTCGGCCCCCCGCCGCGGTGCACAAGCTGGGCGACACGGTGGCCTGTCTGGCGGATGGTAACGAAGGGCGGCGGAGGCGGCCTGCCAAGCCGTCGGGCTCACCGTCGCCGGCGGCCCGGCGCGCGCACGGGCGCGGCCCGCGGGAATTATTGGATCGCCGCGCCAGGGCGTGCGCCCAAGGCCCCGCGAGAGCAGCTGCGCTGGCGGAGTCTGGCGGTGCAACTCGAAGGAGCGGGCAGCCTGGCGCTGGGCGGAGTCGTCGCTGCGCACGCACACCATCGACCTGGACGAGCTGACGGCCACTTTATTTTCGCGCCGCGCCTCGCCGCCCCCTTCCCCCGCCCCCTCAGCAGCCCGGCGTTCCCTGGCAACCCACTGTGCCCCAGCAGTTCAATGCCACATCCGCCCAGTGCCCTGTCCCCCCGACCCCACAGCGTTCCCTGGCAGCCCAGCGCCCTTTCCGCCCAACGGTTCCTCCGCCGCGACCACTCGATGATCGCGCCGCGCTGCGCCGCGCGCCCCCCCCCCACCCCCGCCCCCCCCCCCCCAACATTCCCCAGCAACCCAGCATTCCCTGACAGTTGCGTTTTCCACGGCAGCCCAGTGCCCTCTCCGCCCTGGGCCCTGTCCGCCCTGACCCCCTGGCGCGCTGCCCAGTGCCTCCTCCGCCCACTGCGCCCATCCGCCTCAACGCCTCAGCGTTCCCGAGCACCCCAGTGCCCTATCCGCCCTGTGCCCCGCCCGCCCCGACCATTCGATTTTTGCGCCGCACCGCTCCCGCCCCCCCCCCGCCCCGCCCCAAGCCGCCCAGCGTTCCCCAGCAGCCCAGTGGTCCCCAGCAGCCCAGTGCCCTCACCGCCCAGTGTTCCCTCCGCCCCGACCCCCCAGCGTTCCCTAGCATCCCAATACCTTCGCCGCCCAGGGACCCCTTCCGCCTGGACAATTTTGCTTTCGCGCCGCACCAGACCGCCCCCCCCGCCCCCCCAACCCGGCGTTTCCAGCAGCCCAGCGTTCCCCAGCAGCCCAGTTTCCCAGCATCTTAGTGCCCGCCCCGCCCAGAGCCCCCTCCGCCCCGACCCCGAATGTTCCCCAGCAGCCCAGGGACCCCCACACGTTTTTGTTGTCCCTTCCTCCTCAGATTACTCCCCTCTTTTTCCTTTTTGTGCAGAAGCCATGGCACGCGTGCCGCTTGTTTGGCCCCAGACCATCCCCGAGCGAGCCGCGCGGGGGGGGGGGCCCAAGAGAAGCCCAATATGGCCGAGTCAATTTGAAATCACTGATGTTCCACGACCCCGGAAGCCCCGAGAGAGGCCCCATGCGGTTCAAAGTTCGCAGACAGCGCCGCGACGTTTCTTCGACGGCCCGAAGACGGCCGAAGGGGGCTCAGAATGTGCACGTTGTCCCAAGAGGCTCCCAGCATGCCGCAATGTTTCGTCGTCGTCCTCGTCGTCGTCGCCGCCGAGGAAGGCCCGAGACCCGAAAGTTCTGAGTCGTTGGAGCAGGTTGGAGCCCCCGCCTCCTGTTCGTTGGCTGGCATGTGTGGTCTCTCGTTGTCGAGGGCGGGTGCTTGCTAAAACGCCAACCCGCGCGAAGTGTGCGCGTGGTTGTGCTGATGAATGAATGGATGAATAAATGAAGGAGATGATGATGTTGTTGATTGATGCTGATGATGATGATGATGCCGATGACGATGACGATGACGATGATGATGATGATGATGATGATGATGATGATGATGATGATGATGATGATGATGATGATGATGATGATGATGATGATGATGATGATGATGATGATGATGATGATGATGATGATGATGATGATGATGATGATGATGATGATGATGATAATGATGATGATGATGATGATGATGATGATGGTGGTGGTGGTGGTGGTGGTGGTGGTGGTGGTGGTGGTGGTGGTGGTGGTGGTGGTGATGATGATGATGATGATGATGAAGAGGAGGAGGAGGAGGAGAAGGCTGAAGAGGAGGAGAAGGACGAAGACGACGACGACGACGACAAGGCGCGCAAAGAGGTCTACCTCTGCCGCCGCCCGCAGCCAGCCGCCCGCGCGCGCGGCTCGGGCGGCGATGCCCCGCGTGCCGGCGGAAGCGCTGTGTGTCGAGGCGTGGCACGCGCCGCTGCTGGCGCGCCGCCCCCCGTTGCGCGCGCGGGGCGGGGGGGTCGATGGAAGGAGGCCCGGGGCTTCGTTCAAGCAGTGGCGAAGCGTCCTGGCCTAGGCCCGCCAAAATTGCTTCGAACTTGTCTTGAAAGAGTGTTCTGAGTACTGCTGGTGGCTGGCACGGAATATTATCAGAACGCCTCTTGCTGGGACTGTCTCATGTTGACACATCGGCTCTGTGTTCGAAGGACATTGCTTGCGTTCTTAGAAACCTGTTCTTGGGTTATTAAAGAATGTCGCTCTTTTGTCTTAGAATTTGTTGTTATTAAAACATGTTGTTTGACGGCCCGTCCCTGCTCAACTAGTGGGCCCTGGCAACGACAGGGCCGACTTTGAACCGGTTCCGTTTTGACGTTTTTGTTGCCAGTTCTGGCGTTGTTTTTTTTCTCTGGCTCCGTTGCCGTTTTCGTTTGTTGGTTCCGGTTTCAATTCGGGAGCCGTTTTTGTTGTCGTTTCCAGTTGTTGTTTTTTTTATCGTTTCCAGTTTCAAGGGGCACTTATTCGGAAACGGTGTAAAATCGCCTTGCCGTCTCCGGGTGCCACTAAGATGGGAGGTCGGTGGGGGGAGGCCCAGGGGTCTCAATGATCCCCAGGACACCAAAAATTATCCCGGCAAAGCAGCCTAACAGCGATGTGTATAATCATATCTGGAAGCATTCCCCTTAAGATTCAGGTGAGAATCCAGTTGTAGAATTCTGCTGTTCTCGCAGTCGCAGTCGCATTCGCAATGACAGTCGCAGTGGCAACGGCCTTAGGATCCAATGGAATCCTAAGGATTCCTAGGGAAGCCTAAGAATTCCGAAGGATTCGCCTGCCTCGGCCTCAGCCTCAGCCTGCCTCAGCTTCAGCCTGCCTCAGCCTCAGCCTCAGCATTTCTCAGCCTCAGCCTGCCTCAGCATCAGCTTCAGCCTCAGCCTCAGCCTCAGCCTGCCTCGGCTTGCCTCGGCCTCAGCCTCAGCCTGCCTCGGCCTCAGCCTCAGCCTCAGCCTGCCTCAGCTTCAGCCTCAGCCTGCCTCAGCCTCAGCCTGCATCAGCCTCAGCCTCAGCCACAGCCTGCCTCAGCATCAGCCTGCCTCAGCCTCAGCCTCAGCCT
>CAUYUJ010021645.1:0-2500 GCA_963575745.1 Prorocentrum cordatum
GGGGCCGCCGGCGGCCCCCCGCGACCGGGCGCCCCTTCCCCCCCTGCGCCGCGCGGCCCCGCCCGGGGGGGGCCGCCGCAGGCGCCCAGAACAGCGGCCGGGGGACTCCCGAGCTGGATGGTCGCCGCGGGGGGGGGGGCGCTCCGCGCGCTCCTCGCTCCGCTCGGGGGTTGCTAGAAGGAGGTACCTGGCATCGCTCGGACGTGTGCTTTTTTTTCGGCGAGAGCCATCGAGGATCATCCTCGACCAACGAGCAAAAAAAAACACACGCACGAAACCGAAACATGCACGGGAAATGGACGTCCGAGCGACGGCGAGGGCAGGGCGACGAGTTCTACACGTATCCACCGCTCTTGGCCAGGCCCCTCCTGGGCCCAGGAGCTGTGTATATACGCCCTCCTGGCGCGGCCAGGGAGGCACATGCGCAGCTCCTGGGCCCAGGATGGGCCTGGCCGGGAGCCGTGGATGTGTGCAGACCTCGTCGCCCTAGCAGGTGCCCCTGTCCCAGGTTCCCCCAGCTGTTCGCTCCACTGTGGAGCCCCTGGGGCCCTCCGGGGCCTCGTGAGGAGTGCTCTGCAGGGCGCCTGGGCCACCCCTTCGAATCCTGGGGGCGCCTTGGGCCAGGGGCACTTCTAGCACCGCCTGGCCCGCCCTCTTCGGTGCACCACCGGAGCTCAGGGCGTCGAGGTGCGTCCCCCTGCCACCTCACCTCGACGAGGGGAGGGAGGGGGAAATCCCGGCGACGAGGAGGAGGACGAGGACGAGGAGGAGGACGAGGACGAGGACGAGGAGGAATCCCGACGACGAGGAGGGGCACGAGGACGAGGAGGAGCACGAGGGGAAAGGGCAGGAATCTTGGCGACGAGGAGGAGGACGAGGACGAGGGCCAAGACGCGAGGACGACAACGAGGAGGACGAGGACGAAGTGAACGCGAGGGCGAGGACGACAGGGCCGACGGCGGCAGCGGCGAGGAGTGGCCAGGGCACGCGGGCACCGATCGGTGCGGTAGGTGCACGTCGTGCCGACCTGCCGCGACCTCGCCGCCAGCCTTCGATGTTGAATGCCGCTGGCGAACCAGGACAGTGCGATGCGAAGAAGACAACTCGCCATATACATAAAACCGTTGGCGCTCCGCGCTGACTTCTTCAATCCGCGCTGAGTCACCCTTGGCGGCGCCTCCAGCGCCGACTCCGGCGCGCTCCGCGCGCCAGGGAGGGGGGTCCGGCGCAGATCCCCTAAATCCGTGCGGACCTCCAGAAGTTTGATTTTCGTGTTTTTCCTTCCTCGTTCGATGTTGAACGATCTGACGGTTCGGAAACGCCGTCGCCACGGACGTCTTGGGCGTGCCAAGCTCAGCCCGCGAGTGGGGGGGCGGGGAGGTGGGGGATCATCAGGAGGGCAAAAACACACAGACACAATTAATCGTCGATCCCCCAGAACATATGGGGAAATATGGGGAATCCTGTTATTTGTGTATATCCGTAAGTGCTTCGCCCCATGCCGCCGGCCCCGTGTCTCGGAATGGGAGATGCAAAAGCTAAATCATGAGGTCTGGGCGCCGCCGTGAAGGGTGCCACCGAATTTCAGAAATGTGGCAAGTCCCTTGTGTTTTTCGACCCTGACCCTACGGATCTGCGTGAGGGGTGCTGCCGAATTTCAGAAATGTGGAAAACCCCCTTTGTTTTTGGACCCTGACCCTGCCGATCTGCATGAGGAGTGCCACCGAATTTCAGAAATGTAGCAAATCCCTTTTGTTTTTGGACCCTGACCCCGCCGATCTGCGTGAGGAGTGCCACCGAATTTCAGACATGTGGCAAATCCCCTGTGTTTTTGGCGTCTCCCCCACCCAGGACAGCGTTTCGTGGCCCCATCGGGAGCTCCACCGAAGGCCCCACTGAGGGTGTTCGCATGCGTCTCCCCCACCCAGGACAGCGTTTCGTGTCGCCATAGGGAGCTCCACCGAAGGCCTCAATCGGGGTGTTTGCATGCGTCTCCCCCCCCAGGACAGAGCGTTTCGTGGCCCCATATGGGGCTCCACCGAAGGCCAGAATCGGGGTGTTCCTCAGTGGGGGTGTTCGCATGCGTCTCCCCCACCCAGGACAGCGTTTCGTGGCCCCATAGGGAGCTCCACCGAAGGCCCCAGTGGCTGCATTCGCATGCGTCTCCCCACCCAGGACAGCATTTCGTGTCGCCATAGGGAACCCCACCGAATGCGTTGCTTACAAAGACGGTACTCACAACTGCATATGGTTGGGTCCTTCTCCAGGCTAATTTAGACCCTGACCCCGCCGATCTGCGTGAGGGGTGCCAGCAAATTTCCGAAATGTGGCAACTTCCATGTGTTTTCCGCCGATCTGCGTGAGGGGTGTCAATTTTTACCCACCTCAGCAAAACAAACAACACTCTCAGAGCGTGGTAAAAATGCCGTTTTGGGCCTCCCCCCTCGCGCGGTCCATCAACAAGGAACAGTAAGCAGCAAGAAGTCAACAAGGAACAGTG
>CAUYUJ010021645.1:7500-30000 GCA_963575745.1 Prorocentrum cordatum
TCCTCCTCCTTCCTCCTCCTCCTCCTCCTCCTCCTCCTACCTCCTCCTCCTCCTCCTCCTCCTCCTCCTCCCCCTCCTCCTCCTCCTCCTCCTCCTCCTCCCCCTCCTCCTCCTCCTCCTCCCCCTCCTACCAAGTCCTCTCCTTCCTCTCCTCCTTCATTGCTCCGCCCGCCCAGGCGTCGTGTCACACACATCCCTCGGCTCGCCGCCGCTTCGCTGCTGCCACCGGGGGTGCGCAGGCGAGTCCCCGCCTCTGCGCTTCGTGTTCCGACGCATGCGCGCTCCTCGTGGGCGCGAGCCACACCGGGCCAGCGCAGGCCCACACGCTGCCGTCAGTGTGATCCGCGCGCAGGCCAACACTCATGTCGGGCGTGTCCCCCTACAGGGGGATTTTCGACGAAAGGTACAGAATACCCCAAAATACCCCTAAGAAGGTAAACAAATACT
This sequence comes from Prorocentrum cordatum, assembly GCA_963575745.1. NCBI lineage: Eukaryota > Dinophyceae > Prorocentrales > Prorocentraceae > Prorocentrum > Prorocentrum cordatum. The sequence goes on from CAUYUJ010021645.1 coordinate 7,948, forward strand.
CAAACCATAGTCCCCAGACTATTTTCTGATCATTAGTCGATTTTTTTGGGGGGTATTTGTCATTTTTCGTCGAAAATCCCCCTGTAGGGGGACAGGCCCGACTGATGCCAACACGCGTCCGTCAATGTCATGCACGCGGCGCGTGCGCGCGCCAGCGCCGCCGGGAGGTGGAGGGGCTCGGGTCGGACGGACAGGGGAGTCTGTTGCAGGCAGCTGGTTGAGGTGCAGCCGCCGGGCGCTTCCTTCGATGCGTTGGCGCTCCTGGCGCTGGGAAGCGCTGGAGAAAGTAGCGTCGTGAGCTGATTCATCCGATTCGTTAACCCGCCCCCTGGCTATACCCCTCCTCGCCCGCCCTGGAATCGTGCCGGAGTTTGTTCATCACTGTCGGCGTCCAGGGGCGCGTTTCGGGCTTTGGGGCGGTCAGTGATGATGACAAAGCTGACGGCGATGATGGTTTTAGATGTTGAGGGTGATACTGTTACTGGTGATGGCGATGGTGATGAGGCGAGCAGGGTGGTCGTGATGTTGGCGATGATGGGGACGTGGATGTTGCGATGCTAGTGCTGGTGATGCCGACTCCGATTTTGATGATGACGATGTTGATGAGACGAGCAGGGTGGTCGTCATGGTGTCGATGATGAGGACGTATATGTTAGGATGCGAGTGCTGGCGATGCCGACTGTGTTTATGATGATGGTGACGACGATGTTGATGGCGATGACAATCTATCGACAATATTTGTTTCAGGCGGAGCCTCCTTCCAAATGTGTAGCTCCTGCAAGCGTTGATGGCGAACGTGCGCTGCGCTCAGGCGAGAGCCAACGGAACCGCCTCCCATCCGTGTTAGTTGGACGAGAATTTAGGACGAGTCTGCGCGGCGCTAGCGCGAGAGCTGCACTGTGAAAAGGAACTGGCCTCCACATTTCTAACTATCGTTTTTTGTTTATTTGCTTTTTGTATTTTGGTTCCAATGTGCTTGGCGCACAGGCCAGGCACAATTTTGAAAACGATCTCTCCTGTATTTGTTGCAAACTGCTGAGACCAGTGTACGCAACGCTGAGGCGAGAGCCGCATTCTGACAATCATCGTTCCTCCATCCTTGCCACTACTGGCAGCTTTCAGAAAGAATTGTGGATGCTTCGCGAATCCCCACCAGCCCATCCAGAAACGATGCGCAGAGGAATTGCCTCGATGAGGCAAGTGGGCAGCACACAGAGGAAGCCATGATGACACATCTTGGGATCTCTGGAGCCATCTTGGAGGTCATTTTGGGCTCTCCCAGGCGCTCTTGGAGTCATCTTTGCCCCCCACAAGAGGCCAACATGTGGCTAAAACCTTCTCAACATCAATGATTTGGCATTCTCGCCGAGGCCTCTTGGAGCATCTTGGGTGCCTCTGGGGGGTCTCTTGGGGCCTCTTGGGGGTCTCTTGGGGGCCTCCTGGGGGCCTCTTGGGGGCCTCTTGGGGCCACCTTGGTGCCATTTTGGGACCTCTTGGGGCCTCCTGGGCGCTTCTTGGGGCCATCTTGGAGGAGATCGATCACAGGAGGGGGTGCTATGGATTACAGCCGCCCCCCCAGGAGGCCAAAATGGGGCCAAAACCGTAGTAAAATCAATGATTTTGGCTTCCTCGCCGAGGCCGTTTTGGACGCCCTGACACCTCGCGAAACCCCCTGTCCAGGTCGGTGGGGATGGGGTAGGGGGAGGGGTAAACCCCTCCCCGAAGGGGAAGAAGGAGGGGTGGAAGAGGAGACTCTCTAAACCACCGACGCCCAGAGGGCTGGTGGGGTTTGTGCGACACTAAAGGGAGAGCCTCATTTTGACCTCCCCATGGATATTTGAACCTGCTGCGAGTCCAAACTTCAGGTTGATACGTTCTGAGGAAGTCTCAACCGAAACACGGCGCCGAATTGAAACTCTGGGGATGCGACAGGGAGGAGTATCTATACGCTAGAGGGATGGATGGCGAAAACGACCAGGGATCTAGAGTGCAGTTATTTGTTTTGGTTTCCTAGGGCCCCTCGTTGTCACGGCTTGATGCGGCTCACAATGTACTTTACCCGACTCATTCCTTATTGTTGGTAACGTTTCGTGTCGTTGTGAATAAGTTCTGCTCCAAGTCAGGACCTATTCCCTGAGGCACCAGCCTTGCGCCGATACCTCCGAGCCTGAGAAGTGAGCAGCTTGGGCGCAGTAGGCGGGAGGGGGACGGGGGCAAGGGGTTGTGGAGGACAAAATCTAAAGGTGCTTGGGGATACTTTGGAGGATCTTGGTCTCAGGGGTACTTGTGGCGCACCTGGGTGCGTCTTGTGACCTCTTGAGGGCGTTGGCTTCCAGCAGCGCGACGGCGGCGTGATGTTCGGGCCCACCTTGGGGCCGCCGTGGAGGCCTCTTGGGCCCCCCCTGGGGCCCGGGACGTCCGAGACCGCCCGCGGGACTCCCGAGAGTGCCATGGTCTAGCGGGTCCAGGTGAGCGACGCAAGCAACGGGGTCGTCTGCGCCGACATTGTCAAGAGGGGAGAAAACACACAGACACAATTCATCGTCGATTCCCAGGAAGATATGGGAAACTATGGGAAGTGGGAGGGAAGACAAAAACCCAGAACATATGGGAACATATGGGTGATATTTTTGTTTGTGTGTATTTATTTGTGTGTCCTGGGGCCCCTTCACGTTGGCGCGTACGCTGCCCGCCTCAGGTCGCGCGTAACCGCTATCGTCTCCAGTGTGGCGTGCCGTGCTGGCGGCCCGCCTAAGCCGTGGCGTAAGGTCGCGGCGTCATCTCGCGTAAGGCCCGGAGGAGGAGGAGGAGGAGGAGGAGGAGGAGGAGGAGGAGGAGGAGGAGGAGGAGGAGGCAGAGGAAGAGGAGGAGAGGAGGAGGAGGAGGAGGAGGAGAGAGGAGGGGAGGAGGAGGAGGAGGAGGAGGAGGAGGAGGAGGGGGAGGAGGAGGAGGAGGAGGAGAGGAGGAGGAGGCAGAGGAAGAGGAGGAGGCAGAGGAGGAGGAGGAGGAGGAGGAGGAGGAGGAGGAGGAGGAGGAGGAGGAGGAGGAGGAGGAAGGAGGAGGAGGAGGAGGAGGAGGAGGGCAAGCCTGGCCCACATTGGCGCGTAAGCTGCCCGCCTAAGGTCGCGCGTAACCGCTCTCGTCTCCACTGTGGCGTGCCGTGCTGGCGGCCCGCCTAAGCCGTGGCGTAAGGCCGCGGCGCCATCTCGCGTGAGGCCCGTTTTTTTGGTCGTCGCTCGGGTGGCCCAGAGATAGCTGACCTGGCCCCAGGATCGCCCGAGTCACTCCACGGGGGGGGGGGGGGGGGGGGGGGGGGGGCAGGGGAGGAGGAGGAGGAGGAGGAGGAGGAGGAGGAGGAGGAGGAGGAGGAGGGAGGCAGAGGAAGAGGAGGAGAGAGAGGAGGAGGAGGAGGAGGTAGGAGGAGGAGGAGGAGGAGGAGGAGGAGGAGGAGGAGGAGGAGGAGGCGGAGGCGGAGGCGGAGGCGGAGGCGGAGGCGGAGGCGGAGGCGGAGGCGGAGGAGGAGGAGGAGGAGGAGGAGGAGGAGGAGGAGGAGGAGGAGGAAGAGGAAGAGGAAGAGGAAGAGGACGAAGAAGAATAATAATACTAATAATAATAATAAGCATAATAAGCAGACGAAGCATATTAAAACGAATCATAATAATAATAATAAGAAGACTAAGCATAATCAGCATACTACTAATAATAATAATAAGAATAAAAATAATAATACGAAGAAGCAGGAGACGAAGACGAACAATAAGAACAATAATACTACTAAGAATAATAAGAATAATAATACGAATAATACGAAGACGAACCATACGAATAATAATACGAATAACAAGAATAATACGACTACGACGAAGAATCATAATAATAAGAATAATAAGAATAAGAATAATAAGAATGAGACGAAGACGACTAAGAATAATACTAAGAATAATACTACGAAGAAGAGGAGGAGGAGGAATAGGAGGAAGAGGAAGAGGAGGATGAGGAGGAGGAGGAGGAGGAGGAAGAGGAAGAGGAAGAGGAAGAGGAAGAGGAAGATGAATAATAATAAGAAGACGAATAATAATAATAAGAAGAAGAAGAACCATAATACGCAGAAGAAGCAGACGGCGCAGAAGAAGAATACTAATACTAAGCAGAAGAAACATAATAATAATAAGGAGGCGAAGACGACGGAGACACGTAATAATAAGAAGAATAATACTAATAATAATACTAAGAATAATAAGCATAAGAAGAATAAGCATAATAAGAATAATAAGAAGACGAAAACGAAGCATAATAATAATGATACGAATGATAATCATAATAAGACTACTTAGAATAAGAAGAATACTAATACGACTACTAATAATAATACTACTAATACGAAGAATAATGATACGAATATTTATACGAATAAGAAGAATAATACGACTAATAATATTATTAATAATAAGAATACTAATAATAATAATAGCAATAAGACGACGACTAACAAGAATAATAAGACGAATACTAATAAGAATAATAAGGATAATAATAAGACGAATAATAATATGAGGAGGAGGAGGAGGAAGAGGAGGAAGAGGAAGAGGAAGAGGAGGAGGAGGAGGAGGAGGAGGAGGAGGAGGAAGACGAGGAGGACGAGGAGGAGGAGGAGGGCAAGCCTGGCCCCAAGATCGCTCGGGTCAATCCACGGGGGGGGGGTGCGGGGGCGGGGGCGGGAGGCGCATCCCCTCTGGGCATCCGCGTCGGGGCCCTGCCTCTGGGACCCCCGTCCCTGGGGCCCCCGCTTCTCCGCGGGGAAGGGGCCAGAGGGAAGAGGCTTCCTTCCGGCTCTGCTGCGACCTGGGTGGGTTCACCTCGGGCTCTCGAGCTCGGAGAGCCCCAGGTTTCGCCGGGGACAGGTGGGAAGAGCGCCGAACGGAGCATGGTTTTTCCAGGACAGCCCCTGGACGACCACCCTGGAGGACCACCCCTGGACGCCGAGAGGGTCGGCAGGCCTCACGGTTCCGAGGCTCGAAGCTGCCGTAGTCGAGAACAACAAGCCAGTTTTTCAAACAGCGGGCAATTGCCGGGTGGGGGGATTCACGGATGACCGTCATTGCCACCAGTACCGAGGACCTGAGAGATGGAGGACCGCTATTGCCACCAGTACCTGAAGGAGGGGCAGAGGGAGGCGGAGGAGGAGGAGGAGGAGGAGTAGGAGGAGGAGGGGCAGGAGGATGAGGAGGTGGAGGAGGTGGAAGAGGAGGGAGCACGGGTGAGATGGACGGGGGGCCTGATGAGGGAGAGGTGGACGGGGAAGAGCGGACGAGAACTATGGGGGAGGAGCAGCCGCAGCGGCATAAGACGTCGAAGGGCTGTCGAGCCCTTGCTGCATAACACTCAGGCAGGGGAATTACGCACTCGCTCTACACTGCACCTTAGCGGGCGCATTGACGTTGACCCCCCCCATGCGGATGTCCTTCGGAGGGCACCAACTATACACCAACACCGATCCTGGCCCAGGATCACCCTGGGCCCAGGATCGGTGTATATGCCTTCTTGCGCAAGGCAGGAGGGCGTATACACCGATCCTGGGCCCAGGGTGATCCTGGGCCAGGATCGGTGTTGGTGTATAGTTGGTGCCTTCCTAGTCCTGTCCTGTCCTGTCCACGGCGCCCCCTCATCCGCCCTCCTCTCCGCGCGGCGTCAGCTCAGCGGCTCGAGGGGCGTAGGCCCGGCCCGCCCCGCGCTGGCGGACACCCGGGCGCCGCCCCATGGCGGACGGCGGTGCCGCCTCGTCGATGTTCCTCCCTCCCTCGGTCGAGAACAGCCACCAGCGCCAAACACCACGACGAAGACGTAGACCAACTTGGGTCCCCGTGCCTGCGTCAGGGAGCACGGTTCTGCATGGTCTTGCTCGATGCATCTGTAGAGAAGGCGCCCTGTCCCCAATGTGTTGGGCCTCTTAGCTCAGGTCCGCTCCCTCCCTCCGCCAGGTCCGAGGCCGGGACTTGTCCATATCCACCGCCTGGGGGATCGATGTTCGTGGACCTTCGCACGCGGTGGATATGGATATGTTCGGGACCTTGGTGGCCAACAGTTATCCATATCCACCGCCCGCTGGGGCATCAGGCCGTCGGTCTCAAGGCGGTGGACATGGATAACTCCACGCTCCGCACGGGTGGGCCGCGGACGTGGTGGGGTGTGGCTGGAGAAGGGCTTTCGCCAGTCAGCGTTCATGATCGATCGAGGGTGCATGTGTTTTTGGCTTGGTGTAGCAAACGACTGTAGTCTAGGACCGCCTCTTTTCTGAATCATGTTTCATCTTGTGGTTCCCCGCGCTCTTCCCTCTTCCACTCGTTTCTGGTCCTGCCGAGGCTCCCGTGGTAGCGCTGAGGTTTGGTCTTGAGCCCTGTCATACGAGCGGCCTCCTCCTTCCTCCTCCTCCTTACTTCTCCTCCTTCCTCCCGTGTTTCCCTCTTCCTAGCGATTTCGGCTAAAGAGCCAGAAGGTCGTTGGGCACAATGCCACCCTTCCGATGCTACGCGGCTGTGTCCTTGGCCTGCGTGATCGTGAGTAGTATGGGCTTCGACCATTCTCGAGATTCTGGCCCTCTGCTGATCGCGATCAGGCTATGAACAACACGCTTAGCGCCCTCAGACAGCCAGTGCAACCGGGCCAACCTGAGCTGGTTGCTCTGATGGAAGCGCTCATGGTTGGGATGGTCGCAATGCCTTGCGGCCTCGCCTTCGAGGCTCGAATCTTCGACCTGGCCCGGGCAACTCGACCTCATCGTGCATCAGGAGATGGAGCATCCGCGATCACAGTCTGGCAGTCGCGTTCGCTGCAACATGCTGGATGCTTTCTGTTCACCGTGGTCATTTCGACTTGGGGGCGACCCAGGCTTGACGTGCGCATTTCTCAAAGGTAAGTCGGCGAGTCTTCGGCGATGGGCGGTGAAGAATGGCGCAGATCAGTGGCAGTGTCCTGCGATGGGGGGCTTCCTGAATTCCTTATCGTGTTTAGCAGCATGATGGTTTCGACACGGATTGATGCGACTTGATGCCCGTTGTTTTGTCGCATGTAATGTAAAGGTGTTCAATTATTTCCACTGTTGTTGTTCTCGCCCCTGGTACGTACGGCGGACCTCTTGATGAACGCAACGGGCCCTACCTTCTGGATCCCCGTGCCAGGGCTTCGCGCTTCAGCCCGAGATGGTCCAGGTTAAGGCTGGCGGTGTCTCGATTGCGCAAGTACGGTGCTTTCCACCCTGACGGTCGTCTGATGACCATGTCCTGATCACGGTCAGCGTTTCCCTATGTGTGTGTGTGTGTGTGTGTGTGAGCGTCGGCGGTATCTTGCGAGCTGCTCTTTCGCCCCGCCGCCCCCTCCTCCTTCTGCTTCTCCCCCTCCTCCTCCTTCCCTATGGGCCTCTGTGCGTCCGATCACGATCGGCGGTATCTTGCGAGTTGCTCTTTCGCGGCGAGCATGCCAGGACGCGTGCGGCATCGAAACAAGTTGGCACTGGATTTCGACGGTTTGTGATCGTTTTTCGTTAGTTCTTCTGCCGATCGGCGCGGGCCCTCGCCGCCCCCCCCCTCCCCCCATCCTTGGAGTAGATCTTAGCTGTTTCTGGCGCCTGTTTCGAGCAGGTGGGGTTCCCCCATAGGACGCACGGTTCCAAACAGTCGCACTAAGCAGAGGTCCGGACCCAGACTCCATTCCCCCTCCCCCCCCCGTTCCGCTCAATGTCGAAACGCTCACTTTCGTATTCATTCGTTTGTTGGGTTTGAGGGCATGGCGAGCACCATGTATATTGATGTTGCTGAGCAGCATGGTCTGGAGACAGTGCCTGGCGACGGTGGCGCCATGCGGTGCCCGATGGCTGCTGGCAGATGCGGCGGCGGAATGTTTGGGCGGCGGCCCCACAGACAAAGAACACTGTTCGATATTATTGGCTGACAAGAACTTGGATTGATTGAGAGCTCATGACGTGGTGGATGTGGCTACCAATCACTGTGGTCCTCATGGAAGGGCTGCGACCACGTATCGCTACGGACTGCATCGGCGATCATGTTGGAGTGCTGGGTGGCATTCGTTCTCTCCTGTCAAAGCGGACGTGATGCGTAGTTGTGGATTTTGGATTTTGTGTTTTGCTCAAGCGTGGCCTCCTTGGGCCCTTCGAGAATTGCGACTCCGCGGGTGCGATGATGCGACGACGGTGGTGTTGGCGGATATTCACCCAGAAAATTCAAGGGGAGGGTGATCGCGGAGAGCTTGGACACCTTTCCCGCTTCTTCTTCTTCGTCGCTTCCTACTCTTCCAGACGATACGAGTCACAGCTTGTTCGCAGAGACGGGATCCGTGGCGCCGCTTTGGCAGATTGAAGGTGATGATGCGCTTGCGCAAAATTCGTTTTCCGCGCGGTGCCGCAACATAGTTGTCATCGGGATTATGTTCTGGACATTTCTTTGTTCAGTGGAGTGAGGCTAGCCGACTGGCGTTTTTCCGAGGCGGATGAAATTATACGGCGTTCTTGAGGATGCCTGCCCCGAACAGCCCGTGGTTCAGCGCAAAACTGAGCGTCTGCAGTCACAGCATCTGTGGCGTCATCATCTTCATGCCGCAGCGGTGCATGCCCCACGCAATGTCATGGCCGCGCCAGACTGCGCGCTTGGAGGCGCTGCTTGCGTTTTTCAGGAAAGCTAAGTCTTGGGTTGCAAGTCGTGGGTCGCTTTGCATGCGGCACCGTAGACGACTGGTGGCGTTGGGTCCTCGCTGTGATTGGCCGTGGCTTGTTCGAGTACAGCGATGGTGATGGCCATGTGTCGTTTTTCTTCCTCCTCGTCCACCTCTTCCCTTTTTTCATACAGCGTTTGGTCCTCCTAACCCTTGCTCTTCCGCCCCTCCTTTTCATGAGGTTTGGCATTTTTGTTGGCTTCCTGTTTCGCCTCACGCTCAACCCGCAATTCCCGTTTCCCCTTTCTCTCTTCTTTCTCGTCGTCGTTCTCTTCCTTGTGCCCCTCCACCATCATGTGCGATCCATCCTCCTTCCTCCTTGTTCCAGCATCCTCCCTTCCATTCCTCACTAGGGTGGTGCTGCTGCCAGCAGCGATTGTTCCATGTCCCAGTTTCTCCCCTCTATCTCTCGGTCCCTCTGTCGCTGTCTCTGCGTTCCTGCTGGACATCTGTCATTACCGCATGGTGCTTTCCACCTCTCCCAGTCTTTCCGCCTCCACTGCTCTTCCCATGGTGCTTTACGTCGTCTTCGATTCACCAAGAGGTGCACGTATTTGTTTCTCGCTGTGTTCCGTTCCCACACGGTAGCTCTTTTTCGATGTTCTTTGATTCATCCCAATGTGTTCCATATCCTCTTCCGGATCTTTTGGATCCTTCGGTATTTCTTTTGCTTGCTTGGCTCGGGCACTCAGTCCTAGTTTGGTCAAACCAGCAGTTAAGTATTTCATTCATGCGCAGAGCGCGTCTTTGCATTGGTATCCGTGTATGTTTTTGCAGGTGATGATGACCCTCTCATCATGCACGCTCGAAGTGCCAGCAGTGGTGACACGCTGAGGCATTGTTCTTGTGCCTCTCTCCCTTTTTTCTGTCTACCTCCTAGTCTACGACTGATTTGGGGATCGTTCGCCACATCATTTTTCCTTCCCTCCGCCCTCCCCTCCTTCCTCGTCTGCCTGGTGACATGGATAGGTTCGCCTCGGCACCGCTGCCAGTCCTTGCTCGCATGGCGGGGGCAGCGATTCTGGTACGGGTGCTCGTGCTCGCGATTCGGAAGCACAATCGCGGGATGTGGTCCAAAGGGGTCGCGTAGCGCCAGTGAGAGCGCAGGTCAATGTGGTAGTCGGAGGAGGAGGAGGAGGAGGAGGAGGAGGAAGAGGAGGAGGTGGGTGAGCAGGGTGAGGAACAATAGGCGACAGCAGCAACATGGGAAGGAGGAGGAGGAGGACGAGGAATATTTGGACGATTTGGAAGTGCTGCCGCTGCAGCAGGAGGTGGACAAGAAGGGGGTGGATACGGAACCATGGAAGTTGTTTTTGTGATCTCCTGACTCGGGATCGCTCGAAGTCCTAGAACGCCGTCTGGTTTGCCCGAGTTTTGGTCGAGGGGCACGGGGGCAGCCTTACGGATTATTCAGGGAGGTGTTTGGCGGTCTGGTTTGGGTGCGTGTTTGGTACGCTCTCAGGGTCTTCTTGCGTCCTCTTAGGAGTCTCGATGGGCTCTCTCGGGGAGGTAGTGGGGACCGCTTGGGGTTCTAGACACTCGTCGCATTGAACAGGCGAGATTGTCAACGTGTGCAGTTTGCTGGTTTTCCCCAATACAGTGCTTGTACTTTGGGTTTCCCCCTTTGCTCTAAGGAACTGGGTCTGCAATATATGTGGCGGGACCTATGTTGTGCAGTAGAGGTGGTGCGACTTATGCTGTGCAATACATGTTGTGCAATCTGCGTGACGCATTCGATATGCTGCAATCCATTCGGTGCAGTCTAGGGTGTGCAATACATGCTGTGCAGTCTATGTAATGCACTCTATGGTGTGCGATCTTTGTGGTGTGGTTAAGTTGCACCACTCGTTGTGGTGCAGTCCATGCTTGGTGATGCACGTGTTGTACTTCATTTTGGACAACACATATATGTATAACTATATGTTTGGTGCAGTGCATGCATTGCCATCCAGGTGGCACAATCTATATGGTGCACTCTAGGGTTTGCATATCTATGTGGTGCACTATGTGTTGTGCAAACTACGGGGTGCATCAGAGGTTGTGCGACATATCTGGAGCATTATCTGTGATGCACTTACTGTGGTGCAATCTCTATTGTGCAGTGTATGCTGTGCAATCTAAGTTGTCCAGTCTATGTGGAGCAATAGGTGTGGTATAATCTACGTGGTGGACGCAATGCTTCGCAATCTATGTTGAGCAACCTACGTCGTAAATCTATGTTGTGCAATCTACATGGGGGCAGCGACGGAGCGGCCACACGCGCGACGATCGACAGGCAGGCCCAGACGACGGGCGGCGACGAGACGGCGACAGGGGTGGCGACGGCGGCAGCAAGCGAGACGACCGATAGACATGCCCAGACGACGGGCGGCGACGTGGCGGCGACGGGGCGGCGACGGGCGGCGACGGGGCGGCGACGGCGGCAACTAGCGCGGCGACCGACAGGCAGGTCCAGACGACGGGCGGCGACGAGGCCGCGACGGGGCGGCAGCCACATAGCCACCAGAGCGACAGACATGCCCAGTTCCTTGGCACGGCGTAGGCACCCCTAGCTGCAAGCACTTCTTGGGGAATGTTAGCGAGCATGGGCCCCAAACAGTGTGATTCTGGCAATCTATGTTGCGCAACCTATGTGGAGCAACATCCTTGGTGCAACCTGGGTGGAGCAATCTACGCGGTGCAACCTGGGTGGTGCAACCTGTGTGGTTCGATCTAGGTTGTGCCATCAGTGCTGTGCAATCGATGTTGTGCGACCTATGTTGTGCAATGTACGTGGTACACATGTTGGACCATCTCGGTGGAGCAATATATGTGGTGCAATCTTTGTGGTGCAATCTATGTGGTGCAAGCTATGGGGTGCAATCTAGGTGGTTCGATCTAGGTTGTGCAAGTTCGGTGGTGCAATACATACATTTATATATCTATGAATGTGTAATACATGTATATATATATGTGGTGCAAGCTTTGTGTTGCAAGCGATGTCGTTCAGTCTATGCAATATATGTTATGAAGTCTAGCTGCGGCGGGGCGGCGATGGCGAAGACCGGGCGGCGACAGCGAGCGCGGAGCCGCCAGACCGACACCCAGGCACAGACGACGGGCGGCAACGAGGCGGCGATGGCGACTACATAGCCGCCAGACCGACCAACAGGCCCAGACGACGGGCGGCGACGAGGCGGCGACGGGGCGGCGACGGCGACTACATAGCCGCCAGACCGACCTTCAGGCCCAGTTCCGTAGAACACAAGTTAGAACCCTCAGTGCAAGCATTGTTTGGGGAACCTAGATGTCATTTCATGTATTGCACAACATCGAATGCAGTATATGTATATGTATTTATGAATATACATACACATATGTCTCTCTATATATATTGCACCCCGCAGATCGCAACGTAGATTGCGCCACCTGGATTGCACCACAGATACTGCCCCCCACAAAGATTTCCGACGTACATTCTCCTTTCTAAAACAGAATCGGTTCTACCACCATCCCCCCCGGACTGAACGATCCCCCTATTCGTATTGCAATTTATTTATGATTCTGCCCCATCGTCCATCCTAAATATGATTTTTCACTATCCCAGGGGGGCCGGTATCGCCCCACCCCGGTCGCCATCTTCTGCAAAACATGCAACGCGCGCGCACTCGTTTATAAAAAATCACGAGTTTCCAAGAATCCCTGGAAAAAAAAACGGGCCGAAGTGCACGCGCGCGTCGTCGCGCCCGCATGCCGCAATTCTTGAAAAACCCTTGGTTTCGGACGGATTTCAAGATCGAGTGTCCAAAGAACATAAGAGAAACATATGTTTTCGCAACACGAATAGTCAAAACAAAAATCATGCTCTTGCGAATTCCTGCGACAACTATTGGTTTTTCAAACGTTCCCAGGAAATTCTACCAAACGGGCTTCGCGCGCGCATGTCGAACTCGTTCGAACGCCCTTGCGCGTGTGCCGTCGCGAGAATCCGCAAAAGATGAGGCGAAGTGCACGCGCGCGCGTCGTCGCGCGCGCGCATGCCGAAACCCTTCAAAAACCATAGGTTTCGGAAGGATTTCAAAATCGAGTGTCCAAAAAACAGCACACAGGGTTTCGCAACACTGATTTTCAATACAAGCCTGCGCGCGTTCTTGCGAATTGTTGGGAAAGCCATGTTTTGTTGTTTGTGTTTTTCTTCAACATTTTCATACAATGTTATTAAACGGGCTTCGCGCGCGCATGTCGAAATCGTTTGAACGCCCATTGCGCGCGTGCTGGGGTGGCGCGATCCGTGTCAAACAATTCCATGCGAACCACTCTCGCGCGTCTGACGCGCGCGCATTTCGAATTCTTTCCAAAACCTTCATCGCCGACGCGAGAACGTCGTCATCGTCGTCGGCGCGATCAGCATCGGCGCCGTCACTGGCTGCCTCGTCGTCGTTGCCAGCATCGTCGCCAGCATTGCTACTACCATCATCGTGTTTATTCCAGATTTCGTAGTAAAGGGAGGGGGGTCTCATTTCGGGGGGGGGTCTCTTCCAGGCTATCTTGGAGGGCCTGGGGGGTCTGGGGACGATATTTTGGAGGGTTCTCCCACGGGGGAGGTCTGAAATGGCTTGTCTTGGAGGGTCCAGACCCCCTCCCTTTTAGAACGAAATCTGGAGTACCGTTGTAGACGTTGCCATGATACCGCGCCCGCCCAAGTCGCCGACTCGCACCGAAGTGCCCGCTGGGCTGTGTCGAGCGGTCAGCGCCACCGCTTTCGCGTCGGCCGCGCCAAACTAGCTGGCCGCTGCGCGCGCGAGCATGCGCGGGCTGGCGCGGCCGCAGAGATGCAGCAGCCAATGCCAAACACGCATCGCAGTCGCTTCCGCATGCGGCTTGCAAACAAGTGGGATGTTTGCGCGAGCAGTGGAATGGACAACCTCAAGTTGAGCATCGGTGATTTGCTCACCATAGATTGCACCGCATCTATTGCACCGCGTTGGCTGCACCGGAGTGGATTGCTCTACGCATGCTGCTAGCAACACCCACTTTGGGTCCCACGTTTGGCTGACATCGAACGATTTGGCACGGCCCCCCAGAGCATGCACGACGGCTCAGGAATCGCCTACCAGGACGGCGCTTTGGACTAGTTAGGACATGCTGGATGTTGGGGCCCGACGAACGCTTCCACGATTTCGGGCCTCGGGACGGCCACGCGGCGACCGCCAGAAGGGCTCCAAATCGTCCAACGCGTGGGTCTAGACAATCCCAGGTTTGGGGCCATTTCAGAGCACTTACCTTATTCATCAGGGGTGGCGATCCGGGGGGGGGTAGGCATAGCGGGGGATGCTTCGACGCCCAATCGCCCATTGATCGCCGACAGGGGTCCGATAGCCCCAACCTGCCCAGAAAGATGCGTATTCACGATCGGAGGCCTATCGCCGATCAATCGGCGATGTACCGCCGATTCCAGGTCGATGCCCCCCCCCCTATGCCCGTCCCCCCCGATCGTTGCCCTTCAATTCAGCATTAACGGCTTTGGATGGCAGGGCAGATGACGGGAAGCGCGATCAGGCTCGAGGAGTCGCGCGACGGACGTTGTTACAGGCCCAGAGGGGCATGTTTATCAATTGGGGGGGTCCAGCAAAGGGGGGGGAACGGTTCGGGATCGCTCCCCCGCCCGCTCCTGACGGATTCCGTCGGAACGCTGCCTGAATGCAGATTTCCCGCACTAGTGTTTAACATGTGTTAATGTGGTATTGTTTGGCATCAGCGAGGAATGTCCGTTGATATCGCCCTAGGGTAGTTCAATCCATCCCCTATCGTGGGAAATTCCCACATTAAACTATCGCACGTTATTTAATCGCTTCGCTCATTCCGCCGGCCCATACAGTCTCATGTCTGCCGTTTGCCCGAGGGCCTGGTGTCAATGCGGCGCTTTGGGGGTTCCTGGGGCCGCTTGGGGGACTCCTGGGGCGCTCGGGGGGGCATTTGGGGGGCCTCCTGGGGCCGCTTGGGGGACTCTTGGGGGCCTCCTGAGGGCCCCGTGGGGGCCTCTTGGGGCCTCTTAGGGGCCTCGTAGGGGCTTCTTAGGGCCGAGGGCTCGAAATGTTGTTTCGTGTTCCCTCTCTGGGGCCCCTTTGGGGGCGTTCTTGGGGCCCTCTTGGACCGTTTTGGAGGCTTCTTGGGCCGTCTTCGAGCCCTCTTGGGCCATCTTGGGGCCCTCTTGGGTGCCTCTTGGGCCCTCTTGGGGCGATCTTGGGGGCCTCTTGGGCCGTCTTGGGGCGTCGGGAAGCCGAAAAGGTGGAAGCTCCAAAATCTCTCAAAAACCTATGGAAAAACAATGATTTTTGCCTCCGGGGGCCCTATTGGGAGTGCTCTTGGAGGCCTCTTGGGGCGTCTGGGGGCTATCTTGGGCGTCTTGGAGCGATCTTGTGGCATGTCGGACCCCTCGTGTACCATCTTGGGGGCCTCTTGGGGGCCTCTTGGCCTTTCTTGGGGCTCTCGGGGACGTCTCGGAGCCCTGTTGGTGCGCTCATGGAGCGCTCGGGGGGACCCGGCCGGGACCCGGCCGGGGGCCGGGACCGGCCGGGACCTGGTCGGGGTACTTTTCGTCCGGGGACCCCCAGGGGCCGCCCCGCGCGCGCGAACTAGAAAATTGTTAACCAGTTACCGGAGATCTTAGCACGCCTCTGGCCCGTTGGGCCGGCGAATTGTTATTCCCAACCATCTTGTGGTGTTGGGTCCTCGTTACAGACATCGCCCCGCATCACCTCCTCCTTACTCCTCCTCCCCTTCCTCCTCCTCCTCCTCCGCGAGGTACTGGTGATGTGCCAGGAATGGTGTCGGGGGGACCCTGAGTTGCTTTGGCACAGCCGCATGCGGGGACCGCCACCCATTTTGGCACACCCCTCACATGGTTCGTGGCCCCACAGGGAGCTCCACCGAAGGCCCCAGTGGCACAGGCCGCATGCGGAGACCGCCACCCATTCCGGCACACCCTTCAGACGGTTCGTGGCCCCACAGGGAGCTCCACCGAAGTCCCCAGTGGCATAGGCCGCATGCGGGCACCGCCACCCATTTTGGTACACCCCTCACACGGTTCGTGGCCCCACAGCGAGCTCCACCGAAGGCCCCAGTGGCACAGGCCGCATGCGGGCACCGTCACCCATTTTGGCACACCCCTCACACGGTTCGTGGCCCCACAGGGAGCTCCACCGAAGGCTCCGTAAGGAGCTCCCTTTTCTTCGTCCCAGCTGACCTGCGGTACTCGCACCTGAATGTGGTTGGGTCCTTCGCCAGGATCATTTTCCAACGTAGACAGTGGATTGGTAGCTGTAATGTGTAATTTTATATTATCGCCTTCATTGAGGATCTCCACGTTGCCGTCCAAGAGTCGATACCTTCGAGCAACAACAACAATGTCTTCCCAATAGTCTTACGCCACAGCACGCGTTCGTTCGAGACTATTCTGACGGATCTCCGAACATATCATCATCTGATGAGCATTATGATGGTTCTGATGATGGCAGTGCTGGTCTTGAAAAGAGGTCTCGTAGTGATGGTATCTTTGGCTGCTTACGATTACGATGTTGATGAGGACGAGGACGCAGACCAGGAAGTGGACGAGTTGCCGCAGTGGGTCGGGATCAAGGTCAGCAGCAGTTTACTACCCGCGTCCATGATTGGATTTGCGCGGGTAATCAACACCACCTAGTACCCCCCGTGGAAGTTTGGGGAGGGCGCCCGCGCTACAGAATACGTTCATGCTGTTGCACCTTCTTGTAAAGCTGCTCGACTTACGACGCTCAATGTTGAGGACTCTTAGGGACCTGAGTTTCTTTCATTCAGACATGCGGCGAGGTGGCGGATGTGTTGTGGGCCACATCTCCGTTTCTACGCCGCACGCCACCCTGCGCATAGCCCTGCCCGCCCTGGTGAAATGGTAAGACGTGGGCCGCGCTTGCCGGGTCCCCCAAACGGGGGTAATCTTCCAGGGCCGCCACGAGGCTGCGAAGTGAGTCTCGCGCTTCGCGCCTGTCGGTCTGGGCGATTTCAGCGCGAGGCGCGAGTCTCTCATCCCGCTCTGGGGGGGTGGGAGGGCGGCGCGCAAGCGCGAAGAGCCTCGCCCTTCGCGGGGCGCGAATCGGTGGTTGCCAAAGGTGCCCCTGGCCCAAGGCGCCCCCGGCTCTCCGCTCCATTCTCTGTGGAGCCCCCGGGGCTCTCGGGGCCTCGCGAGGGGTGCCCTGGAGGCCGTGGGGAGCCTCCTTGGCGGTCCTGGGGGCACCCTGGGCCAGGAGCACTTCCAGCAGCACCCGAGCGACGCACGAGGGCAGTTGCCTCGGGTACTCCAGATTTCGTAGTAAAGGGCGGGGGGTCTCATTTCGGGGGGGGGGGGGTCTCTTCCAGGCTATCTTGGAGGGCCTGGGGGGTCTGGGGACGATGTTTTGGAGGGTTCTCCCACGGGGGAGGTCTGAAATGGCTTGTCTTGGAGGGTCCAGACCCCCTCCCTTTTATTACGAAATCTGGAGTAATCTCGCGGCCGTCCCGGGGCGTCGCCGGGGCGGCCGCGGGCTGCTTCGGGAGCCGCCCGCCGATAATGCGGGTGGTCGGCCGGTCTGTGGCCGATATGCGGGGGGTCCGCCTCGCCGGGCGGCGTGGGCATCCGGCTGGGGCAGAGCGCGGGGCACTCCTCTTGTCGGCTCCTGCGGCTCGATGCGGTTCGGCGTCGGCCGCTGCCGGTTTCGATTCGGTTCGACTGTGATCAGGAGGGGAAGAAACACACAGACACAATTAATCGTCGACCCCCAAGAAAATATAGGAAAATATGGGAAGTGGGGGGGAGGGCAAAAACCTAGAAAATATGAGAACATGTGGGGCATCATTTTATGTGTGTGTGTATTTATTTGTGTGTCATTGTGCCCCTTGATGTGATTCCGCGGCGGGTCTCGGCTTCTCAACGGAGGCCTTCCCAGCCTGTCGATTTCCGCCGATTCGTCGTTTCCCGACGTGGCTGCCGGGTTCCGCCGGATCCGAGTCCTGTCGATCGCCGATCTGGCTTATGGATTCGCTTCCAGGCCCTCCTGCAGTATCCCGCCATCTGCTGTGTGTTGGGCCCAGCTTTTGCTTCGCAAGCACGTGCGCGCTGTAAGAGGAGCGAACCTGCCGACTGAACGCGCATTTGGGTGCGGAGTTTCTGCGGCGCGTGCGAGCGACACTTCGCCCGCGTGACCTCTGGTGCGCGGCTTTATCAGGAAGGGGAAGAACACACAGACACAATGAATCGTCGAATCTAATGAAAATATTGAGAAATATGGGGAGTGGGGGGGGGGGAAGACGAAAACCCAGAAAATATTGGGAAATATGGGGGATCCTGGGATTCGTGTCTGTTTATTTGTGTGCCCCTGGGCCCCTTCATTTGAGTGGGCGCGGGGGGGGGATCGAATCCAAGCACGCAAGAGCCTCTGGCTCCGCACCTCCAGCCAGGACCAGGAAGCAGGGCACCGAAGTTGACGCTTCCCTGGAGTCACTCCTGGAGGGTTCGTTTCGATTCCTCTGATTCGATTCGACTCGATTTTGATGGCTTCCGATTCCGATTCGATTCGGGTGTGAAGGCCTGACGGCCAGTGCCGCCGACCCTGAAAGACATCGACGACGACCAAGAGGGGGAGGAGGAGGAGAAGGAGGAGGAGGAGGAGGAGGTGGAGGAGGCGGAGACAAGAGGAGGAGGAGGAGGAGGAGGAGGAGAAGGAGGAGGAAAAGGACTCCCCCCTGTGACCCCCCCCTGGGGAGGAGGACCGGAGGAGGACCGGCGTGGGAGAGGGGAGGGGAGGGGGAGGACCCCCAGTGACGGATTCGTATCTGACTCCTCTCCTCCCCGTGGGAGTCCTCCCAACCTGGGGAGGAGGACCCGAGGAGGACTGGCGCGCCAGAGAAGGACCGGCGTGGGAGAGGAGGACCCCCAGAGGCGATGCGAATCTGACCCTCCCCCCTCCCCCCCCTCCCCCCCCCGCTGGGGAAGAGATAAAGGGAAGGGACTTCATTTTGACGTAATGAGGACGTGGATGGAATTCCCTGAAGCTGGGAACCCGTTCCCCGAACGAGGAAGGGTGCTCTCTCTCTCTCTCTCTCTCTCTCCCTTTCTCTCCCCCGACGGGAGAGGAGGATTAGCAGGAGGGGACGAAGGAAGGCTCTCCGTCGACGGGACCAGACAGACAACCCACACACGACGACAGGGTCGGCGGATTTCGGACTCCGATTCAAGCGGAGGCCTACTAGCCTGCCGATTTCTGCCAATGCGACTTCTCCCGACGTTGCCGCCGATTTCCGCCGATCCGATTCATTTCGATCGCCGGTCCGACTCGTCGATTCCATTCTGGGCTCTCTTGCTCTTGCGCGTAGCCGATGGTGGCCCGGACGAGCCTCTTCGCGTACTCCTTTGCGTCCACCAGCTCGTGCATCCGTGCGTGTGTGCGCAGGCATGGGCCCTCGCGAGGGTGCGAAGCTAGCGTGCGCTTCGCGGCCGGGGCGATTTCGGAGCCAGGCGCGAGCTCCTCCTCCTGTTCCGGCCCGGGGGGGGGGGGCGGCGCGAAAGCGCGACGGTCATCGCGCTTCGCGGAGCGCGAAGCGCGACATGTCCGTGTAATTACGTGTCCACATGTACCCATCGGTCGTTGAACGTCGGTATTTTTAGGGTCTCAGATTCCAGTCTACCTGAAACGCCTCCCCATTTCAATGATCGGGTTCAATGATCGGGCGGCTTCACCTTGTCCGTCCTCTTTAGGGGGGCGGGCGGACACCAAATTTTTGTTCAACGCCTTCTTACTTCATGTTTCTGCTTACCTCTGCCGACCGATGGGCCAGCGTGCGCGCGTGCATCCTGTGCTTGCTGGTCTGGCCTCCTCCTCCTCCTGCTCCTTCACCTACTCGTCGTCCTCCTCTCCTACCCTCCTCCTCCTCCTCCTCCTCCTCCTGCCTCCTCCTCCTCCTCCTCCTCCTCCTCCTCCTCCCTCCTCCTCCTCCTCCTCCTCCTCCTCTCTCCTCCTCCTCTCTCCCTCCTCCTCTCCTCCTCCTCCTCCTCCTCCTCCTCCTCCTCCTCCTCCTCCTCCTCCTCCTCCTCCTCCTCTCCTCCTCCTCCTCCTCCTCCTCCTCCTCCTCCTCCTCCTCCTCCTCCTCCCCCCCCCTCTCCTCCCCTCCCCTCCTCCTCCTCCTCCTCCTCCTCCTCCTCCTCCTCCTCCTCCTCCTCCTTCCTCCTCCTCCTCCTCCTCTCCCTCCTCCTCCCTCCTCCTCCTCCTCCTCCTCCTCCTCCTCCTCCTCCTCCTCCTCCTCACTCCTCTCCTCCTCCTCCTCCTCCTCCTCTTCCTCCTCCCCCCCCTTCTCCTCCTCCTCCTCCTCCTCCTCCTCTCCTCCTCCTCCTCCTCCCCCTCCTCCTCCTCCCTCCTCCTCCTCCTCCTTCCTCCTCCCTCCTCCTCCTCCTCCTCCTCCTCCTCCTCCTCCTCCTCCTCCTCCCCCTCCTCATCCTCCTACTTTTTTCCTGGCCGACCGCAGTGCTTGCCGGTCCGGCCGCTGCTTCTCGGAGCCCTTTGCGCCCTTGCAGGCGGTTCCACATCAACGGCGCGCCCGCGGAGCTCGAGCTCGAGAACTTCAAGGGCAGGGTGCTCCTCATCCACAGGCCCCAGTCGAGCTTCGACAACTGCGATGGCGAGGACGGCCTCCGTGCTGCTTCCGGCGGCGAGCCCGGGGGGGGGGCTTGCGAGAGGGGGCGGGCCCCCTTCGGAAAGGCGCGGCCAGTCCCCCGGCCTTCCGAGACGTTCCCGAGGCCTTCCCCGAAGACGCAGGGCAGTCTTCAGAAGGCGCGAGGGCTTCGGATCACTGAGCGCGTTCCACTAATTACTCGCAAAGTGCCTACTCGCAAACGTCCGAACACAACACATGTCTGCATGGATGTCATTTATCGTAGGTCCTCCGTGGGGGATCCAGGCCATGTGCGAGTAGTCCCTTTGCGAGTCGTGGAACGCGCTCGTCTATCTGAGAAGCCCCGCCGCCTTCTGAAAAAGGTCTTCTCCTTCTCACTTCCCCCCTCGCTCGCCACCGCTCCCCCCTCGCTCGCCACCCCTCGCTCGCCACCGGTCGTGCTGCTGTTTTCTGCGGGAGGGCGAGCTCCCGCACCGCGCCCTGCCCGTGGCCCTGCCGCTGCCTCCCCCCCCCCTCCTCCCCCTCGAGCAGTTGCCGTTGCCCCTGGTCTCTCTCCCCCCCTCCCCCCTTCCTCTTCCCCTCCCCCTCCTCCCCCCCCCTCTCCGCTCCCGCTTTCTCTCTCTCCCCTCCCCCCCCCCGCCTCCCCTCCCCGCCTACCCTGGCGCTCCCATCCCCCCCTCCTGCCTCCCCCCCTCCCGCCTCCCCCCCTCCTGCCGCCCTTCCCGCCTCCCCCTGCTCCTCCCGCCCCCTCCTGCCTCCCTCCCCACCCCCTCCCCTCCCGCCTCCATCTCCCGCCGCCCTCCCCGCCTCCCTTTCCGCCTCCCCTCCAGGAGGGGATGCGGGAGGGGTGGCGGGAGGGGGGAGGCGGGGGGGGGGGGAGGGCCCTGCCCCCCTCCCCCCTCCTGCTCTTGACCACCCCCCCAGGCCACCCGCAGGAACGGCATAGAATGTGGGACTTCATGGCGCGCGGGCTGGGCCACGGAGCCGTCCTGCTCCCGGTGGGGGTCGCGCCAGCGCGCGAATTCGGGGTCCCCAGCCTTTTTCACCTTCGCCTCCTTCCCAGCCTCCTCCTCCTCCTCCTCCTCCTCCTCCCTTCCTCCTCCTCCTCCTCCTCCTCCTCCTCCTCCTCCTCCTCCTCCTCCTCCTCCTCCTCCTCCTCCTCCCGCTCAGGGCGTCAGGAGGGGGGCGCGCTTGTGACCCGGCCGGCGGGGCCGCCGAGGAGCCCACGGGCGAAGCCGGCGAGCACACGCGTCGGGACGGCCCGGCACGACCGGGGGACATGCACACCGCCTCCGCCTCCTCCTCCTCCTCCTCCTCCTCCTCCTCCTCCCCTCCTCCTCCTCCTCCTCCGCCTCCTCCTCACTCCTCCGCCTCCGCTCTCCTCCTCCGCCTCCGCCTCCTCCTCCTCCTCCTCCTCCGCCTCCGCCTCCGCCTCCGCCTCCTCCGCCTCCGCCTCCTCCTCCTCCTCCTCCTCCTTTCCCGCTCCTCGTCCTCCTCTCCCCGTCCTCGGGTATTGAAAGAATGGGTACAATGCCCAACAGCGGATCTGGTTCATTTTGAACAGGGCTCGCTGTCCACGCCGCCGCGGCCTGGTTCCATTCGAGACAGGAGGCCGCCTGCCCAACAGCGGCCGCTGTCGGTTTGGGACAACATTTGCTGTTGGGCATTGTACCC
>CAUYUJ010021645.1:35000-38237 GCA_963575745.1 Prorocentrum cordatum
GCTGTGGCCCGTCATTCTGCGGGGGCGCGGGGGGAGCAGAGACTCCGAGGAGGAAAAGGTACCCATAGCTCTACCCTCCCCTCGTTTTCCCCTCTTCGGGCCTCCTGGACCTCCCTCGTCGCCACCGCCGGATTCGCCTCGGAATCCTGGTCAGAACGCGCCCCAGGAGAGGTCCGGGGGGGTATTGGTATCGGTACCTTTGTTGGTTTACCCAGTAACCGCTCAGCGTCCGAGTGTGTTCATCTTCGGAAACTGGAGCAAAAACAGCGGGTGTTTTGTTCAGTCCCAGGACTTTTCTGAGGGTCGGGGACGACGTCGGGGTGGTGTGGTGTATACTTTATCCCCGTTTTCTCGAGGAAGCAACGAAGAATGTATACACCAGGATCCCGTATACACCAGGATCCGCTTTCCTGTGCGAGGTTCAGCGGTGAGGCCAGCTCGGCTGCAAAGAGGTGAGCGGGCCACGAGCCGTGTGAGAGGTGTGCCGACAGGAGCCCGGCGGCGCGTGCTGGGGCCCCCTGTCATCGGGGCCTGCGGTGGAGTTCCCGCATGGGGCCCCGAGACACGTGCAAGCGGTGTAGCGAGTGGGGCCTGGGAACGCATATGCAGGGGAACGAAACATGACTTAAACATAAAAACTCGGAGGTCCGCGCGGATTTCGTGGATCTGCGCTGGACCCCCCCTCCCTGGCGCGCTCCGCGCGCCAAGGGCGGCTCCGGAGGCGCCGCCAGGGGGCCCCAGCGCCGATCCGAGAAATCCGCGCGGACCTCCGAGTTTTTATGTTTATGTCATTGTTCGTTTCCCTCATATGGGCGCTGCCGCTGGGGCCTTCGGTGAAGCCCACGGTGGGGCCACAAAACGCGGGAGGGGTGTACGTGCCTGGGGACGCATAGGAGCTGTGCCCTCGAGAGAGCTTCGGAGGAGCTCCCTATGACGCCGCGAAGCGTGTGAGGGGTGTGCCGACGTGGGCTGGGAAACCGTACGCGAGCCCCCCCCCCCCCCGAGGGCTTCGGTGGTGCTCATTCTGCCTGTGAGGCTACAAGGCGTGTGAGGGGTGTGCTGGAATTGGCCGGGGAACCGCATGCGAACTCCGTCACTTGGGGGCTTCGGTGGAGCTCCCATTGGGGATCACCAGCCGTGTGAGGGGTTGCTCCCCCCGCCCAGGCCCGAGGGCTTCGGAGGAGCTCCCCGTGGGGCCACGAAACGTATTGGCGGTGTGCCGAAATGGGTGGGGAACAGCATGCGCCCACCCCCACCCCCCGAGGGCTTCGCTGGGCCACGGGGACCGTGTGAGGGGTGTGCCGAAATAGGTCTGGAATTGCATGTGACCACCCTCACCCCTGAGTGCCTCGGTGGGGTTCCCAATAGGACCACGAAACGTGTGAGGTGTGTGTGTGTGTGTTCCGAAATGGGTGGGGAACAGCATGCGACCCTCACCCCCTGAGGGCTTCGGTGGCTCCCTGTGGGGCCACGAAATGTGTAAAGGATGTGCCGACATATGCTTGCGGAGGGCAGAGGCAGGGATGGGAGGAGCGATGCTGATGATGCTGATGATGCTGATGATGATGATGATGATGAGGAGGAGGAGAAGGAGGACCAGTGCAAACCCAAGACTCATCAACGACGCCGCAACAGAACCTCCCTACAAGGATTTATCTTCACTGCGGGACAAGCCCCGTTGGTCTGAGATTTCAACCGTGCCGAAGTACTGATCCTGGGACTTCAACGCCGCGAATCAATGTGAGTTTCGCGACCTGACGATCCGACATCGTGCTAGAACACCGTTTCTGGGACATGAGCACCGCGAATCAACTGGAATGTTACGCCCTGACAGTCCTAAACCGTGCCATACCACCATATTTGGGACGTCAGCCAGACGAATCCTTGAACATGATGCGCGGCGTGGCGCCAAGCAAGAGCCACGTTCGAAGAAGGAACCGCCCTCCAACCGTGAAGTTTTCGCAAACTTTTGAAACGAATGCGCGCGGCGCTAAGGCGAGAACCACATTTTGAAAGTAGCCTGTCCTCTG
Organism: Prorocentrum cordatum; assembly: GCA_963575745.1. Taxonomy (NCBI): domain Eukaryota; class Dinophyceae; order Prorocentrales; family Prorocentraceae; genus Prorocentrum; species Prorocentrum cordatum. Next base: position 37,031 of record CAUYUJ010021645.1, read on the forward strand.
GCGCGAAGGCAAGACCCATATTTTGAAAACGACCCGCCTTCATCCGTGAAACTTGCGTGCCGAGTTTTACGAATAATTTCGCGCGGCGCCAAGGCAAGAGCTCCATTTTCAAAATGACCCGCCCTCCATCCTTGAAGCTGTTGCAGATGTCGAGCTTCAGGATCATAAGTGGTGGGGATTTTTCAGGGGAAACGCCGGGCCTGCTCTACCGACCCTTCTCGGAATACCAGTGTTGAGTTATATGTGCGGAAGATGGAGGAGGAGCAGGAGGACCAATGTGAAACCAAGATGCGTTACCGGTGTTTCAATGCACCATCTTTCCAAGTTCCCCCTTCATAGATTATTGCATTGATTTATTTGGATTGAAGGACGTGCCCCAACACAAAAAACAATCGTGTGGGAATCTTCAATCGAGCCCAAAGACAAATCTTTGGATTTCAAAGCCGCCAATCAACGTGATTGTTGCGTCCCGACAACTCTAGATCGTAACATCACACTTATTCCTGAGCCTTCAGCACCACGAGCAAACTTGATTGTTTCGTCTTGACAGGGCGAAATCGTCCCAAAACACCGTTTGTGGGACGACAACCGCACGACTGCTTCAAACTGTTTATTCATTCGACGAAAGTTCGTGGCGCTACAGGGGGGCCCATGCCAACAAAAACACTGCTTGCCTCCAGGGTGCCCTGGGTTTCTTTGGTTCCGATGGTTTTGCTATGGAGAGCGTGACGTTCCCACACCGAAAATCAATGGACGTCCTGGGGTCTCAGGGTTGGGTTTCTTGTGTTGGGTTTCTTGTGGACTGGCCCCCACTGGAAGGCGAACGCCACACTTTGAAAAGGAACCGCCCTCCATCCTTGGAACGGTTGCAACTTCTTAAGGCGAATGTGCGGGGCGCTCAGGCGAGAGCCACATTTTGAAAACGACCCGCTCTCCATCCGTGAAACTTCTGCGAAGTTTGAAAACAATTTGGCGCGGCGCCAACGCGAGAGCAACATTTGGAAACGGCTCTTCGTCCATCCGTGTAACCGTTTCAGATTTCAAGTTTCAGGGACATCATTTGCAAGGAATCTCAGGCGAAACGCCCAGCCCGCCCTACGGACACGTTGGAGGGTGCGGCAGGGAGGAGTTATCAAATGGCCTTCAGTCCATCCCGCCACCGTGCGTGGATTGTGGGTCGTAGGCCTCTAGGAGGTTCGTTGGGATG
>CAUYUJ010021645.1:43337-65837 GCA_963575745.1 Prorocentrum cordatum
TGGGGGAGGAGGACAAAGATGAGGACGAGGACGCGAGGAGGAGGAGGAGGAGAACGAAGCGGGAGGAGGAGGAAAAGGAATAATGGATGAGGATGGGGGAGAAAGGAGGGAGGGAGAGGGGAAGGAGGGAAGATGGTGGAGGGAGGAGGGGGAGTGGTGGAAGGATGAGGAGGATGAGAAGAAGAAGGAGGAGGAGGAGGAAGAGGAAGAGGAGGAGGGAGGCGGAGGAAGGATGAGAAGGTGGAGAAACTGGAGGAAGAGGAGGACCATGAGGGGCAGGAATGTCTCTGGCACCCCTCGAGTATCCACACATTTTCTTCGCCCTCCTGTCCTGGCCATTACCTCGCGACGGGGCCAGGGAGCATGTCGGGATAGTAGCAGACATGACACTCCTTAAGTCTGAAGGGAACACCTTCACGGGGAAGTCTGCGCGGACGTGGATCGGGAGGACGTGGAGGAAGGAGGGATGTGTTGGAGGGACAGGATGATGATGATGATGATGATGATGATGATGATGATGATGATGATGATGATGATGATGATGATTATGATGATGATGATGATGTTGTCGCTGATGATGATAACGATGATTACGATGATGCTGATGCTGGTGATGCTGATGCTGCTGCTGATGATGTTGAACGTGATGGTGCTGATGATGATGCTGATGATGCTGCTGCTGATGAGGATGATGAGGATGATGAGGATGATGAGGATGATGATGCTGATGCTGCTGATGATTATGGTGATGATGATGATGCTGATGCTGATGCTGCTGCTGATGATGACATTGATGATGATGATGATGATGATGATGATGATGATGATGATGATGATGATGATGATGACGATGCTGATGTAGATTATGCTGGACACCATGATGATGATGATGGTGATCATGCTGCTGATGATGATGATTAGGATGGTGATGAGGCTGATGACTATACTGATGTTGATGATGGTGTTGATGCTGATGATGCTGATGATGATGATGCTGATGATGCTGATGCTGCTGATGATGATGAGGATGAGGATGAGGATGAGGATGAGGATGATGATGATGATGATGATGATGATGATGCTGATGATGATGATGATGATGGTAATGGTGATTGTGATGGTGATGCTGATGCTGATGCTCATGATGCTGCTGATGATGCTGATGATGATGCTGCTGCTGATGCTGCTGCTGATGCTGATGATGCTGATGATGATAATGCTGATGCTGATGATGAGGATGATGCTGCTGATGATGATGATGATGATGATGATGATGATGATGATTATGATGCTGCTGCTGATGATGATGATGATGCTGATGATGATGATGCTGATGATGATGACGATGATGATGATGATGCTGATGATGCTGATGATGATGACGATGATGATGATGATGATGATGATGATGATGATGATGATGATGATGATGATGATGATGATGATGATTATTATACGAATGGCAACGACGACGACGAGGAGGATGATAAGGAGGATGGTGGTGGTGATGGTGGTGGCGGTGATGGTGGCGATGGTCATGATCTGAGGATGAGGGAGACTGTTCCTCGTCCTGCTCTTTTTGTGGAGGGGGGGAGGAGGAGGAGGGGAGGAGGAGGAAGGAGGAGCGAGGAGGAGGAGGAAGGAGGAGGAGGAGGAGGAGGAGGAATATCAAGGAGGGAGAGTGAGGATCGAGGAGGAAGGAGGATGGGAGCAGGACGGACGCGTGAGGTGGGAGGAGGAGGAGCAGGGGGAGGACGAAAGAGAAGGAGGACGAGGAGGAAGGAGGAGCAGGACGAGGCGGAGGAGGAGGAAGTGGAGGAGGAGGAGGAGGAGGAGGAGGAGGAGGAGGAGGAGGAGGAGGAGGAGGAGGATGAGGGGGAGATCGTCAGAGGCCGCCGGAGGTCGCCAGACGTCCCCACCCAGACCGTCTGGGGAGTCGGAAGTCCGCATCATGAGAGCTGGACGCGACGCAATTCGGAGGAGATGCGAAGCACAACCGACATTCAGAGGAGGGAAAGGTACCCATACCGCTACCCTTCCCTCGTTCTCCCCTTTTTGGGCCTCCTGGGAGGCTCTCATCGCCACCGTTGGATTCGCCTCGAAATTCTGGTCAGAAAGCACCCCGGGAGAGGTCTGGGGAGTCGCGGTATCGGTGCCTTCTGGTTTCCCCAGACATGCGGCCAGGAACCGACGAGCCTTCTTGCGGTGGGCGACACCGTCCAGCCACATCCGACACCACTGGGAGTGCTCGGTGCAGAACGCCTGAGGGCATCCTCTGAGTGCGGTGTCGAGAAGGCCACAGAGCACGGGATGCGACGCGGCGTTCTCATGCTGGGCCCTTCGCGCCAGGCGAATCCCTTAGACCGAGTGGTCACCACGTGCGTGGCACCCATAATGGTGATGCCCGTCTCACTGACAGCGCCCGTGCACCCGAGCCCTCGCTGTGCACGCGCTTCGGCACACGCGCTCCAGGACCTCGCGCTCTTGACGAACGGACAACACGCACCCATACCCATATGGAGGTCGTTGGGAGGAGGACTGGCTATGGGTATGGGTGCGGGTTGTCGGACCCTGGGGAACGCTCCCGTTCGAGCGGGGGCCCCCATCCGACAACACGCACCCATAGCTTTCTCCGCTCCCCCTATGGGTATGGGTGTGTGTTGTTGGTTCGCCAGCTCTGAGCGTGCCTCCCTCCCTCTCCGCGTGCTCCTCTTCCCGCCGCCCCCCAGTGCCACAGGTTCGACCCCGTGGCCCCCCACGGCTGCCCCCGAGAGTGCGGTGAGGACTCGCTGCTGATGTTGCAGTGGGGGCCCAGGCCAAGAGACACCTTGCTCGCCTTTGGGGTGCCCTGGATCTCTTGGGCTTTCGATGGTTTTGCGATGGAGGTCGTGACGTTCCGCATCAAGAATCACTGGACATCATGGGGTCTCAGGGTTGGGTTTCCTGTGGAAGGTTCCTTGTGGTCGGGCCGAGAGGTTCGGAGCGGCCTGCAACGGACCTTCTGGCCTGCTGCGGCCATCGGAGTGTCCCTTCATGGCAACCTCCAAGCCTTCCCTCGACGCCCAGAGAGCGGCACACCGGCGCCAGCCACCCTCCTCGTCGAGCCTCGTGCACTGCTGGCGCCTGTTCCGCCGACTGCTCCTTCTGGGCCACTGCGGGGGGGGGGGCCTCAAGGCGGCGCCGCTCCCCTTCAGAGCGTGAATTACCTACTCCGCTTTCGCTTCCAGGCATCACCAGGCCACACCACACGCGCCTCCTCGTCCAAGCGGCCTGACCAGTACAGGCTGCAACCTGGCATCGTCCGCTATCTCCTGGAAGCGAGGGTGGCCAAGAGCGAGGTAGGTTGGTTTTCCCCCTATCCCTGGGCGCCGCTCTTCACGGGTGTGCCCAGCGAACGCTGCACAGCTCATCTCCCGAGCCTGGACGCGCGCCGCCGCTGCGAGAGCGTGCGCCGTGACCGCCACGGGGGGGCCCGAGGCCTGCCCCCCGGGCACACCCCCCGGCGAGGGTCTGCCGCTCTGCTGGGGCGCCGCGCAGCCGCCCCGCGGCCCTCTTCTCTCCCCCCTTCTTCTCTCAGGAGGGGCAGAAACACACAGACACAATGAACCGTCGATCCCCAGGAGCATATGGGAAACTATGGGAAGTGGGGGGAAGGCAAAAGCCCCGAACATGTGGGAAGATATGGGGAATCTTTTTACTGGTGTGTATTTATTTGTGTGCTTGTGGGCCCCTTCATTTTCCCCCCGCTGGGCCTCCCTCGCCGCCTGCGTGCGCACCCAGGCCGCATCGCAGCAGCCTGTCTGCACAGTCGGGTCCCTGAAGAAGGAACCCTTTTCGTTGGGGAGGGGCTCCGCGTTCCTTAGGTGTTTCGCAGCTTGCCTCAGGTTTTCCTTATGCTTTCGATCGGAAATCGAAGTTTAGCTTATGGAAAAGGGGGCCTCGTTCCTTATTTTGGGTTCCTTAGGTCAACGCCTCTCGACTGTAGCCCATGCCGCACCCTGGATCCCGGGCGCCGCCGATGAACATCTATGTGCCTGAGGACTCCTCCTCCTCCTCCTGCCTCCCTCCTCGCGCTCGCTGTCCTCCTCCTCTTCCTCCTCCTTTTGTTCTTCTTCTTCTTCTCCTCATCCTTCGATCTGGTCCGACCTGGACCGATCTGACCTGGACAGAGCTGGACTCATCGGGGCCGGCTTGAGCTGTGGCAGGTGGGGCCCAGGGGACCTTCAGGATTCTCAGAACAGAAGCCGCCAGAACATTACGATACACCATGGGGCCTCGGACGATCTTGAAGGGACCTTCGAGGAATCCTTCAAGCAATCCGAATGCAGTTGTGGTTTGGAGCTATAACAAACTCGTTCAGAAGTCGTCAGGATAGTCGGGGCCACCTTTCTGAATTTACGGGAACCTCAACGTTATTGCGAACAATTTTCGGGACCACCTGACGGAATCCTCAGGGAACCACAGTCGCGAGTTTTAAGAAGTTGTTGCAGATTCTCCCAGACTTTGTCGAAGAATCTCACAGGACCCCTGAGGAATCGTTATAGGAACTATTCGCGCATGTATGAAGCATACCCGACGAAATCCCAAAGGACGCACGAAGGCCTTTTCTGGAATATCGAGAAATCGCGGATTCATCTTCAGAGCATCTCCGTGGTATGGCCAGTTGAGAAGCAACCCTGACTCTCGGTCCAGTTCGGGTTGGACGCTTGGTGTGTTCGAACCAACGCGATGCCCGGCGTCGTCGCGATCGTTGCGTACGTCCGCTGTGTGCGACATTTTCAGGGCCGTTCGGTAACGCCCGTCGCGGACAGGTCTCCAGGAGGAGCAGGAGGAGGAGGGGGAGGAGGAGGAGGAGGAAGAGGAGGAGGAGGAGGAGGAGGAGGAGGAGGAAAAGAAGAGGAGGAGGAGGAGGAGGAGGAGGAGGAGGAGGAGGAGGAGGAGGAGGAGGAAAAGGGAGGAGGAGAGGGAGAGGAGGAGGAGGAGGAGGAGGAGGAGGAGGAGGAGGAGGAGGAGAAGGAGGAGTTGGAGGAGGAGGAGGAGGAGGAGGACGAGGAGGGAGCGTTTCCACTGCAGAGTGCCTCCAGCGTGCGACGAGTCACGGCCAGTACGCGCCGCGGAGGGCGTTGCGCGGCGCCAGAAGGCCCCTCTGGCACGCGACGCGGCCCCTCGGAGACGACCCTGCCGCGCGGTCTCTCGGCCTCGCTGGTAGCTCCTGACGGGTTCCAAATAGATTGGGTCGGAGGATCGCGCCGCGTCGCCGATGCATCGCCGACACACCGCTGATGCATCGTGGATGCACCGCCGACGCTTGCGATGCTTCGACGACGTCGGAATGGAGAAAGGCGGGCTCAACATCGAGCCGCATCGCCGGTGCAGTGGCGATGCGGCGAGATCCAGGAGAAGGCGGGGGTCCGCAGAAGCCTCGGAAGGTTTCCGCAGGCCTCCGGAAGTGTTCGCCAGCAGCATTCGAAGACTTCGATTTCCCTCTCCCACAGGGAAGACGACGCGGAGTCGTTCTGCTCCGCCATCTCCCAGGACCCCCCCGCGCGCGCGGCCGACCCCCCCGCGCGCGCGGCCGCGGCGCTCCTGGGCGCCACCTCTTCGGAGGACCGCGGAGAGGGAGGATGGATGAAACCTTTCTCAAGGATCGGGGAGGAGCAGGATCCAAGTGAAGGAGGAGGACGACGAGGAGGAGGATGAGGAGGAGGATCGAGGAGGAGGAGGAGGAGGAGGAGGAGGATCGAGGAGGAGGAGGAGGAGGAGGAGGAGGAGGAGGAGGAGGAGGAGGAAGGGGGATCATCCAGGAGGAGGAGGAGGAGGATCGAAGGCGCAAGGATCGACGGGGCTCGGTGGCAGGACCAAGAGCAGAGGAGGACCGACGAGGAGCAGGAGCATCGACGGGGAGGCTCGCGGATCTCGACCCCCTGACAGCCTGTGACCTCCAGAGAGGCCTCTGGAGGCCTCCCGCGGGGGCCGCGTGGACGGCAGGACCCCACCGCTCCGACGTCGACGACGACGACGACGACGACGACGACGACGACGACGACGACGACGACGACGACGACGACGACGACGACGACGACGACGACGACGACGACGACGACGACGACGACGACGACGACGACGACGACGACAGCGGACGACGACGACGACGATGACGGCGACGACGACGACGCCCCTGGCGCGCGCCATGGGCGGTGCGGGAGGCGGCGCCTGGGGGGCCCAGCGCGGATCCAAGAAATCCGCGCGGACTGCCAAAAGTTTGTGTTTATGGCGCTGTCTCTTCTCCAGAGGATCCCCTCAGTTTCTGAGGGCACATCCCTACAGTGGGGGCGCGCAGCAAGGAACCGGGTGCTTTTCGTCAGTCAGGGCACCCTGGGTTTCTTCGCTCCGCACGCTGCGCGGTGGCTTCCCGCGGCCGTTGAAGGAGCTGCTGCGTTCAGGGTGCTCTAGGGTCCTCCCCCGCGTGCATCTCGCGCGCGGGTTTTCAGGGCTGGGCTTCTTGCGAGGGTTTCTTGCGGCCGCGTCCGCACTGTACGATTCTCATCGCTTCCGGTGGGGTGCGCTGGCGCCTGCCTGGCCAGAATGGTGCCGTCGGCAGAGGTCGGCTGTGCCTCTGCTTGTTTACGACTGTCTTCCCCGGACGGGGCTCGACAGCCACTTCCCCACGTGGAGGGCGGGACGTTCGGGAAGCAAAGTTCATCCGACGGTAGGACCCCGCATGAGAGCCCTCTCGACTACTCTGGAAAGCACCCTCACCGTCGTCCCCGTGATTGGTGAGGCGTCCTTGCTGTCTCCTCTGCGTTATTTTTCTTCTCCCCCTGGCGCAGGCCCCTCCTCCCGCTCCCTACGTTGCTCCACGTGGAGGGCGGGACGCTCGGGAAACAAAAATATTGTCATCGTGTTTGGCTCGCCCATCGTAGGGATCGGGACAAGTCCGATTCTGATCGCCGAGAGAGAAAAAAACGCCATGACCATAAGCTGTCGACGCTCCGCGCGGATTTCTTGGATCCGCGTTGGGCCCCCGCGGCGGCGACGACTCCGGCGCCGCCCCCGGCGCAGCGCGCCAGAGAGGGGGGTGCAGCGCAGAGCCGCGCACTCCGCGCGGAGCGCCAGCAGTTTACTTTGATGGCGTTTTCCTCCTTCCAGAAGGCTCGCCTCCCCCCCCCTGGGGCTTCTGAGAAGCGCGGAGCGCCAGAAGTTTGTGCTTGTGGCGTTTTTTCTTTTTCTGGATGGAGAAGCTGACTCGGCGGCCGGGGCTCATGAGAAGCGCGGAGCGCCAAAAGTTTCTGCCTGTGGCGTTTTTTCTCCTTTTGGATGGAGAAGCTGGCTCGGCGTTGGGGCCGGCAGCTCCCAGGCACGCGTCGCGAGACGCGGCACGGCGTCGAAGGGCCCGGCCACAACATGTTTCGGAGCCACCACGGGCACCCCTCGGGCGGCCCTGCGGAGGCCGTGGGATGCGGGGGATGCGGTGGGGGGGGGGGCAACACCCGAAGAGGATCACCGCCCACCAAACCACCCCAGCCCAAGAGCAGAGGAGGGAGAGCGGGAGGGGAGAACACCCGAAGAGGAGGGAGGGGCGGAGAGGGATGGGAGCGATGGGAACAGGAGTCAGTACGGTATCGCCCACTGCGGGTCAACCCGAAGGCCTCCATTGGTCCCCCATCTCCAGTGGGGGGTGGGGCCGGGGAACATTTGAGAAAGCACACATGGAACCCGTACCCCCCCCCCAACCCAACATTCGGGTCTTCGGGTCGGGTTGGGGTGGTCTGGCAGGCAAGTCGGAGGAGGGAGGGGGGAGCGGGACGGCAGGGATGGGAGCAGGAGTCCTGTGGGCCTCTGGAGAGAGCTTCCCTGCACGCCTCGAGCGTCGAGCTTCCCTGCACGCGTCGAGCTTCCCTGCTCGCGTCGAGCTTCCTCTGCACGCGTCGAGCTTCCTCTGCAGGTCAGGACGCGCCGAGCTTCCCTGCACGCCTCCCGAGCCCTCGGGGTTTCTCCAAGCCGACCGCGGCCAGCACCAGCACAGAGCGCTGCGCGCCGCCGCGCCAGTCCCTGGGCAGGCCGTGCGGCCCAGCGGAGGAGAGGAGGCGAGACGCGGGCAGGCGACGGCGAGCGCTCAGGCGGGAGGCCGGGGCCGGCGGGGCGGGAGGAGTCAGTATCGTTTGACCGGCTCTCAGAGCCCCGAATCATCAGGGGTAGCTCGGGTCAGGGATAACTCGGGTTCGTTTTTCGGGAGTCCAAACCCGAGTTACCCCGGACCCGAGTTACCCCGGATAATTCGGGCGTCCAGAGCCCCGAATCATCAGGGGTAATTCGGGTCAGGGCTAACTCGGGTTCCTTCTTCGGGAGTCCAAACCCGAGTTACCCCGGACCCGAGTTACCCCGGATAACTCGGGCGCCCAAGACTCGTAGCCCCATGCCCATCCCCATCCCCACATCGAGCCCCACGATCTCAGCACCCCAGTTGGGGATGCACCCCTCGAAGCCCGGATGGAACAGCCTACATGCTCATGGAGGGAGGTGAATTGGCTGGTCGGGCCAAGGCCACGCCAGTGGGGATGGGGATTGGTCAAACGATGCTCAAGGAGGTCCAGGAGATCTTCAGCGTTCTGAGCAAGCCAAGGCGAAGGCGTGCGGTCTGGTTCGGCCTCTGGGGGTCGTTCTCGGGACCTGGGGCCGTCAAGTAGTGGCTCTGAGTGAGACTCAGGATGGAAAACAAAAGACAAAGACACAATTAATCGTCGATTGCCCAGAAAATATGGGAAACTATGGGAAGTGGGGGGAAGACACGAACCCAGAAAGTATGGGAACGTATGGGGAATCGGGGTTATTTGTGTCTATTTTGTTGTGTGTGTCCCAGTTCCCCTTCAGAGGCGCCGGTGCCCAGGATGGGGTCGAGAGCTCCGAGGTCCGCGTGCACCACACATTGGGTACATCAGAGTCTCCTCCTCCTCCTCCTCCTCCTCCTCCTCCTGGGGGGGGGAGGAGCGAAGGGGGGCAGGGAGGAGAGGGGAGGAGGGAGGGCGGTGAGCAAGCCGAGCGTACCTCCCGTCGGCGCTTGAGCCGCGATGGCCTAGGTAAGAGTGGCTTCGCAAGGAAAGGTGATGTCGGAGGATGAGGGGCGAGTAGGAAGGAGACGGATGCTCATTCTGCTGATGATGGATGATGGTTATGTTGGTGAGGATGTTGTTGTTGATGGCGGTGATGACGATGATGGTGATGATGTTGATGACGATGCTGATTAAGACGAGGGTGAGGATGAAGATGAAGATCAGGATACGGATAATGATGATGCTGCTGCTGATGATGATGAGGGTGGTGGTGGTGGTCATGCTGTCTATTGTGATGCTGTCGTTGTTGTTTATAGTGATGCTGACGACGATGATGCTGATGATGATGATGATGCTGCTGATGATGATGCCGATGGGGACGATCATGTTGATGACGATTCTGATGATGAGTCTGATGATGATGATGATGATGATGATGATGGTGATGATGGTGATGGTGGTGATGATGCTGCTGGTGATGGCGATGGTGATTGTGATGGTTATGGCGATAGTGATGATGATGGCAATGAGGACGAGGCTACCGCTGAGGATGAGGATTGATGATAGTACTACTGAAGGTGCTGCTGCTTAGGATGAGATGGTAACGATGATGACGATGACGATGTTGGTAATGAGGATGACGGTGGTGATGCTGCTGATGGTGGTGAGTTTGTTGACGACGGTGATGACGATGATCAGGATGACGGCTTTGATAATGATGGTGGTAGTCGTGGTGACGCTGCTGATGATGTTGTCGATGTAGATGTTGATGCTGATGATGCTGATGATGATGATGCTGATGATGATGATGATGATGATGCTGGTGATGGTGAGGATGATGATGCTGACCGACATGATGCTGATGATACTGATATTGATGGTTATGTGTATGGTGTGACGATTCGATGGTGACGTTGTTGTTGATGTTCATGATGATGCGGATGACGATGATGATGATCATGCTGCTGCTGCTGCTTACGATGATGCTGATGCTGACGACTACGACGACGATGATGACGACGATCACGAGAATGTTGATGATGAGGAGGGATCGGAGGAGCAGTACCAGCAGAACGAGCAGGAGCAGGAGTAGCAGACGGACAACCGTCTGAAATCCTGAACGGTGCCAGACCACGCTTCCTGGGATTTCAACGCCGCGAATCAACGTTGCTGTTGCTTCCGGAAGACCCTATATCGTGCTAGAACGCCGTTCCTGGGATTTCAGTACTACTATTGCGCTCTGACAGTCCTACCTCGTGCCGAAACCTTTTTTCCCGGGACGTCAGCCATAAGAACCCTAGAACTTGTTGTACACTCTTTAGACAGGTGCACAGCGGTAGGGCGAGAGCCACAGTTTGAAAAGGAGCCACCTTCCGTCCGTGGAACTCCTGCGAACTTTTATGACGAATGTGCGCGGCGCTGAGGCAAGAGCCACATTTTGAAAACCGCCCGCTCTCCAGCCGTGAGACTCTTGCGAGCTTTCCAAGGACGAAGGTGCGCGGCGCTGGGGCGAGGGCCGCTTCTTGAAAACGGCCCGCCTCCCATCTGTGAGAAACTCTTTCAAACCTTTAATGCGAATGTGGTCGGCGGAAGGGCGAGAGCCGCATTTTGCATACGACCCGCCCTCCATCCGTGAAGAGGATTGCGACTTTCCAGCGTAACGATCACACATCGTGATGAATTCTCTAGCGAAGCACCCGGCCCGCCTTCGATCTGTGAGAACTCCTTCAAACCTTCAATGCGAATGCGGTCGGCGGAGGGGCGAGAGCCGCATTTTGCATACGACCCGCCCTCCACCCGTGAAAAAGGATTGCGACTTTCCAGCGTAGGCATCACACGTGGTGATGAGTTCTCTGGCGAACGTGGTCGGTGGAGGGGCGAGAGCCGCATTTTGCATACGACCCGCCCTCCACCCGTGAAGAGGATTGCGACTCTCCAGCGCAGGGATCACGCGTGGTGATGAGTTCTCTGGCGAAGCGCCCGGGCCGCCCTGCCGACACGCCTCGGGGTGAGGGACGTTAAGGAGTCATACCCATCAGGAAGATGGATGGAGGAGTGAGGAGTGAGGAGTGAGGAGGAGGAGGAGGAGGAGGAGGAGGAGGAGGAGGAGGAGAGAGGAGGAGGAGGAGGAGAGGAGGAGGAGGAGGAGGAGGAGGAGGAGGAGGAGGGAGGAGGAGGAGGAGGAGGAGGAGGAGGGAGAGAGGAGGAGGAGGAGGAGGAGGAGGAGGAGGAGTGAGGAGGAGGAGGAGGAGGAGGAGGCGAGGATGAGGAGGAGGAGGAGGAGGAGGAGGAGGAGGAGTGCGGAGGAGGAGGAGGAGGAGGAGGAGGAGGAGGAGGAGAGGAGGGAGGAGGAGGAGGAGGAGTGAGGAGGAGGAGGAGGAGGAGGAGGGGGAAGGAAGGAGTGAGGAGGAGGAGGGAGGAGAGGAGGAGGAGGAGGAGGAGGAGGAGGAGGAGGAGGAGGAGGAGGAGGGAGGAGGAGGAGGAGGAGGAAAGGCAGGGGGTGGAGGAGGTGGTCGAGCAGCGAGGGGGGCCCAGGAGCCAGGGCTGGAGCGGGGGGTCGGAGGAGGATTTAAAACAGCACCCGCCAGACAAGCGACCCGGAGAAAGAGGCGCAGCCCCTGACCGTCGCGGAGAAGGCGCGGCCGCTCAGATTCGTTCTTCTCCCTTGGAACTCTGGCGACTCGGCATCAGCTCGCTTTGTGATTCTTGCTATCGTTGTCGATGTTTTCATTGTTATCTTTGTCTTTGTGATCGTTGTCATCGTTGTTATCGTTGTTATCTTTGTGATCGTTGTGATCGTTGTGATCGTGTTTATCCGTAAGGGCTTCGCCCCCTGCCGCCGGCCCCCTCTCTCGGAGAATGGGCCATGGAAGAGCTAAGTCATGAGGCTTTGGCGCTGTCGTGCAGCAGTATCGGAACTTCATGCGAGGCCGATTCGCAATCGGCAAAACCAACTGATCACAAGAGGGGTTACCACACAGGGCGATTGGTAAGACGTGTATGGTTTACGAGCTTGGTTACCACACCTTGGGATTAAAGGGCCGAGGGAGTACTCGCAGTTTGGGTTACCACGCCTTGCGATGGATCTGCGTGAGGGGTGGCACCGAATTTCAGAAATGTGGCAAATCCCCTGTGTTTTTGGACCCTGACCCCGCGGATCTGCGTGAGGGGTGGCACCGAATTTCAGAAATGTGGCAAATCCCATGTGTTTTTGGACCCTGACCCCGCGGATCTGCGTGAGGGGTGGCACCGAATTTCAGAAATGTGGCAAATCCCATGTGTTTTTGGACCCTGACCCCGCGGATCTGCGTGAGGGGTGGCACCGAATTTCAGAAATGTGGCAAATCCCCTGTGTTTTTGGACCCTGACCCCGCGGATCTGCGTGAGGGGTGGCACCGAATTTCAGAAATGTGGCAAATCCCATGTGTTTTTGGACCCTGACCCCGCGGATCTGCGTGAGGGGTGGCACCGAATTTCAGAAATGTGGCAAATCCCCTGTGTTTTTGGACCCTGACCCCGCGGATCTGCGTGAGGGGTGTCGATTTCGAGCCCCCCCAGCAATTCAGACAACGCGCCCAGGGGGTGCTAAAAAGCCGGTTTGGGCCTCCCCCCCCCTCGCGCGGTCAATCAACTAGTTACAGTAACCAGCAATAAGTCAACTAGTTACAGTAACCAGCAAGAAGCAGAACTGTAACACTGGAAACTACAACCTACGACTGGTACAGGAAACTGCGAATCACGGGCCTACAGCCTGGTGGCCCCACAAGGGGGCCGGCGGATCAATGCCGTTGTCATCGTTGCCGTTGTGATCGTCGTTATCGTTGTCATCCTTCTCTCGAGCTGGACCACCGGGTCCCGTCAACCAGGCGGTTCCTGGGGGCGCCACGGTCCTCGTCTTCCTCCTCTTCGCTCCCGCAGGGCAGAAGTGCTCCTCCCGCAGCACAGCACCGCTTCTGCCGCACCTCTCCCTCCTCTCTCCTCTCCCCCACCTCCTCGCTCGCTCCTCTCTCCTCTCTCCTCCTCCTCGATCCTCCTCCTCAATCCTTCTCCTCCTCCTCCTCCTCCTCCTCCTCCTCCGTGCAGATTCCTTCTTGTATCATCCGGGCCTGTCGCACCGCCAGACGTGTCAGTAGGATGGGTGGGCCAGGTTTCGCCGAATACTTCTTCACTGCTCACGATCTTGGTGCGCAGCATGGCAACAGCTACACGAATGAAGGGCGTGTCGTTTCCACACGGGGCTCGCCGTGGCGCCGTTCACGCTCGTCTGAAACAGTTTTAGGAGTTACACGGATGGAGGGCGGGCCGTTTCAAAATGAGCCTCTCGCCTTGGCGACGCGGCCACCCGCTCTCGTCTAAGCCAAATCCAAACAGTGATACGGATTGAGGGTGGGCCGTCTCGAAATCGGGCTGCCGCTCTGGCGCCGCGCACACCCGTCTTGAAACATCCACAGGTGCACCACTGCCGGTTCGGTCCTATTCGGCATGGGATTATGACATGGACTTTTTCGTCATGCGTTGCTGTAGGTGTCAACTCGTGCACGCGCTGCACGATTCAAGTGCGGTTCCTTTGCAAAGTGGGGCTGCCGCTCTCGTTGCCAGTGGGGTGAGTTGGTGCAACACTCGCACAAGCGGTGGGCGCTTTTTCAAAGCTGTCGTCGGGCACATCCTTGAACTTTGTGACCACCTTGTGGCATCCACTGTAGCTCAACGTATGGAGGACATCTTCTTTCAAGATGTAGATCCCGCCCAGCTTGCGGGCCCAGGGGTCACTCAAGTTTCAACGGGCCGCTTCTCGTCGTCGTGTCGTCGTGTCGTCGTGTCGTCGTGAGGTCGTGACGTCGTCGTCGTCGTCGTCGTCGTCGTCGTCGTCGTCGTCGTCGTCGTCGTGGTCGTGGTCGTGGTCGTGGTCGTGGTCGTGGTCGTCGTCGTCAACGTCGTCGTCGTCGTCGTCTCCGTCGTCGTCGTCGTCGCCGCCGCTGTTCTCGCCGCCGCTCTGCCGCCGCGCGCGAGGCCCAACCGGCGGCCTCCTCGCACGCGCACCCCGCGCACGCGGAGGAGCGCGCCGCGCGGCGGCCCGCGGCCGCCGCGGCGCTCCCGGGCGCGCCGCGGGGGAACTGCGAGGCCTCCTCCGAGCAGGAGTCTCCGCGCTACCGCACCCCGCGGCGGCGGGTCGGCGAGGAGGGGAGGACGGTCTCAGTGGACGGGGGGGGGGGGGACGGGGAGGAGGAGGGGAGGGGGGGGGGAGCGCGGCGAGGAGGGGGGAGGGGGGGGGGAGGGGGGGAGAGATCGGCGAGGAGGGCGAGAGAAGGGGAGAGCGGCGAGGAGGGCGGGGAGGGGGAGGGATCCCGGCGAGGAGGGGGGGCTCCGGCGGGGAGGGGGAGATTGGCGAGGAGGGAGATCAGCGGAGGCGTGGGGGGGGGGGATTCGGGGGACAAACAATGACCCGAGCATCTTCCTCCTCCTCCTCCTCCTCCTCCTCCTCCTCCTCCTCCCTTTCCTCCTCCTCCTCCTCATCCTCCTCCTCTTTGGGTATAAGCAACGGGTTTCGGTTCGGTTTCGGACCCCTGCGATTTAAGGAATTCTGCTAATTCGGCGTGATACGACGGTGGCGGCGGCGCTGATGATTGGATGATGTTTTTTTTGTTGCCGCGGCGGCGTGGACCCGCTGTTCAACCCCAGGCATGGGTGGCCCCATTCTCACGCCATGCGCGCGCGAGCCCAGCATGTAGTTCGCATCACAGGCGCTGCCGAGCCTCGAGATTATTTGCTGCCTCAGGACCCGAGGCGCCGCGTCAGATACCCCCAGCCAGTGTGACCTCCGCCACGTGGGAAAGGAACGTCTTCGTCGGCAGGGAGTAGGTGTGGCCGCCATCGACCGAATGCGTCTTCGTGACGGCCTTCCTGTACTGGAACTCCGTCACCCAGCGGGCCCACTTCCGCCTATCCGAGGTAGTCGGCAGGCGGCCGCCAAGGCGCTTCTTGAGCCACCTCTTGAGGACCGACCAGCGGTTCTCGATGTGGTTCGTTGTGAAGCCGCGCTGGTTCTTCACCTCTCCCTTCGAGTGGACGACGATCTCGTGCTTCAAGTCCCTGTCCGACCATCCATTCCTGTCCCTGATGTGCTTGATGGCAGCGATCGTGGCGCGCCACCCGTCCGTGGCGACGACCATGCCCTTGCGAAGGCCCAGCGTGTCGAAGTTCGTCACCATCTCTTGCTTACCGCGGGGGCGTCCGTCGAAAGCGTCCTCTGGGTGCTCCAGGACTCGGAAGACGAAGTTCTCTGGGCTGCCCTGCACGACCGCGCCCCACAGCCACACTTTGTCCTTCTTGGGGCGGGTGCCTGGCGCGAGGCGGCTGACCTTGGACTTGTTCAAGAAGACTTCGTCGGCCTGCACGATGAACTTGGACGGCTTCTTCTTGGAGATCGTCTTTTTCACGCCCCTCTTGCCCTTGGCCTTGGCACGCTTCTTGAAGTCCTCGTGCAGCTTTGGGAGCGAGATCTTGTCGGCGATGTAAGACGCGGCGACATCCTGGAACTTCTCCATCCAGGGGCCCGCGACGTTGTGCTGCTTGCCGAGCTCGTGGGCGATCTTCAAATGGGGGTACTCCTGGGCCCACATGACCATGCAGTCGAAGAATGGGAGCCAGTTCGACGCCTTGACATCTGCCAACAAGGTGTCCTTCGTCATGGAGATCTCAACGTCGCCGCATGCGTCGCAGCAGCCAGCGCGGTCGTAGCGAGGGCCCCGCCACTGCCAGCGCGCCGCGCGGTCAGACGTCCCAGACTTGACCTTCATGGTGAACTCGGCGCCGCACTCTGGGCAGCAGTATTCATCGGGAACCACGCCGAAGTGCTGGGTAAAGACCATCAGCGGCGTCGCGGGGTCCTGTGGATACGGCGACATATCCTCGATGTTGGCGTACTTGACTACGGCGAGAAACGCCTCCCTCGTGTCGAAGGCCGATGCGTCGAGCGCCTTCTTGAAGCTCTTGATGTTGTTGTACGTGTGCGCCATGCCTGCCATCGCCGCAAGCGCCCCCGATCTGCGGTCTGCCGATGCGCCCTCGAGCCAAAACAGCTGCGGTGCAAGCGAAGCGATGGGTGAAGGAACTGTGGCTGCGCGGTTGGGCTATGGTTGGCTAGCGGCGAGCCGCGGAGGCAATGACGCATGGGTGCCCGCGCGCGATGCCCATTCTTGTAGCGTGCGCTGGTTTCAACCAATCGGATCAAATGAATCTAAGGACGTGTATGCATCGAGAAGAAAACGATATAGGTGCACGGCTATGAAGCGTGCTAACGGCTCATCTGGGGCACCAGCGGCGCGCGGCCCCCTCGGCGGCGCGCGCCCCGTCGTTGCCCGAGCCGAAAGCGGCAACACTGCCCGCGCATGGGCACCCCGCTCACAGAACACCTCACTCCTCCATGGCGCCGTCCTGGCCCGCGGCGTCCTCTGCTGCCTGATTGCGGGCTTCCTCCGCTAGCTGGCGCTCGCGTTCTTCCTCCAAGTCTAAGTGGCGCTCGAGCTCGGCCTGCAAGTCGAAGTCGTCGCCCGCCGTGTCAGGGCGCTGACGGGGCGGAGTGGTGAGGTCTATCTGCGTGCCAGAGAGCACCTGGTTCTGGTTGAAGAACGCCTGCTGGATCTGCTCGTAGATCGCGGCCTGCTCAGCCAAGTCCACGTCGCTGAGCTCCCCGCCGCACCCGAAGGGAGCCCTGGCGCCCGTCGCGAGGCGCTTGCGGGGAGGCGACATGAGGTCCACCAACGCGCCGCTGTCCCTCTTGTTGCCCTCGAAGAATTGATCCTGCATCGCGGCGTAGATCGCCTGCTGCTCGGCCGCATCCACGTTGTTCAGCTCGCCAGCACACCCCATGCCAGCGACCGCAGATGGCCCTGACAAGCCGCTCGAAGAAGCCGCGCCACTGCCTGAACCGCCCGCTGGCGGGGGCACGACCTCTGGCTGGACGATGTGCACGGGCTGCCCGAAGAGCGAGGCACCGCGGGTGATCGACACGGTGGGCACGTCCTCGCCGCGCATCAGGCGCTTCGCGAAATTCAGAGACCATTCTGATTTCTCCTTGAAGTCGGTCGGGTAGTTGTTCGGCGAAGTTGGGTCGTTTTTGTACCTGCCGAAGCACGCGCGCGCCTCGGGCGAGTAATTGAAGAAGTCAGGCTTCGTCTTCTTGGTGTATGTGAAGAAGGGCACGACTCCGTCTTCTGGGAACCCATCGGATGCTAGGCGGAAATACACGCGCGCGTCCGTGGTCACGACGACGTGGGTCCTCGCGAGCAAGGCTTTCATGTCCTCTTCCTCTGTGACCTGCTTCAGGGAGGGCGCGATGATATTCATGAGCTGCTTGAGCGGAATCTCCATTGCTTGCCCCTGGCGCCAAGCTGCCACCAACCTTTTCTCCAATGCATTATCGTAGCTGTTGTTCACTGCCTGGCGGGGCGCCCCTGGGGCGAACGTGCTGGGCCCCCACCTCGCCCGCAAGGTGGAGTCCTCCTCGCTCGGGTTAAGGAACGCCTTCAACACGGACGCGTCCTGCTTGTGCAAGTCCCCGTCGTCGAACACCGCGGGCAGCACCCTCTCCACGTGCTCGCCCTTGAAGAAATCAAAGTGCTTGGCGGTGACAATGGAAGGCTCGGGGGCGCCCTCCCCATCATCGCCCTCAAGGGCGTCGATCTCCAGCATGGACATCAAGAACGCAAGGGTCTTTGACGCAGTCGACTTCCCCACTCTGGTCTTGCCGATCCAGAGCACGCCGTTGCGGCGAAGCGTTGGCAGGATCTTCACGAGCACCTCGTTGATGAACCACGGCTCGAAGTCCTTCAGCGTGAGCACCCAGACAGTGAGGCGCTTGGCATTGATGCGCCCGCTCGCATGGTTCCGCAACGCCTGGATCACGCGGGACTCCTCCCAGCCGTAAATTTTCGACTGCGGGTCGTTGACCTCCTGGGGGGGGGGCGGGGAAACAACGGCACCGCTTAGCTAGCCGCAACCGCTCGGCGGCCAAAGCGCCTGCGCGACCGAGGAGGGTGTCGGGGGGAAGAGGGTAGCAAAGGGGCTAGCCAAATGGCGCCGTTTTCCCCCGCCGAACCGTCCTTGTCCGCGAACTCCATGAACTGGTTGCGGTTGTTGCTCTTCGGGCCCTTCTTCTCGATGTATCGGTACCCCTCGAGCTTCTTATCCCGCTCGGTCGAGCGCTTGGCAGGCTTCGCCGTGGCTGTCAGCGTGGAGAAGCGAACCTGTAAGCCGCCAGGTTTATCCAGGAGGTAACAGATCGCATTGCGGCCTGCCCTATACTGGTTACCATACTGGTACACGACGCCCGTGCCATGACACATTGGCTCGCAGCTTGCCATCTTCAAGAACTGGCCCTTCAAGTCAACGTCTTTGAAGATGTGCACCTTACCCTCCCCAGCGCCGACGACGAAAATCTGCATGACGTATGTCCCGCCAGGTTGGCTCTTGAGGTTGAAAGGCGGAGGGAGGCCGCTAAAATTGGACTTCGTCGCAAGGTCCTTGACCGCGTCCAAGCGGCACGGTTGCCTTCGTGCGTCCTTCCACCCCGTGAGGACACCGACTGCTTTCCCGTCGGGGCCCTGGATCTCCCCGTCGTCCTGGTTCATCAACAGGTCCCCAAAGTAGGCGATCTTCGTGCCCGCATGGACGTTCATGGGCGCAGCAGGAAGGTCCGCGATTTTCGACACCCCCTCTTGCCCGACGTGGCCGTGCGGGAGGCCAGCGTGGAAGTGGGGCTTCATGCCGTCGGCGTGTGCGAGAGCTTCGCCGAAGTTGATGCTTTCGTCCCCAACTGCGTCCCCAAGAGTCTCGCGGAGGGTCTTGGGGAGGATCGCGTTCTCCCTCGCCATGGCAGTCGCGAAAGCGAAGCGTAGGCGCGAAAGGCGCGTGCGATGAAACAGCTTGAGCCGATCGAGACGCGGGAAGTCTGACAAAGCAGGTTCGCGACCGTTTCGGCGCAACCCTTCTCTGAGCCAAAACACCAGCAGTGTGAAGGCGAACGCTTGTAATGATTGATCAATAACAATCCCATGTTACCTTGCTGGGTTTGTCTTGGTTTCATTTATGGGTGTAATCCAGAACCCTCTCGTGGGCCTCTTGTGCGTCCTCTCCTAAGTGCCCCCCCTGGGCCCTTCCTGGGTGATGATGATGATTTTGTTCCGTCCTCTCGGGTTCCGAAAGCGGTTGCTGCTCAAAGCTGGTGGTTGCGCTCTCTCTCTCTCTCTCTCTCTCTCTCTCTCTCTCTCTCTCTCTGTCTCTCTCCCTCTCTCCGGCCCTCTCAGTCCGAGTCCGAAGAGGAGGAGGACCTCCCCATAATCGGGGACGTAGACGAGGAAGAGCCCGAGGAAGAGGAGGAGCTGCTGGACTTCTTGGCGGGGCGCTTCTTGATGATCTTTTTCCCCTTTGCCGCCCTCAACCTGCTCCTGCGCTGCGACTCCTTGTTCCTCCTCTTTTTCTCCTCCACACTCATCGGCTTGCGAGTGCACACCATCGCGGGCGGGGCCTGCTTGGTGGTCAAGCGCCGAAACGACGGAAGTTTCCAACCGCTATTGCTCCTGATTTGCTCGATGGTCCGTTGCTTCTTCGTCGAGGCCTCCGCCTCCTGCTCCATAGCAGGCTGCTTCTTCGTCGAGGCCTCCGCCTCCTGCTCCATAGCAGGCCCGCGGGGCATAGCTAAGCAATGAAAGTGGTATGGAGAGATTGAGCCTGCAAACAGCTACGGACATGACGAGGATGGCGGTGATGACGAGTACGGCGTTCACGTGCTGCCGATGACGATGCTGCTGACGAGGGTCGTTTTCAAGAGAATGCCGATGACGATGATGATGACAACTATGCTTTTCAAGATGCTGTCGATGACGATGCTGATGACGTGCATCAGTCCCAAGATGCTGTCGATGACGATGCTGATGACGAGCATTGTTTTCAAGAGAGTGCCGATGACGATGATGATGACAACTATCCTTTCCAAGATGCTGTCGATGACGATGCTGATGACGTGCATCAGTCCCAATATGCTGTCGATGACGATGCTGATGACGAGCATCGTTTTCAAGAGAGTGCCGATGACGATGATGATGACAACTATCCTTTCCAAGATGCTGTCGATGACGATGCTGATGACGTGCATCAGTCCCAAAATGCTGTCGATGACGATGCTGATGACGAGCATCGTTTTCAAGACAGTGCCGATGACGATGATGATGACAACTATCCTTTCCAATATGCTGTCGATGACGATGCTGATGACGTGCATCGTTTTCAAGAGAGTGCCGATGACGATGCTGATGACGAGCATTGTTTTCAAGAGAGTGCCGATGACGATGATAATGACAAATATGCTTTCCAAGATGCTTTGGATGACGATGCTGATGAAATGCATCAGTTTCAAGATGCTGTCGATGACGATGCTGACGACGATGCTCATGACAAGTACGATGATCAAACTTGAGTGGGACAACTCTTGAGGAGCTGCGCCTCGCCGAGAACGTTCCGGAGGCCCGACCTAAGACCCGAAAGTGATGCGATGGTGGACGACAAGGCGGAGGAGGAGGAGGGAGATGCAGGAGGGGCAAGAGGGCGGCTTTCGATGACGATGGTGATGACGTGGAGGAGGAGGGGGAGGAGGAGGGGGTGACGAGAAGGACCAGGGGGAGGGGAAAGGAGAATCTGGGGGGGGGTCGGTGTCGAGGAGGACGACGAGGACGACGAGAGCAAGAGACCATTGGGAAAACCAAAAAAAAAACAAAAAAACAAAAAACAAAAAAAACAAAAAAAAAAACAAAAAAAGCAAACAAAGCAATAAAAGCAATGTTTCGCAAGGATTCGCCTCGCTGTCCGTATTCTCCCAGAACATTGCTTCTATTGTTTTTTTTGCTTTTATTGTGTTTTTTTGTTTTTTGTTTTTTTTGTTTTTTTGTTTTTTTTGGTTTTCCCAATGGTCTCTTGCTCTCTGGGGAAGCCGAGAGAACAAAGGAAGGAGGGGGAGGAGGAGGAGCAGGAGGAGGAGGAGGAGGAGGAGGAGGAGGAGGAGGAGAAGAGTGGAGAAGAGGAGTGCAGCAACAAGAGCGGTTCCTTTTCGACCCCTTTGAAAGCCGAGAGCCCGCCAGGCTCATCCAGTCTGGAGCTGGAGGAGGAGGGGGGGAAGAGGGAAGCGGAAGGAAGGGAGAGAGAGAGAGACGGAAAGTGAAGGAGGAAGGGGGAGGAGGAAGAGAGAGGAGGTGAGAGAGAGGCTTTCTGTATATAATCTGCAAATCGCGGGGGTCCGAAACCGAACCGAAACCAAGCAACGACATAAGCATAAACTCTCAGAGGTCCGTGCGG
This sequence comes from Prorocentrum cordatum, assembly GCA_963575745.1. NCBI lineage: Eukaryota > Dinophyceae > Prorocentrales > Prorocentraceae > Prorocentrum > Prorocentrum cordatum. Next base: position 64,733 of record CAUYUJ010021645.1, read on the forward strand.
CTTTCTCGGATCGGCGCTGAAGCCCCCCGGCGGCGCCACTGGTGCCGCCCCTGGCGCGCTCCGCGCGCCAGGGAGGGGGGTCAGCGCCGATCCGAGACATCCGCGCGGACCTCAGAAACATCGTGTTTATGGCATTGTCCAGTCCCCACTCAGCTTCTCGATGTCGCCATACAGCCAAGGCAGGCTGGAACGCCCAAGTCCAAGCTGCCACTATGAACGGGTCGCCCGTGAGGTCACCAACTTGCGGCCTGAGAAGAAAATCAGTACCACTGCTGGGAACAGAAATATACGATTGCTCCACTCTTTGCCGAGCCACACTTCGAACCGATCCATCATACATTATATCAGCTGCCTCCACAAGTTGAATCCGGTGAATACTACCAGAAGCATTCGTCACATCAAAGAACTGCTTGTCAAGACTCCTCCCACTCGCGCTCGCCGACCAACAGCATTGCTGACTCGAAGCGGCGTCTCCTTGCAACGTCCCTTCTGGTAGCCATGCGCCGAGGCTTCCATACGAACGCGTTTCACTGGCGAAGCAAGCCAAGACTTACCAATCTGCGGTAAAATATGAATCCGGCGCTTGCCTTTCGGTCCTTCATCACAGGTCTTCGGCAATCATGTTGTGCGGCTGCAATTCCAGCCAGCGAGGACAACGCCCAGCCGCCCGAATGCGCAGACAACCAAGGAAAACAGCTCGCGCGAAAAGAAGGGTGGGCCGTCCCACCTCCCCAGCTCCAAGCCCTCTCGATGCTGTCCAGGTCGACCTCCAGCTCCAGGGTTGAGCGCCATGTCCCAGAGCTCGCCAGGCGCCCACCACGCACGGCCCCGCCTTCCGCTTTGCCGTGCGCCTCAAGGCACAGCAGAGCCTGCTCACATCCTCCGTCGCGTCCTCCTGCGTGCTCATGTCCAGCAGCGGCCCCTCCACCTCAGGTGCTGCACGCCACAAGGGTGAAATCCTCGCTCTTGCTCTGAATGCGTGCCGCCAAGCATCGCCCAGTAAGCTCAACCGGGCCTCCTCTCACACTCCGAACATGATGCTCCTTGAATCTAAAAGGCAAGAGAACCGAGATCCCACACGAGCGATTGGCACACCTGGCTCCCC
>CAUYUJ010021645.1:68337-136085 GCA_963575745.1 Prorocentrum cordatum
TCTCTTCTTCCGTCCCCCTCCTCCTCCTTCCCCTCCCCCTCCTCCTCCTCCTCCTCCTACTCCTCCTCCCCCTCCTCCTCCTCCTCCCCCTCTCCTCCTCTCCTCCTCCCTCCTCCTGCCTCCTGTCCCTCCTCTCCTCCTTCTCTTCCTCCTCCTCCTCCTTCTCTCCCCCCACCTCTCCTTCTCCTCGCTCCTCCTCCTCCCTCCTCTTCCTCGTCTTTCTCCTCCCCTCTGCCCCCTTCCCCTCCTCCCCTTCCTCCCTCTTCCTCCTTCCTCCTGCTCCTGCTCCACTCCTCCTTCCTCCTCCTCCTCCTCCTTCCTCCTCCTCCTCCTCCTCCTCCTCCTCCTACTTGCTGCCGCCACCACTAACCTCTTCGTCCTCTCCTCCCCCTTCTCCCCAGTTTGTTGCCGGCAGCCACTCGGCTCGGCCACTCCTGCTCAAGCGGGCGGCGCACCGCGAGCCGCGCCGTCACCACCGGTCGGTGTGGCCAGGGCCCCAGTAACTTGGAGCCAAGAAGTGGCATCACCATAACAACTCGGAGGGTCCGCGCGATTTCTCGGATCGGCGCGGGGCCCCGCGCGGCGCCTCCGGCGCCGCCCCTGGCGCGCTCCGCGCGCCAGGGAGGGGGGTCCAGCGCCGATCCGAGAGATCCGCGCGGACATCCGAGTTTTTCTGTTTATGCCACTTTTGTTCCCCTAGGTGAGGGGACCGATTCGTGGTAGGGCCCTGGACCCCCGAGTTGGCCAGGATCACGAAGCCAGGTCTGCCGCAGCCGGTGCCTTCTCGGGTGACGGCAGTTCCGGCTGGTGGAACGGGGCGGGGGGGCGTCCCCCAGTACCCATCACTAAACCAGGTCCCACTGAGCCCAGTTCTGCCAACGCCCGAACCAGTCTCAAGCGTCGTCGTCGTCGTCGTCGTCGTCGCATCCCCCTGCGGCCCGTCACTGAACGCAGCGCCTGTGCCGTTCTGTGCCCACGCCAGGGCTGTCCGTGCTGGGCCCCTGCCTTGCGAGGGGTCGTTTTCTGCTCCTCCTTCGCTGTTCCCCCCCTTCCTCCTCGCCAAATGCTTCTTACCCTTGAGATTGACCAGCCCAAAGGCGACGACAGTCTCGGGGATGCGGTCTCAAAAACTGAGAGGATTTCTTCAGATACGGCATCGAGACACGGCGACACCGCTCATAGGGGTAGTCGGCGGCGAACGAGGGTTGGGAAGTGAGAAGGAGAAGGCCTTCTATGAAGATTTGGAAGTTCCCCGGCCTCCTGAGAAGTTGCTCAAGCCTCCCCGGAGGAGACACGGCACCCCTCAGGAGGCGCGAGGGCCTCTGAGAAGTCCCGCCGCCTCCGAGAAGGCCTTCTCGTCCTCACTTCCCCCCCTCGCTCGCCGCCGAGGCAGGGGTGCGTGCTCGGCGGGGCGGCGTCGGGCGGGCCAGCGCCGCGGGCGGCGGCGGGGCGGCACCGGCGCGCCCCCGAGGGGGGGGCCGCCGCCGCCGGGAGCGCGGCCGGGCCCGCGGCGCAGGGCCGAGGCCCCAGGTTCGAACGCCCAGGTTGGAACTCCCCCTTCCTCCTCCTCCTCCCCCTCCCTCCCTCCGCCCTCCTACCCTCCTCCTCCCCCTCCGCCTCCTCCTCCTCCTCATCCTCCGCCTCCTCCTCCTCCTCCTCCTCCTCCTCCTCCGTCCTCCCCCTCCTCCTCCTCCTCCTCCTCCTCCTTCAGCAGCAGCAGTCCAACAGCAGGTTCCCCGATGTCCCCGATGTTTGGACGCCCGAAATTCAGGAGGGGAAAAACACACAGACACAATTAATCGTCGATTCCCAGGAAAATATGGGAAGATATGGGACGTGGGGGGGAAGGCAAAAGCCCAGAAAGTATGGGAAAATAGGGGGCATCCTTTTATTTGTGTGTGTTTATTTGTGTGTCCTGGGGCCCCTTCAGAAATGGGTACGGAAAGAATGGGTAGTTGCGATGTCCAACAGCAGTCCCTGTTCATTTTGAGCAGGACTCGCTGTCCGCGCCGCCGCGGCCTGTGTCCATTCGAGACAGAAGGCCGCCTGCCCAACAGCGGCCGCTGTTGGTTTGGGACAACATTTGTTGTTGGGCATTGTACCCATTCTTTCCGTACCCATTTCGGGCGTCCAAACCAGGTGCGGTCCGCCGCCGCCCCAGCCGACGCGCTGGCAGGCGCGGCCGCGTTCACAAGACAGCCCGAGTCAGGAGCGAAAGAAGGACGTACACGTGCGTATATGAATCCACGCGGGTTTCGAGAGTGCGCATTGCGCGAATGCGCGTATCGCGCGGCCGGTCTCGCGGATCGAAGGGCCGTGTTCATCTACATAGATGTGCGCGTACGTCCTTTGTGGGCTCCCTACGGAGGGAGCTCCTCATTCGCAAGACAACCAGAGGAAGCTCCAGAAGGCGCCAAAGGCAGGCCCAGCGAGGCCTGGAGGGGGCCCCATGGAGCTCCACGAAGGACGATTGTGATGGGTCCGTGAGTTCTCCTAGCAAGCAGCGGCCTCTAAGCGAACGGCGAGAGCGCTAAGAGAACTGGCACGGAACTGCAACCATCCGGGGAGTGGACGGTGCGGGCCACACCTGCAAAGGAGGCAGTTCATGATGCGTCCAAGAAAGGGGGGGAGCGGTGACCAGATCGGCGGCGAGCGAGGGAGAAGAAAGAGGCCTTCTCAGAAAGCGGCGGGGCTGCTCAGAACCCGTCGCGTCTTCTGTAGCCTGCCGCGCCAGCGGCTTGCGTAAGCCGCCGCGCAAGGTCGCTGCGTCATCTCGCGTAAGACCCGTTCCCGATCGTCGCCCAGGTGGGGTCGGGGAACAGGCCCAGCTGGATGCTCCCGTGTAGATCGTTTCCTTCTTCCAGGGGCCGCTCGAAGCGATTTTCCTTCCAGCCCCACCTTTGCCCCAACCTGACGGGCTGAGGCGCCCTCTGGGCGCGTGGCGGCTCGCACCGCTGGCTGCCCGCCGTGCCACGCCGGCACACCAGCCGTCGTTAGGAAGGCGGTATTGTAGTGGACGAGGCGCAGGGGGCGCAGAGCAATCGTGAGGAGGAGGAAGAGGAGGAGGAGGAGGAGGAGGAGGAGGAAGAGGAGGAAGAGGAGGAAGAGGAGGAGGAGGAGGAGGAGGCGGAGGAGGCGGAGGAGAGGAGGGAGGAGGGGGGCGGAGGAGGGTGGAGGAGGAGAAGGAGGAAGAGGAGTAAGAGGAGGATGATGATGAGGAGGAGGAGGAGGAGAAGGAGGAGGAGGGAGGAGGGGGAGGAGGAGGAAGAGGAGGAGCGAGGAGGAGGAGGAGGAGGAGGAGGAGGAGGAGGAGGAGGAGGAGAAGAAGGCGGTGGAGGAGGAGACAGGTGATGACGGCACGCCGACGTCTTGTGCTTCTTGATCTCCGGCTCCATTCCTGGATCCCATCTCTCCGACTCTGGCTCCGTCTCCAGCTCCCAAGTTTGAGACTGCCATGTGACCATACGAGTGTGAAGCATCAACGACGGCACCACTATCCACGACACGCACACACAACGACTCCGACAACAAGGATGCCTCTCCCTCATCCCTCCCTCCCCTCTGATGCACCTAATTTTTCATATGTGTCTCGAATGCATGTTTCACCATACGCCACAGTATCTTGGCGCCACGGCGCCACCGCTCCGTTCCCAGAGGGACCGCGCCCCGGCGCGCACGCGAGCGTCCGTCCGTCCTTGCTGATCGCCCTTCGCTCCGACGCCTTGGTGGCGTTCCTCGTGCGCGCTGTCGCCTCTTCCTGTGACGCGGACGCTCAAGTCTCCTGCGTGGAGCTTCTGAGGCAGCCTTGGCTACTTCACCGCGCCAGTGGTGCGGCCGCGCCTGCTGCCGTTCCCGTCGGCTACGGCGGCAGCCCCCGCGACGAAGCCGACGACGACAGCCCCTGCCCCGCCGACGCCGACAGCGACGGCCTCGCCGACGCCCGCCTATTCGGCGCCGCCGACCCCGCGCCCGCCTCGCCCAGAGGCGCGGCCTCCACGGCTGCCGCCCGTGCCGCCGACGACCAAAAGCCCCCCCCCACGACGGCCACGCCAGCTCGTAGATTACCACCCCCAGCTGTGGATCCGCGAGCCGCCGCGCCGCGCGGTGCCGCCCACTTCCACGACGGCGGGTCGAGGACGTTCTCTCCCCGCCCAACAGGTGCCCCCCCCCCTGTACCCATGCCGCCTTCTCTCCCAACAGGTGCACCCCCCCAACATGTGCACCCCCACTTCTTGGAGGTCGATAGGCCTTCACCCTGACACGTCGATGAGCGAATTGGCCGTTTTCGGTTCGCGAGAGGGCGTCGCGGCCGTAGTTTTGCGGGTCCAAGTCCGTCGGTTTCGGTCCCAGGTTGTTTTCTTTAAGGGGAGGTTTACTAAAGGGAGGTTTGTCCACCGCCGAACTTCCGACGACGGCTGGTCGAGGACGTTCTCTCCCCCCCGCCAGGTGCACCCCCCCTGTACCCATGCCGCCGCCGACGGCGGCTGTCTTCCGACGGCCGCCGCGCCCGGCTCGCTGAGAGACGAGGCCGCACCTGCTGCATGCCAGCCGCTCCTACTGAAAGGGGCGTTTTTTTTTTTTTTTTTTTTTTTTTTTTTTTTTTTTTTTTTTTTTTTTTTTTTGTTAAAAAAAAAATATTTATATATATATATATATATATGTATTTCTTCTTCTTCCCTTTATGTTGTTATTATGTGGGCCATGACGCGCGTTGTGCCCTCATCCTGTGTGTCCCCAGCACTGCTGTATTTCGAATGGCACCACAGTTTGCCACGGTGGGAGGCGGGAGCGTTTTGGGAGCGTCATGCCCTGCTAAGCTAGCCTGACGCGTTGACAGTGGTCTTTGGGGGTTAACGGATTTGGCCAGGCCTGATACGGCCTGGTAAGATCTGTTAAGCCTTGCTAAGCCTTGCTAAGCTTTTCCAAGCCTTGCTCAGCCTTGGTAAGCTTTGTTTAGCCCAGCTAGGCCTTGCTGAGCCTTGTTCAGCCGTTGCAAGCTTTGCTCACCCCTGCTAGTCCTAGCGAAACCTAGAGTCTTGCTGAGCTATGCTGAGCACTGCTGAGCCCAGCTCAGGCTTGGAAAGCTTTGCTCAGCCCTGGTAAGCCCTGGTAAGTGTGTGTGTGTGTGTGTGTGTGCGTTTGTGCGTTTGTGCGTTTTTGTGTGTGTAAGTGTGCGCGCGCGCGTGTGTGTGTGTGTGCCTGTGTGGGTTCTCCCGTGCCCCCCAAAAAATCCGGCGGCCGTCCAGATTGTTTGTTTTTCGTGTGTGTGTGTGTGTGTGTGTTGGGGGAAGAGCACCCCCCGACAATCTATAAATCTGGACGACCGCTGCGTTTTTACTGTTTTTCGGGGGGTGGGGGGAGAGGAACATCCCCCCCCCACACACACGCACACACACACACACACGCACACACGCTCACACCACCCACACACACAAACACACGCACACGAACAGAACACAGGGATAATAGTACGACAACACAGAGTGAAAAAAGGGTGTGGCGGAACGCATGCTCCACAATTGCATGCCCTTCCTCCCCCTCACCCATCCTTCATTCACATCTCAAACGGCGACGATGCCATCGCCGTCGTCTTCCTCGTCGTCGTCGTCGCCGTCTGCGTCGTCGTCGTCGTCGTCATCGTCGTCGTCGTCGACGCCGTCATCGTCGTCGTCGTCCAGCTCCACGGACGTCTCTCTCGCGAGCTCTCCCGAGGCCCCCCGAGACCCCTCCGCAGACCCCTGGGGGCCCCGGAAGGGCGGCGCCGATGTGCGGCCCGGACGCCCGGGTCTCCGCCTGCTCCGAGCCAGGTCCTCCCCCTCCTCCCCCTCCTCCTCCTCCCCCTCCCCCTCCTCCCCCTCTTCCTCCTCCCCCTCCTCTCCCTCCTCTCCCTTCTCCTCCTCCTCCTCCTCCTCCTCCTCCTCCTCTTCCTCCTCCTCCTCCTCCTCCTCCTCCTCCTCCTCCTCCTCCTCCTCCTCCTGCTCGAGCCAGGTCCTCCCAGCTGCCGATGTCCCTCGTGCAGCCCCCGCCGTCGCACGGCGGCCTGTTCGCCTGCTGCAGGCGGCGGAGGCGGCCGCCGCTGGCGGACGGCTTCGAGCTCGTGTAGCGGCGCCGTGCGCCGCTGGGCAGGCGCGTCCTGCGGCAGCAGCCCCCCCCCCCCCCCGCCCCGCGCGCCTCGGAGACGAGCGAGTCAACCAGCGGAGGAGGTTGGCAGATCATGGGTCTGTGGCCACGTGGGAGGGGCGGTGGAAGGGCGGGTGCGTGGGCGGGGGAGGTGCCTTCGACGCACGCTCTGCGACGTGTCGAGGACGCCTTCGGCGAGTCACCGCCCCCCCTGCCCTTGTGGAAATAGGCAGTGAGCTGGGAACCGATAGTCTGTGGAAAACAAGATTCGAACAGGGCCTCGATCCAGCTCCTGGAGAGGTCCTCGGAGGCCGTCCTGTGGCTGTCTTGAGGACCTTGTCGGGCCCTCTTGGGCCTTTTTGGGGGCTTCCTGAGGTACAATCCTGGGCTACATTTGGGCTTTGCTGGGCCGTCTCAGGGCGCCCCTGGGGCAGCAAAGGCATGACATCCGACCAGAATCTGCAGGACGCCCGTCTCCAGGACGACGAACATGGCCTCCAAGACGGCCTCCTCCTCCTCCTCCTCCTTCTGCTCCTCCTCCTCCTCCTCCTCCTTCTGCTCCTCCATACCTCCCTCCCTCCTCCTTACTCCTCCTACTCCTCATCCCCTCCTCTCCTCCTAATCTCATCCTCTCCTCCTCCTCCTCCTCACCCCTCCCTCCTCCTCCTCACCTCCTCCCTCATACTCAATCCGTCCTACTACACCTCCTCTCCTCTCCTCCTCCTTCCCCATCACCCTCCTCATCATACTTTATAGCTCACCCTATTCCGCCCCCCCCTCCCTCTCCTCTCCTCCTCCTCATCCTCCTCCTCCTCCTCCTCTTCCTCCTCTCCTCCTCCTCCTCCGTACTCTTCCTCATCCTCCTCCTCCTCTCCTCCTCCTCCTCCTCCTCTCTTACCTCCTCCTCCTCCCCCCCCTCCTCCTCCTCGGCGAGGCAGCCCAGGCGAGCTTCTAGACGGCCCCCGCGCGGGCACTCCCGCGCGGGGCCCGAGCCTCGTCCGAGTGTCGCGGGCCTGGAGATCGGCACCCGCACCAATGATCGGCGGTGCGCATCCACCAGGAGGGGAAAAACTCACAGACACAATTCATCGTCGATCCCCCGAGAGATATGGGGAAATATGGGACGTGGCGGGGAAGACAACCTCCTAGAACATATATATATATATATATATATAGATACTTATATATAAATATGTATATATATACATATATGGGAAACTGTGTGGGGAATCATGTTATTTGTGTGTATTTGTTTGTGCGTCCCTGGGCCCCTTCCAATCCACCGAGGGAAGAAGATCCCGATCTCGGTGATGGTGGTCACATTCTGGCTTCCAAGGTGACCGAGAGATTGCCACCAACACCGGAGTCTAGGATCATCTTCCCCCTGCGGAGGCAGCCCCCTGTGTTGGTGTTGGTGCCCATTCCCAGGCCTGCAATCATTGGAAGCAGGCCGACATCGGGACCTTTTTGCGTTGCGCAGGGGGCCCAAGTTCGGGCCATCGTCGCCTAACACTGGATCCTGGGGCGCGCTCGAAACGGCGCCGGAGCGTGCATGCAGCAACCGGCCCCTGTCCGGCCCGAAACGTGGCAAGGGGAGATGGCCGGATGATGCCTGGCGGGGCCGAGGTCGTCAACGCCTCAGGGTTTGCTGCGTTTCGAAGTTTCCAGTCGTACAGTCGGGGCCTTAACCGAAATAAGCTCAAGGCAACAACAATTCAAGACGAGAGAGAGAGAGAGAGCAGAGCAGAGAGCATGCATGCGGGCCTGCCCCGCAAACGTCCCATCACCGCCGCTGTGGGCAGAGAAGACAGAACTGCAGCGGCAAGCCAGGACCCTGAAAGCGCTGAGGCGCCAGAGCCCCCGTGGGCCGAGCCTCAGTATACTGCCGCCTGGCAGCGGCAGCTCACCTGAAGCGCGCCGAAAACCGACCTTAGCAGAAGCCTCACACAGGATTTGGAGCAAGCATCCCTGCTCAGGCCCCCTGCAGCTCGTCGTCGACGACCGCTCCCACGCCTCCCACGAGGTAATCCCGCAGGCGCCGCTTGAGCTGCTCCTGAACCCATAAGAGGCCAAGCCTCTGGGCCTCAGAATCTGGAGCCTCAGGCTCCGCCTCCTTCTCGTGGTGCCACCCAGGCCTGTAGAGGTCCCGCTGCAGCACCATCTCCTTGCGCTCCTTCTTCCTCATTCGCTTCACGTGGTTGCGCACCGCCTTGGCCGCCGCCAGCACGGCAGGCGGGCCCGCTTCGTCGTCCGTGGAGACCTCCTGCTTGTCCAGCGCGACGCTCAGGCACTCCAGGGTGGAAGCGAAGCCGCCGTCTGCCCCAACGCCTGCTGCTCCTTCTTCCAAGCAGGCGCCAGCGCCTCTTCTGGAGGGTCCCCGTCGACGGCGTCGGCGCCGTTTCCACCGCTGCCTGCCTCCAGGGAGGCAAACTCGAAGGCGGAGGCGGGGTCGGTGAGGCCGTGCGCACTGGAGCCAGACCCAGTGCTTGAGCAATCTCCTCCTGCCGCTTGCTGATGCCATCCAGCCTGCGGTGCAGGCGGATCTGCTCCGCCGATGGCCCCTTCTGTGCCGACGTGCCGGCCCGCCGAGCCACCTGCTGCTCCGACAGCCGCGAAGGTGGCATCGCCTTGGCCGGCACGCGTTCCTTCAGTGCCACCTGCTTCTCCCTTGCCAGCCTCGTCTGCTGATGCAGCGATGGCAAAGGGGGCGGTGGCAACTGATACTGCGCATTCTTTGCCATGCGGGCTCTCACCCCGATTGCATAGAAACGCGCCCTGATCTCCGCAAGGGTGGCCTCCGAGACGGGGGAGGAGGCCCTCGGCAGAGGACTCCTCGATCGGCTCCTTGCCGATGCCTTGAGCTCCGCCCTGGCCGCCGAGGAACGGGAGGACCGCTCCCACGAGCTCCTCGATCTGCTCCTTGCCGATGCCCGTGATGATCCCTGCGGAGCCCGCACCTGCGCCGCCTGCTTTCGCACTGGCGAGCGAAGGCGGAGCCTCAGGGGTGATGGCGCCACGCACCCGCGGCTCGAGGACCGCTTTGCACTCCACGAGCGGTGCCTCGTCCTGCTCAGCGCATCCCGCCTCGGACTGGCGCTGGAAGAGGGCGAGACCCTTGACTTCGGCAGCTGTGAAACACCTAAGGAACGCGGAGCCCCTCCCCAACGAAAAGGGTTCCTTCTTCAGGGCCCCGACTTAGCCGAATTTGGAGGGCAGGACGAGGCCCCGCAGGGGCCGAAGTGAAACAAGCATGCGGCCCCGAAGCGCGCTGGGAGCGGCATGAGCTCCGAGGTCGTCCTGGACGCCGCCCAGAAAGGGCAGATGCCGCAGCGGGCGGCGGAGTCGCGGAGTCCCCTTGGGGGGTAGCGGGCGGGGCGGGTGGATTCAGGAGGCTTGCCCCGTTTCGCCGACAGCCAAGAGGAGGGTATGTACTCCAGATTTCGTAAGAAAGGGGAGGGGGTCACAACTCTCTCAGACGAGAAGTTTTAGACCCCCCCAGACCATCCACGAAAGAGCGGCCCTTTGCCCAGACCCCCCCCGAACCCTCAAGACAGCTCAAATCAGACCCCCCCCCAAATGTGACCCCCACCACTTTATTGTGGAATCAGGAGTATGTTCAGGCGATCGTGAACTTGTGGAAGTCGATTAATGGAGAGCAAGCGTGCTGACACATACTTTCCCAGATGTCTAACACATGTATTAAACATGTCTTAAATATGCAAAAACAGGTTCGGAGCAGTTTCCGAACATGTTCTACACATTTTAAACACATGCTTACTTCAATGATAGGATTGTTAGAGTGTCCATTGTCATGGCATCCACACTCGCAAACATGGATCGAGAGGGCGTGGATTAGCGACGGGTCCCGTTTCCGGAGGAAAACGCGGACTTCCGCCGCCGAAGCAGGCGGCACCGGCCGCATTTCGGGGAGGGCACCTCCCCCGAGCCATGGATTTGGCGACCGCGCGCCAGATCAAATCCACGGATCGCTAGTCCATGTTTGCGCGCCCCCGATGTGTGTAGCCTTCGATTTCGTGTGCGTCGCTTGTCGCTTCCCTGGAATGGTCCTCCTCCTCGTCCGCGTCCGTTGCGGGGCCTCTCGGCGGCTCGGAGGCCCAGGGGGGGGCAGGATCCTGGGGCCGCTCGGGGCCCTCTGGGGCTTTGGGGGGGGATCTCCAGGAGACATTTTCGGGGTAGTGGTGGCTCTCTTGTGGGGGAGGGCTCCCAGGGTCCCTGCGAGGCACCCCTCTTGGGCCTCGCGTTGGCGATTTCGGCCGTCTTGGGGTCCTCTCGGGCTGTCTTCGGGCCATCTTGTGGCGTCCCCAGGCCTCTTGGCGGCCGTCTTGGGTTTGCGAAGAGAGTCCGAGAATGCGAAAACGCACAAGTCATACAAACATCGATGGAGCAATTGCCTCTTGAGGCCTTATGGGTGTCCTCGTGGGGCGTCTCGGGGATGTCTTGGTGCGTCTTGAGGCAATCTTGGCTGTTCTCGAGGCCTCCCAGGCGTGTTGGAGTCCTTCTGGACCCGTGTCAGAAGGGGTTTGTGGCATCTTGGCGACCACGGGGAGTGGATTCGGAGGTGGCGAGGGCCCCGGAGGTGCGTGGACGAGCTCATGCCCCCCTCATGCTCTGGGATTTTGCGCCCGGGGAATGGGCAAGGGGGGGGGAGCACAGCTAAATGTCTCGCACGCCTTTTCACCCACGGCACGCGGGAGTCGGCTGAGTCTGGCGTGCCGAAAGCCGCCTTGCCCTAATCTCCTTCCTGCGGTAGGTTCGTTTCGTGTCGACCGGCGGGCCATCCTCAGGAGGGGGAAAAACACACAGACACAATTAATCATCGATTCCTCGAAAATATGGGGAAATATGGGAAGTGGGGGGGAAGACAGAAACCCAGAAACTATGGGAACATGTGAGGGATTATTTTATTTGTGTGTATTTATTTGTGTGTCCTGTGGCCCCTTCACATCCCGCCGCCGGCCTTCACCGTTGAACGCCGGCGGCGACCCATCGGAGGCGACGACAGGGGCGAATAGCCTCGGGGAGAGCGATACATGTATTCAGGGGCGCCGATGACCTATGTCTTCGACAAGGCTCCCGGGCGAATGCGTGTCATGCCCCGCCCCCTGGGCTATTCGCCCTTATCGTCGCCGCCGAGCCCAGACTCGTCAGGAGGGGAAGAAACACACAGACACAATTCATCTTCGATCCCCCAGAAAAGATGGAAAAATATGGGCATTGGGCGGGAAGACAAAAAAAAACCCAGAAAATATAGGGAAATATGGGGAACCCTTGTATTTGTGTGTATTTATTTGTGTGTCCTTGGGCCCCTTGAAATCGGTCGATGTGGAATGAGCGGGCGCTGCGGGAGCGGCCGGTCGTTCCAGCTGGAGCAGTCCCCGCGGCGTCGGGGAGCCCTCCGCCCGGGCCGGCCCGACAGGGGCCTGCCGTGCTCGATGCTTGCACCCTCGTGCTCGGGGCGGCCAGCACGCCTGCCAGAAGTCTCCGGCGCCCTATGGCTGCGGAAGTCGATGAATTCCGAGGCCCGAAAACCATCACTTCACTAATTTTGGGCCCCAGGGCCCACTGAGGCCCCAGGGGCCCCAGATTAGTGAAGTGATGCTTTTTCCCACGTAAGGACCTCGAAATTCATCACTTCACGAAACCGAGCCCAGGACGAAAGTCAGGGGCCGAATTGCTGCTGCGATGCCACATCGGCCTCGTATTAATGGAGAGGAAGCTTGCTGCCAAATAACTTCCAGATGTCTAAAACATGTTTCGAACATGTCTTACATATGTAAAACAACATGTTTGACACATTTTCTGAAACACTTTTCAATTCAATGACAGGATTGTTAGAGTGTCCATTGTCATGGCATCCACAATCCTATGGGCGCGAGCCTCACATCCTGCGCTTGAAGCGTGCAGACATCGCCCTTTGACGCGCGTTGCCCCCTCCCCCCCCCCTCCCCTCTAGCAGCAAGTCGGGCGTGTCCCTCCACAGGAGGAGTTTCCGATAATAGTCAAAAAATAGTCAGGGGACGATTATTCGACTATTTCTGACTGCGTTTGAGCATTTCTTGACTATTTTTTGTTTGTCGTCCGAAGTCCGCCTGTAGGAGGGCACGCCCGACCTAACTCTAGCATGTTATCTCGAAGGGGCGCTCCGGGTTCCTTGGGGTCGTCCTTCGCCGGTTTCGCTGGCGCTCTTTGTTGTTCTTCAGGCACAAATGAGCCCCCCCTGAGGGGCTCCCTTCCTTATTGCATGTGCCTTACGGCAAGAGTTCTGACTGCACTCTGCATGGCTTGAGGAGGAAGAGGAGGAGGAGGAGGAGGAGGAGGAGGAGGAGGAGGAGGAGGAGGAGGAGGAGGAGGAGGAGGAGGAGGAGGAGGAGGAGGTGGAGGAGGAGGAGGAGGAGGAGGTGGAGGGGGCAGGGGGAGTAGGGAGGAAGCTGAGGAGGAGGAAGGACGAGGGGGATGAGGAACGGGAGAAGAAAAGCGATGACCGGTGCGAGGAGAAAGAAGATGGGGAGAGACAAGCTAGGTGCGGGAGCGAGTTATCAAACGTCCTACGCCTCCCTCTCGTCCCTTACCATGGAGTCGATCTCCTCTCTATTCGCACAGGCGGATGTCGAGCGGGGCAATGATCCCGAGAAGGTACGATATGCATGGTAGTCATGGCGTAGCACGGCGTAGAAAAGCACGCGTAACATGAGAGCCAGCGTTGGTCGAGAGCACGATTCATTTAGACAACAGGTTATGAGGGACAGAAGACATGACGCAAGACGAAGCATGTACACGGACTCTTCGGAAACAGCGGAAGCGTGGAGGCCAGAGCTGTAGCTGGAGCGCCATACTGGAAACACCGAATACGTTCGGGGGATCCTATGCGTAAGCAATACGCGGAGGGGGACAGGCTACGACCTCGTTTTTTTCCGGGGAGAGGGGAGAGTCGTATTTACATTGTGTAATTGCCGAGGAGGAGGAGGAGGAGGAGGAGGAGGAGGAGGAGGAGGAGGAGGAGGAGGGAGGAGGGGAGGAGGAGGAGTGGGGAAGAAGGAGGAGGAGGTGGAGGAGGAGAAGGAGGAGGAGGAGGAACAGGAGGAGGAGGAGGAGGAGGAGGAGGAGGAGGAGGAGGAGGAGGAGGAGGAGGAGGAGGCGGAGGAGGAGGAGGAGGAGGAGGATGAGGAGGAGGATGGGGAGGACGCAGGTGGAGGAGGACGACGACGACATCAACGACGACGACGACGACATCAACGACGACGACGACGACGACGACGACGACGACGACGACGACGACGACGACGGCAACGAGACGCTCCCGCCGGTCAGGCGAGCTTGATGCCCATTCTGCGATGGGGCCGCCAAGCCGCGAGTGGTGGGCCGCGCCGCGCCATCGGAGAAAAAGGCTCTCGCGCACTCGTGGGGATGAGCAGCCGCGCCCGCCCCGCGAGGGGATGGCGGGCGAGGAGGTCGAGGATGGATGCTTTGGGGCGGTGCTGGCCCTCCCGTGGGCCTGTGAGGACCTCTGGAGGTGCGGAGTCACTCTCTGAGGCCTGTCGCCGATCCCTCGTCGACGTATCGCCGATTCCAGGTCGATGCCTCTCCCCCTGCCCAGACCCCCGACGCTGTGATTTTTTTTTGCGACGTCGACCCCCAGCTGTCTGGGCCCCTCCCCCGGGGCCGGTCTTCCGTCCTGAGTAGGTTTCTGACGGCCCCGAGGCCCGGGAAGTGCCCCCGGAGGCCGGAACTAATGGACAAACCTCCCGCCGTGGTTTTTCCGCACTGCGAGGAGGTTTGGGTATGCCAGTCCCCCCCCCCCCGTCGTTGCCCCGCGCCCCCGTGGGCCTCCGAGGACCTGCCTGGGGAGGCGCAGGGGCTTCCTCCTGGCGTCCCGGGCAGGCCGAGACGGCTGGGCCCCGCCTCGCAGAGGAAGCCCAGGCCTCTCTGGGGGGGGGCCAGGCTCGGGGCTCAAGAGACGGGGGTCAGCCAGAGCGCCGGACCCTGCAGGATCCTGTAGCGCCAGGGTCGCACTGGCCCGGGTTTGGGTGCAGGATCCGGCAGGATCAATGCTGTAAACATATAACTAAGATCAAAAGTGATATAACAAACAATGATAAGATATGTCGTAAATGGCCTGCAGGATCCTGCAGGCATTGACTCTGGTTTGGGTGCAGGATCTGGCAGGATTTTGCAGGCCTGATTGACCCGGGTCTGGATTGACCCGGGTCAGAAGATCCCTGAGGGGGGCGGGGGGAGGGGGGAAGGCTTCTAGGAAGCACCCTGCTTCTAAGAAGCCTTCCCCCCTCCCCCTACCCCCTTGCGCGCGTCGACCATCGGGGCCTCACGGGGGCCTCGAGAACGCCTCGGGCTGAGACCCGGCATCGCTCGGACGTGCGCGTTTTCGCTTGTTTTTCCTCGGCGAGGGCCATCGGAGAGCATCCTTTTGAGTGGGGCCGAAGGTCAGAGAGTGCCCTCTCCCACAGGACCAGAAAAGGGACGTCAATGTGGTGGAACGCCTTGCCGGTTAGGCCAGCGACAATGTGCAACATCCAGCCATTCGTTCATGTCCAAAGATTTGGCTTGATGCCGGGTGTCGTGCATTAATTTCAGCGTGACCGGACATGCCAGTCGGTCCCTTTCACGTCCGTTTAGGGTGTTTTGCAGACCCGACCCACGAGCCCTGCTCAGAGCATCCTGGCTCATCGAGAATAAAAAACAGAACGCGCGAGGCCGACAGATGCACTGGAAATGGCGTCCGAGCCACGGCAAGGACAGCTCCGCGCCCTTGGGCAGTGGTCGAGAGGGCTGGGGGGGGGGGGGGGGAGAAGGGAGATGTATGGGATCGGCGCCACCCAAACATACGAATACTAATACTATGTGTGCGTCGCCCCCCAGTGGCGACGCGCGTGCCGAGAAGTCTTCTAGTAGATGGTCCGTGGCGGTCAATCTGGCCATCCTGCTTCGGAGTCGATGTACCGTGAGATCTGTGTGCTGTATGCTCGCTTCCTGCGTGCGCCTCCAGCAGCAACATGTAGTACTAGCGTTAAGCCGGGCGTGTCCCTCTACAGGGGGAATATTCAAACATAGTCAGAAAATAGTCTGGGGACTATTTTTTTTTTCGTCCAAAATCCCCCTTTAGGGGGACAGACCCGACCTAATACTAGTGTGTCCTTCTGCGTCCCATGGGAGGGGCATGTGATGCGGGAGGGAGGGGAGGACGGGGGAGGGCGATGCGGAGCGGGGAGGGCCGGAGCGCGGGAGCGCACCCAGAGGAGGGGAGGCATGGGTCAAGCAGCGGCGAAGCGTCCTGGCTCGCCTATAGCCCTACCAGACAATGTTCTAAGAACCTCTTTTGTGGTTCCCGCGTCATGTTCTTAGAGCATTTCTGGCGGCTATGGTCTTGTTTTAACGCATCGGGATCATGTTCTAAGAGCATTGTTATTGTTCTTAGAACGTTTTTGGGTTCTGAGAACACTTCGTGGTAGGGCTGCAGGAATGCCGGGACGGTCGGTTCCTGCTCAAGCAAGGGGAGAGCTCGGGCTGGGGTGGGCGGGGGGAGGCTATGGGAGAGCCGGGGGAAGCTGCGGGGAGGAAGCAGGTAGTCATGCCTCGGCGGCGAGCGAGGGGGGCAACTGAGAAGGAGAAGGCCTTCTCAGAAGGCGGCGGGACTTCTCAGAAGCCCTCGCGCCTCCTGAACAGTTGTTTCTGTTTTCGGGGAAGGCTCAGAGCACTTCTCAGAAGTCCGGGGGACTTCGAGCCTTCTAAGAAGGCACGCCCCCTCACGCTTCCCCCCTGGCTCGCCGCCTAATACCGCTGCCCTTCGCTCGTTTATCCCCTTTTTCGGCCTTCTGGGAGGCCCCCGTCGCCACCGCCGGATTCGGCTCGGGATCCTGGTCAGAACGCTCTCGCCGGCGTCACCCCAACAAACAAAATTTGAATGTGCGTCGCCCCCCCAGGGGCGGCGTGCGCACCAAGAGATTTCACAGTGTATGCGTCGTTATGGACGCTTTCTGGCCACACCTCTCGGGAAACGACTTGCTACAAGATGGGCATGCTATGTGTTCGGATCGGACACACGCCTCCAAGGAGAATAGCTGAGGCGTCTCAAACAGGGCCTTGCCTTCGCGGATCTAAGGAGTTGTCATCTCTTCCTCGGCGTAAGGTGGCGGAAGGGCGGTGGAAGTAAGATGATGCCGCCTCCGCCGGCGGAAGCCGGGGCGGAAGGGCGGCGGAAGGTGGCGAAATCAAAGCAAAGCCTCGGCGGCTCAAGGACGTCGCTTGCTCGGGCGCGCGTGGGGTCGCAACTCCCCACCAGGCAGACTCACAGCATTCCCCCAGCCATGGCGTTGCCTGCTGCTGCATGAGGGAGTCGGCTGGGGAGAACGTCGCCGACGCCTGCGAGGTGAGCGCTGCTCGGCTGCCCGACCGAGCTGAACCGCAATATCCAGACGTTGACGTCAGGTACGTCTGCGGGAGCCAGGGCGTATGGGGAACAAGCGAGCCCATCGACGTGCACTAAGGCTGGTGGCACTGACAGGAGCCTGCTGGTACAAAGGTCAGCATTGGACTCGCTCCTCGATAGCCGCGCTTGCCACTAGCGGCGTGTGTCATGAACCCCATGTCGACCCCTCGCCCTCGGCCCCGTCGGGCCTTGGAATGTTGCGGAAGAAGCGTTCAAAACAACTACTGAAGATTTGGAGCTACAACACGGAGTCCTTGGTGATCATGGACCGTCTTGGGGAGATCCTAAGGTTAGCGCGGGATCGGGAAGTAGCAGTGTGCTGTTTTCAGAGTACCCTCATGTCCCTGAACATCGCGTGGCATTGTGAAGGATTTCGCATACTTCCTACACCTAGGACGTCCCCCAAGGCCAAAGACGGGTGCCTCATAGCTGTCAACAAGCGGTTCTTCGGGATGGATGAAATACGATGTGTTCATGAGTGGGTCCCTGGACGTCTTCAGGGTGTTCGCTTACGTAGGGCTGGCCGTCGACCCCGAGACCTCTACGTCCTCAACGGGTACTCCTGGACCAACGAGCCCCCCAGAGCGCCCCAGGGCCAGACCACTGAAGTGAATGAAAAACACTGGAAGTCCCAGGATGCGTTTTGGCAACAGTGCGAAGACACCATCTCGAGGATCCCCGGCCGCTCAGCCCTGGTTTGGTGCTTAGATGCCAACGCATCAGTGGCCCCATCACCTCCTAACACAGGCTTCGCAGGCTCTCGGAGGTCCCTCAGCAGGACGAACCAGAATGGCCACAAGTTCCTGTCGGTACTCCAGAACCAAGGATTGGCAGCCCTCAACACTTTCGGCAAGGCCTCTCGCTTCAACTCCACGTGGGTCCACACGGACGGGGTGAGCTGGTCAACGATTGACTACGTGTGCGTGCGTCTTCAGGGAGGCTACGGCCGCGCGAGCCGGCCGCTCATTGACCTCCCAGTGAGCTTGGGAGGCTACCGGGATCATCGACCTGTGGAGGCAACGATATATGCTGGACTACGGTGCAAGCTACAACGCCCTCCTTCAGAGCTTCGCTGGAATAGGGACCTCATCATGACAGACCTCAAGGACCTGCAGAGTGCCCAGCAGCAGCAGATCTCCACGATCCCCGAACGGGTCTCACAGTTGTGTGGCACAGTAGATCGGCATCTTCGTGAGCGACGTCTTCGGGGAGAGTGGCAACATGTGTGTGGTCCTGGCCAGGCGTATGGCACGACGTCTGAGTACTTCGATGCCCTCGAGGGCGCTATTGTTGACGCAGCGGTGGACATCTATACCACGCCGCCCACCAAGCAGGCGGCCCCCGCCTTTCCCGATGAGACGTGGGAGCTTATCGCTAAGAAGCAGCTCTACCAACGCATGCTCGCCAAGGCTGTCCTGGGGAGTTGGCTACACAAGACACTGACGAGCCAGTACAAGCACTTTATGCGGTTGGCGAAGAAAGCAGTCCGAGCCTTTCGCAGACAACGAACAGCAGAGCTAGTTGACCAAGCTGAGCAGGCGGACCATCACAACGACATCAGGAAGGGCTACGCTATAATTAGACGTATCGCTCCGAAGCCCACGGCTCCATCTATGACGGTCCACAATCCTGCTACTGGGACGGTATGCTTTGACCACGAGGAGGATATGGAAGTACGAGCCCGAGCCCTGTGTACCATTTTTCAGGCGGAAGATGTCACGGAGTCTGCGCCGCAGCGGCCTCCACACCACGGCATGGGCGTCTTGGGCGACCCCTCGGAGGCCATCACCGTCGAGAACACGATTGAAGCAGTCAGAAAACTACCCAACCATAAGGCGGCCCCCGTTTTGAAGTGGAGCGATCCTGGGAGTGCGTTGTCACCGATGCCGAGACCACAATCAGACGGGGCGGTAGCAGAAATATGGAAGCTTTGCCTCGACTACGTCGCTGAGCCCTTGACCCAAGTTTTCCAGGCTTGCCACCAATTGAAGCAGGTTGCCCAGAGATTCAAAGATGGAGAAACGGTATCGCTTCGCAAACCCAAAGGTGACGGTCGTAACGCTCAAGATCATTATCGAACGATCAATTTGATTAACCACATGGGGAAAGCATTCATTAATGTAGCATGCGTGGGCGATTTGCGTAAGTGCGCTGGCCGATTATCTACTACCCAATTTGGTGCATTACCACAGCGATCAACACGAGACGCAGTGGTTATTGTGGATGAGATTATTCGTCGTTTCAGGGTGTGCCGAAGCCGCACCAACCTCCCTGCGCTGATCTTGGTCGCTGCTCTTGTCGACTTGGAAAAAGCATTCGGTTTGTTACCCAGGGACAAGGTTTGGGAATCGCTGGACAGGCTGGCCGTTTCGAAGGGCGTCCGATTAACACTTGAGGCCCTACATGACGGGACACGTTACATCTTGCGAGATGTAAAAACAAACAGGCCGTGCAGAACTCTCCTGATCCGTCGTGGGGTTCGTCAGGGAAGTGTCGAAGGGCCGCTCCTCTTCATTGCCATCTATGATTTCATTACCCAGGAGATTGCTTCCCAGCAGGTCGTTCAGGGCTTCGAGGGGGTCACCGTGATTTCAGACCCCAACTTCGAGAGGTACAGGGGCAGGGACATCTTAGAATTAGAGGTGAATGCCGAGTTAGACGTGTCTCAGGTCAAGTTCGTCGACGATCTCATAGGTCTGGCCGTTTTTGAGAATTATGATCGGATTGCCGAGTATCTCCAGTTCCTGTTCCGAATGATCAACGAGGGGGGCATGAAGATGAATGTACCGAAACTCGAACTCATGATGATGTCTTCGGGAACGGGGTGCAAGAAAATCCGAAGGGAAATCAACGCCAAAAGTACGGGGATCCAGATGATTGACTACGAGGGTCGCTCAGTGAAAATACATGCCCAAAGGTCCGTCAAATACCTGGGGGTCAGGATCAGGGACGACAGCTCGATGGGGGAAGAACTACAACAACGCTTGAAAGGAGCCAATGTGGTGCACGGCAGGCTATCCCATAAAGTATTTAAAGGACACCTTAGCTACCGACTTAAAATACGGCTTTGGAGTTCACTTGTTCGGTCCATCGCTTTGCACGCTATGGAGATCGCGGTGCTTACCCAGTCGGAGCTCCAAAAACTAGAACGCTGGCAAAACAAAAGGCTTCGACACCTGCTTCGTTCTCCCGCTCATGTCAAGCACGTCCCCAATGAGGCGATCCGTCGCAAGGCTAATATCCATTCGGTCTCGTCAACGTTGCTCTTCCGCAGGCTGAGGTGGTGGCAGAGAGTGATTACCCCAGGGCTGGCTCCAGAGGCTCCTGAGTATGATCCCACGTACGCGGTTAGGGCCGTGATTTTCGGGCGCCTGAGTTTCGAGAAGAGGGTGAACTCCAGCAAAACCGTGGGAAGGGTGGCCCAACTGGGCCAGGACCTCACTTCGCTTTGGTCGTCGCTCTCAGCTGGTATTCGGGAAGGTGCCCCTGGACCCGAACCTGAAGTGTCTAAACCTTGGCTTCGGTGGTTCTGTGAACTATCCTTGGCTGACCTTCGATTGGTGTTGTCTTTCCAGGCCACGAGCGACCCCGCGCCTGCTGGAGGGGAGCGGGCCGATGGAACGCAGTATGAGATGTTTCAGTGTCCAGAGTGCGGTCACCTGTGCAGGGGCCCGAAGGGCCTCGATAGCCACAGACGTCAAGCCCATGGGATAGTCGCTAATCGACTTGATCTTCCTCCAGATTGTTTGAAAAATAAGACATGCCCGTGTTGCCAACAGGTATTCACCAGAAAGGATGCGCTCCAACGCCACATCAGTGCTAAGAGATGCCCTATGCTGCAGGCATCTGCGGCTCCAGACGCCCATCCAGCCCCCCCGCCAGCCTCAGCAGCAGAGGGTCGTAGTGATGTTCACCCCGCTGGCGGAGATTCGGGCCAAGAGGCCCGCCGAGCCGGTGGGCGGGGCCGCGGCAGGAGCGGTAGAGGAGCCCGAGGCAGGCGCGGCCGCGGCGGTGCTCCCACAGTTGACGATGGCGATGGCCCAGCTGGTGTTGCAACACGAGGACAACCTTCGCAACCAGAGCAGGGACGTGAACATCGTGCTCACCAATCGCGCCGACTCCAAAGTCCAGATGGCCTTGGAAGCGGGAGTCGACGAGTACAATGCCGTGGGCAAGAAGGAGAGGGAGAAGGAGGACGAGTTCAAGGGCCACCCATGGGGCAAGCGCCCCGACGCACAGATGAAGATGGTGTTGTACCGCATAACAGAAGCACTGCAAGCCAACGAGGCCGCGGTGGAGGCGGCGATCCAGCAGGGGCCCGACCCTGGTGCGACGAAGCAGGCCGTGAAGTGCATCGCGGAGTGGAGCACCAGAGTCCAGGACACGACGAAGATCTTCCACGCCACCAGGTGCTTCATGGTGACGACGCAGGACACCGCGAATCACGAGGTGAAGAAGTGGATCTTCGCAATCTGCCACCACCCGGAGCTCCAGCAGGCATTCATGCAGTTGCGGGACAACGGAGGCGCCCTCGCAGCAGGGCTGCTGCTGGAGCGCGACACGGCGCCGCGGAGCAAGGCGGCGAAGACTGTCGAGCGGCTCGCGTTCAAGGCGGGCAAGCAGGGCAAGACCAAGGGCAAGGGCAGCAAGCGCCAGAAGCACTGAGGAGGAGGAGGGAGGGCTCTAGGAGCAGTAGCTGCAATCAAACTTTTTTGAGTCAATTTTTTCGCTCATCTAGAGGGGGTGGCACATAGCGGTTTTGCTGGGGGTTCCCGTGGGCTCTTGTTGTGGCCTGCGGCCCTCCTGGGCCTAGAGGGGCTTGGGGGGCCGACCTCGCAGTGCCACCCCCTCAGAGGATGGGGTGCGCGAGGTTGGGATCGAGGCGTCTCGCTGGGGCTCAGTGTCTCGGGTTTCGGTCCCGCCTTGTGCATTTCAAGGGCTCCGATCGATCATCGATTGCGCCGATGCTTTGCACTCGTTTGTAAGCCTCGGTAGACAGTGTTACTAGCCCAACACTAGGCCTCCAGAGCTGTGGACGAGAGGGGGGAGTGGCTTGAAAAAAAGAAATCAAAGCATACGCCCCCAAGAGCTGACAGCATTTTTGCGTTCAGGATTTTTGGAACCCATCTCGAGCCTGCGGACACCATCGGCGCCAGCTGCCGTCGTCGTCGCCGTCGTCGTGGTCGTCGTCGCCGTCGTCGTGGTTGTTGTTTGTTGTCGTTATTGCCCGTAGTCGTCGTCGTCGTCGACGACGACGACGACGTCGTCATCGCCCGTCGTCGTCGTCGACGACGACGTCGTCATCGCCCGTCGTCGTCGTCGTCGTCGTCGTCGACGTCGTCGTCGTCGTCGTCGTCGTCGTCGTCGTCGTCGACGCCGTCGTCGTCGTCCATCTCGAGCCCGCGGGCCCCTCGGCGCGCCCGCCGCGCGGGCGCCGCCCCGCCGCCCCCGCGGCGCTCCCAGGAGTCCACCGGGACCCCCAAGGGCTGAGCGGCGGCGGTGTGTACAGCGCGCGGGGCCGCCGCGCCCCCGCGGGGGCGCCCGGCGTCTCGCCGCCGCCGACGACGCCGACGACGACGCCGACGATGGCGACGGCGGCGTCGGAGGCGGCGACGGCGACGGCGGCGGCGACGGCGATGGCGACGGCGACGGCGACGACGACGACTACGACGGCCACGGCGACGGCGACGGCGACGGCGACGGCGACGGCGGCGGCGACGGCGATGGCGACGGCGACGGCGACGACGACGACTACGACGGCCACGGCGACGGCGACGGCGACGGCGACGGCGACGGCGACGGCGACGGCGACGACGATGTAGCCCATGCCCCCCTCGCGTTGAAACACAAAAATCGCGACGGAAGGTTTTTCGCCTTTTTTCAGCCTTTGGGGGCCCTCGCTGGGCCTCGGGGCCGTCAGATAACAGCTCGGGATGAAAAAGCGGTCCTGGAGAAGGTGTCAAGACCTCTGGAGGTCGACATCGTGACAAAAGTCACGACGTCGGGGGTCTGGGAAGAGTGACCCTTCGCCAGAGTGACCTTTGGTGTGGGCCCATTGGGGCCCCCCCGATCGCCGAACGCGATGCGATGGTGGTGTCTTGCGCGCTCGTGCGTGGCCCCCCCGCGGTTCCCAGAAAGCCGCGCACTCAAGGTCATTTTTACTCAGGGTCACTCTTGCGTGTAGCCGACGTGTGGAGGAGGACGGGGGGATGGGGGGGTACTCACGGGCAGCTGTAGGGGGGGATAAGCTTACGCTGGGCCGCATCGACCCCTAATCGCCCACTGATCGCCGATAGGGGTCTAACAGCCTCGCCCCGCCCAAGAGCGTGCGGATTTGTTATTGGGAGCCCATCGCCGATCAATCGGCGATGTATCGCCGATTCCAGGTCGATGTTCCCCTCCTTACGCCAGTCCCCCCTGTCGTTGCTCCTCAGGTGCTGTCGGACCGAGGTATCAGATCGAGGTCGGTTCGGGGAGCGTACCCTGATGTTCTTCTGGCTCGTTGGATGTTCTTGTGCATCCTGGGGAGATTACCCTTGGATGTTCTGTGTGTTTTGGCTGGCGGAGGTTTTCGTGTTCTTGAAGGATGTCATTCTGTCCCAGGTGCGACTATGCTATATCTCATGGAACAATCCCGGGGAGGCTTGTCCAAGGGCAGTTGCCGAGAGGGGTCGTCCAGATCCCCGCGGGGTTGTCCAACGGATTATCTGGGTATAGCTCGTTTTGTCGTCATTCATCAGCATGTGTTGTGTGTGTGTGTGTGTGTGTGTGTGTGGGGGTATCTGGAAGCATTTTTGTGATTGGATTTTCCGTCTAACGTAGGAAGCATTTTATTGCATGGAGTCCGCGTTGAGTGGGTCGGAGGATCGCGCCGCATCGTCAGTGCATCGCCGATACATCAGCGATGCATCGGCGATGCATCGGTGATGCATCGTCGACATCCGCAATGCATCGGCACCATCAGCGTAGAGAAGATCTGGCTCCACATCGAGCTGCATCGGCGATGCATCGGCGATGCATCGTCGATGCTGCGCGATCCTCCGACCCCATCTACGCTGGCCCCATCTGGGAGGCCTGGGGTACTAGGGGAGGAGGGGGGGAGAGGAGGGATGGCAGGAGAGGAGGATAGGGGGAGAGGAGGACTGGTGGGAGGGAGGATGGCAGGAGGATGAGAAAGGGGTGCACAGGGGGGGGCCTCGAGAGGAGGGAAGGAGCAGGACGCTCCCGTGCACTCCGCGCGTCCTGGCAGCTGTTGGCAGGGACGCGGGAGCCGGGAGCTGGGCCCGGCGGGCCCGGCGGGCACGAGGGTGCCCGCAGAGCCTCGGGTAGATTTCGGTTCCCTTTTTGTTGTCCGCTCCCGCCGGGGACGTTTTGACATGAGCGAGGTGCCCAGTCTGCTGGCGTCCTTTTTACCGCGCCGCCCAGGCCTCTGGGGCCCTTCCTCGCTCCTGCCCTTCTCCGGCTCGCAGCGCTGCAGCCCTCGGGGGCTGCCAGGGTAGGCCCTGGAGGGGGCTGCCCCCGGGCGCCTCCCTGGCCCTGCCGGGGCGCGGCCAGCGTGTTGCGCACGCCAGTTCCATGCTCCTCCAGCAGCGGCGAGCGCATCGGCCGCCGCTCACTGGGCGTGGCGCCGCGCGGAGAGAAGAAGAGCGGATGGCGGGGCCGGGCAGGGCAAAGGGGCAGGAGTCAAGCAGCGGCGACGCGTCCCGGCGTGCCCATAGTCGGGTAATTATAGCCAGGGCCCCGGGTAGGGTTTTCCTCGTTTTGGGCATCCTGGGAGGCCCTCGTCGCCACCGCTGGATTCGCCTCGAAATCCTGGTCGGAACGCGCCCCGGGAGAGGTCTGGGGAGCAGCGGCATCAGTACCTTTTGATTTCCTGAGAGGGGGGGGGATGGGGAATAGGGAGGATGATAAGGATAATGAAAAGGAGGATGAGGAGGAGGAGGAGGAGGAGGAGGAGGAGGAGGAGGAGGAGGAGGAGGAAGAAAGGAAGGAGGAGGAGGAGGAGGAGGAGGAGGAGGAGGAGGAGGAGGAGGAGGAGGAGGAGGGAGCGAAGGAGGAGGAGGAGGAGCAGGAGGGTGGAGCTGAGAGCTTCTTAGAGTCCTCTAGGGGCCCCTTGGGGGTCTCTTGACAGTCCCTTGAGGAGGAGGAGGAGGAGGAGGAGGAGGATGAGGAAGATGAGGAGGAGGAGGATGAGGAAGATGAGGAGGAGGAGGAGGAGGAGGAGGAGGAGGAGGCTGAGGAGGAGGAGGAGGAGGAGGAGGAGGAGGAGGAGGAGGAGGAGGAGGAGGAGGAAGAGGAGCAGGAGGAGGAGGAGGGGAAGCCGGTCCATCCTCTGCCGCTTTCGATGACTAGCCCCGCTCGAAGAGCCATGGCATGAACGTCCAAGGCCCTCGCATCCTTGCCGCGCATGCTTATTACACGGGTTGGCTGCATGCCACGCCATCCTGCGGCCATCCTGGGCCAGCTTCGAGGCAGTCTCGGGGCCTCTCGGGGGCATCCCGTGGCACCTGTGGGGTCACCTTCGGCCATCCCCAGCGGGGGGGGGTTGTTCTGGGGCCACGTATCTCCGAGGCCTCGCGGGTCCCCCGGGAGGGCATCTTGGGGCCCCGTCTGGCCATCGTCGGCGACTCTGGCGGCAACGGCACGCGACACACGACACACGACACACGAATTACACACAAGACGCCACACACGACACACAAAACACAACACACAACGTACACAACGCACAACACATAACACACACAACACACAACACAAAACACAAAACACAACACACAACACACAGCACACAGCACACAAAACACAGCACACACGCCACACAACACACATACACCCCACACAACACTCACACACACACACACGCACACGCAATTCAATTGAGTATGTACCTGTACATATGTTTTGAGTGTAGAATGCGGCGTAGGCGTTAGGGGGGGCCAACACCACCCCTCTATGGGTGGACCTGGGTCCTGGGGACCCTCCAAGATGGACCCCACAGGGCCTACGAGGGTCCAAGACAGGAGGAGGGTGAGGGGGGGAAGCTCTCCTCCTCTCCTTGGATTTCTGCTTCTCCCCCTCACCCCCTCGCCCATGACCCCTCCCCTCCCTCTTCCCTCTTCCCCTCCCTCTCCTCCCCTCGACCTCGCCTCCCGCCCCGCCCCTCCCCTCCCCCGCCCTCGCCCCTCCTCCCCCCCCCTGTCCTCATCTCCTCCCCCTCCCCCTCTCCCTCTCTCCCCCTCTCCTCCGCCCCCCTCCGTGGCCGCCGCCGGTGCACTCGGCGCCGCCGCCGCCGCTGGCGCCGAGTGCCGCCGCCGCCCCCCGCGCCAGCCGCGCCCGCGCCCGGCCCCCCATCGGCGCCCCGCCCCTCGGCGGGCGGCCCCCCCGCGGCGCCGGCTATAGCGGCCCGAGAGCGCCTCGCCGGCCTCGGGCCACGGCCGCCCGCCGCCGGGCTGGCCGCCGCCGTGGCCGTCGGTCGCCGCCGCCGCCGCCGCCGCCGTCGTCGTCGTCGTCGTCGTCGCCGCCGTCGTCGTCGTCGTCGTCGACGTCGTCGTCGTCGTCGTCGCCGCCGCCGCCGCCGCCGCCGTCGTCGTCGTTGTCGTCGTCGTCGTCGTCGACGACGTCGTCGTCGTCGTCGTCGACGTCGTCGTCGTCGTCTGTCCCCATTCCTCTTTCGGCCCGCCTCCCTGGTCCCTTCCCCCCTCCCCCGCCGACCCTTCGCGCCCCCATTCAGGAGCGAAAGGAGGACGTGCATGTACATGAGCCCACGCCGGTTTCGACAGTACGCGTGGCGTGAACTTTCGTATTGCGAGTCTGGTCTCGCCCCTTGGGGGGCCATATTCATGTGCGGGGTTGGGCGCGTACGTCCTTTGTGGGGTCCCTGCCAATTCCCCCTCCCCTCCTCCGTCCTCCCCCTTGTTTGGCTCAAACCATTTCGGTTGTGGCCGATGTTGGCACACCAGAGCTGCCCCAGTACTTTGATGAGGTGCTTGAGGAACTTCCGTGCACATTCACAACACAGCAGGCTGTACGGACGACTGGAGTTGGGACTCATGGGACGACAAAGCCAGCGCCATCGCCGGCTTAGCGTGCAGCGGCAACCCGCCACCAGGCTGTGGAGCAGGTGCCGTGGCAGCCACGCTTGCGAGTACAACGACTTGCTCGAATCGTACAGGCCAGTCTGCCCGGGGTGCAACAGGCCAATGAAGTTGCACCGCACACGGTCACGGTCTCCGAGCGTCATGTTCGGTCAGGAGGAAACCTTCGCTTGTTATCGATAGTCACATGGTGAAGGGCTTTCGCCGCTGCCCGCGAGTTCTGGCGCGTCGCCCTCTGACCCGCTCTCGGTGCACCTGAAGCTGGGCCTTGCGGTGTCCAGCGACTCCCACATGCAGGCCATCCTCAGTGCCCAGGTCTAGCGGTCAGCAGTCACCAGCTCGGAAGAGGCCCGCATCATTGATGTCGGAGCCGTGCGCAAGGCGGACAGCTCCTGGCGCGCAGCGGTGAACGCCACAACCGGGTGGTCAGCAACTTGCTCCGTCTCCGAAAGGCCTTCGAGGTTGCCGAGGAGAAGGATAAACTCGCCGCGCTTGAGGTCGTGAAGACCGAGAGCATCAAACGCAAGGGTGCCCAGGTCCTGGCCAGGGCCGAAGGGGTGAGCGCGCCTGCCGCCCCTGCCCAGGCAGTGGGGGCGACAGTTTCGACTCCTTTCGCCGTCGCTTGGGGCCCCGAGCTTTTCAGCCATATCGAGGGCCTCGACTTCGCCGACGGCGAGCGGGCAGATCTCGATGCAGCGCGCAAGGGCTTGGAGGAACTCCAGCAGCAGTTCGACATCAAGGGGCCGCAGGTGCGGGCCCTCATCGAGGGCGCTCAAGGTACCAGAAGAAAAAGGGCGATGGCGGCGAGGTCGCGGCAACCGGGCCAGCGGCGCCAGCGGCGCGGCCGAAGGGCCTGCCGCTGCCAAGGCCGCGGCTGGGCCGGGCGGCCCAGCTGCCGCACCGCCCGCGCAGGGCGAGGCCGCGGCGTTGCAGGCCGAAGCCAACCGCCACTCCGCCGCCAAGTTCGCGGCGCTGGCCGCCCAGAGCGCCGCTGGCGAAGCCTGCGGTTGCCGGCCTGGCGCAGGGCGCCGCTCGCCGCCAGCCGAGGGCAGTGGCGGGGCGGCTGCGCGGCCTGCCTCGCGCTGACTATCCGTGGCGCGATCGCCCGGGCGGCGGCCCCCAGTTCCCCCTGATTCCACGGCCTCTGGTTCCGCGGCCTCTGCGACGTTGTTCTAAAGCAGCGTCGCCTGCGTAGGGGGGGGGGTGCCTTCGAGAGGGTCACCGCCGGCAGCTGCGACTGCATCGGTCTCATTGGGGCGCGCGTCGGGTCGGCCGGCGTCGGCAGCTGGCGCGGCCGCCCAGGGGCCGCTTCCGCGAGCTCATGGCCAGCGCCGCTCGGCCACCGCAGCGTGCGCAAGCTGAAAGGGTGGAGCGATTCTGTGGGCGAATCAGTCTCCGCGGCAGGCCGCGCCAATGAAGGGGGTGAGTGAATTTTGCCCATGGGGGCATCTGTAGGCCAATGTTCGTTTTTTTGTTGGGGGGGGCGCGCGCGCGGGAGTTCGAGCCGTGGAGTTCCAGGCTCAGCAATTTGGAAACAGCCTCGACGGTCTCCTACCTGTAGTTGCCCATCAGTGCGGCTACTCTGTAGTGTTCATGTGCTATCTACGGCGCTTGCAACGCGGGCCTCGGCGGGCCCGACCTCATTCGTCCGATGGGGGCTCGGCGGCCTCCCCAGGTCCGCGCAGCTTCCCCCGGCCGTTGTCCGGGATTGGAACTGGCCCGCGATGTCCCGTGGAAGCCGCGTCCACGTTTAAGAATTCCGTTGGTGCAATCTGCCGAGCAATCCGTCGCCCGCGCGCCCCCGCCGCCGAGGCGGTCGCCAGATGTCGCCTCGAACCCCGGGTCCGAAGCTAGCCGTGCTGGGGCCCGGTGGGCCGAGGAGCTCGAGGAAGCAGCCGGAAAGTGAGAGCGTCTTCCTGTTGCGTTGCGCGGGGATCTCGAGACCGGCGACGGCGCTGGCAGCGCCGCCGCGCCGCGCGCCATCTTGGGGGAGCAGTCTGATCATGAGTCATGTGCCGAGGAGTCCGAAGAAGAAGATGTTTCAGCTCGCGTGTCTCGTTTAGCGCGCGCATGCCAGACCGTCAGTGCACGCGGGGATGCGGAGGAGGAGGAGAAGGACAAGCTAGGTGCGCTCGCGTCATATCTGACGTCCTACCCCTCCCTCCCATCCCTTACCATGGCGCTGATTTTCTCTATCCGTGGACGCGTGTCGTAGCGGACCTGTGGCTCCGCGCGCGCGTGCGTAGTGGGTGGTGGTGCACGTGCGTGCGTGCGTGCGTGTGTGCGTGGTTGTCGTGGTGGTGGTGGTGGTGGTGGTGGTGGTGGAGGTGGTGGTGGTGGTGATGGTGGTGGTGTGCTGGTGGTGCTGGTGCTGGTGCTGGTGGTGGTGTTGGTACTGGTGCTGGTGCTGGTGGTGGTGTTGTTGGTGGTGGCGGTGGTGGTGGTGGTGGCGGTGCGGCGCGGCGGTGGCGGGAAGATGGGCGCGCGGGAAGAAGGCCCGCGCTGGGGCGAGAACGCCATCCTGAACGACGGAGGCCAAGCACCGATCCGAAAATGAGGCCCACGCTGCAGCGGGAGCACGATTCGGAACGATTCGGGAGCAGAAATGAAGCCGGCGCCTCAACGAGAGCAGCATTTTGGGAAAAAATGACGCCGGCGCCTCAGCGAGAGTCGTTTCCCGGGATTTCCGGGGCATCCTGTGTGTAAAAAACAGTGCGCGGAGGGTGCGCGGCCATCACCCGGACGCCATCAGGGGGAGAGGGGGAGTATTTTCATATTGAGTATTGTGCAGGAGCAAGAGGAGGAGGAGGAGCCAGCGGTGAAAGCCCGGGCCGGCCCCCTACTTCGGCCTCCCTCGCCTCCACCCTTGGCCAATCTGACGCAGTCGGACAGTCTGTTTATCCTGGTTGCCGACGCGCGCGACCCGACGCAGTTGGGCAGTCTGCTGTTCTTAGCAGTCAGCCCGCGAGAACGGACAAAGTTGGACGGGTGGCTGGCCCAATGCAGCGGTCCTTCCGAGCGAGTCGATTATTCGACGGCCCAGCGTGCGACCCCCCACCCACTGGCGAGTTTGCCACTCCCCGGGGGCCCCCAGGGGGAGGGGCCCGCCCAGTTGCAACCCGCCCCCGATGCAAGCGGCCGGCCCGGCTTCGGAAGGTCGAGCGATATCTGGCGACCCAGCGTGAACAAATGGGTGTTCTGCCCCGCCCATTCTATTCGGCCTGCCGTTGCCGCAGCCTGTTCCGTCGCCGCCTGGCTCAAGCCAGGCGGCGCCCTTCAGCTCGGGCAGCTCTGCGGTTCCTGGGCCGCCGGCGTTGAGGCCGCCGCCTGCGCGCGCCATCGGGCTCCTTTCGCTGGCGTCGCGCGCGCCGAGGGCGCGGTGTGCCAGGCGGCGGCCATGAGAGATTTACATGGCAATCGCGGTGCTCCACTGGCTGACTACAACGGCACTTGGTCGGCCAGACTGCACGCGCTGTTTCAATGCGCATGCTTGCATCGGGCTAGGGGCGGCGGCCGGCGCCGGCGTTTCATCTGCGCGCCAGCGCGCGCAAGGCCACCGCCTTGCCACCGAGGAATGCTGCGAATATCATTAGCAATAAGGGCGACGCCAGTTCAGAGTAGTGGATCACGCGCCGCCAGCGCGTCACCGCCGCCGCCGTCGAAGTCGTCGTCGCTCTCGCCCCGCGCGCAGGCGCGCTTTCTGAGCAGGCCCAACAGCGGGCCATCAGGAGGTCCATTCAGAACTTCCGCGACTGCGCTGTCGCCGAAAGGACCGCCGGGGCGCTCCGTTGCTCGCTTCGGCCGCGACCGCTCCCCGCCGAGTCGGTCCAGGGCGGCCGCTGCGCCGTCGCCCATCCGCGAGGCATCGTCGACGTGGGAGTTGGCAGCTGGGCAGCATTTCTGGGGCCCGGCGGCCTCGGATCTCGTTGGCCTCGCCAACAGCTTTCAGCGCGTCCGCGATCGCATCCAGGAGCGCGGCTGGCCGCCGTTCACCGCGGTGGACATGCGCCGCGCTCTGCGCCGACAGCGGGGCAGCACCGCCATGGCGGCGGACCGACGTCGGCCCGCAGATCCACTTCGACATCCAGAGCCAGGCCAGGGGGGGGGGCTCGCCATGATCCTCGTCGTGGCCGAGCAGACGCAGACGTGGCCTCGCCATTTCTTGCTCGCCATAATGGGCCATGCGGGCCAAGAAGGACAACGGCGATCGTATCCGCGGCCTGATGCGCGAGAGTGCGCGTTCATGGTCTATGTCTTGAGACGACTATAAGTACTCCAGATTTCGTAATAAAAGGGAGGGGGTCTCAACCCTCCCAGACGAGAAGTTGTAGACCCCCCCCGTGGGGGAACCCTCCAAAACATCGCCCCCGGACCCCCCCAGGCCCTCCAAGGTAGCCTGGAAGAGACCCCCCCCGAAATGAGACCCCCCTCCCATTATTGCGAAATCTGGAGTACCATGCCGGAACAAGGACTGCTTCGCCCACTGGGGCCCATGGCCAAGGACAACCCTGCCTTCCACGAGGCGTGCGAGCGCGCGCTACACGAGGAGCTTGCAGCGTACCCTGCAGTGCCGCAAGCACATGGTCCTCGACGTCTTTCAGATCTACTACAACTTCATCGATTGGTCGGCATCGAGGCGCTCGGCCCCAATTGCCCGCCAGAGGTCCTGGGGCTCGAGGTCGCGCAGCGTGTTGCTCCGCGGGCCCTGGCGCAAAGCGGGGCCTATTCCGAGGCGCTGCTGCCGACTGGGTCAGTGGTGCAAGGCTTGCGGTCAGGCGACGCTTCGCTGAGATCATGGCTTTCAAGGCCCTCAAGCGCGTCGCCGCATGCCATGGGCGCGCCCACCGCCGCATCTGGGTGGGCGACTTATCGCGGCGCGCGCGGGCTAATCAGCGAGCGCTACGGCGCACCCGCCGCGAAGAAGACACCATTCCTTATCCAGGCACAGCCCTGGGCCAGTTAGCAGTCGAGTTGGGCCGCGGTGCCAGACGTGCTAGACAGGCAGGCCATCGCGCGGCGACGCCTGCGCCGCGGCCCCGCGCGCGCCAGGGTCCCGCGTTTCGCTCGAGCCGCTCGGAGATGCCGCGTCTTCGGGGGGGGGGGGGGGGGCTCGCCGCGAAGTGCGGGTTGGTGGCGGCAACCTGCGGGCGCCGACTCCTCGGCGCCATCGGAACGCCGCCCGCGATTTCTCCTTCGGATCACGAGCGCGGGGGTGTTGTCTGACAATCGCACTGGACCTCGAGGCCGCAAAGATGGGCCCAGCTAGGGGGATTCCGCGTGAAGTGATCCAGGCCTGGCCCACTGCGTGGATGCAAGGAAGCCTCCTGCGCCGCCATGCCCGCGCAACTGGGCGCGCGGCGCGTCCGCGGCCCGCGGCCCGCCATCAGTCTATGCCTGGCTCAGCGCGGTGAGGGCCCCGCTGAGCCCGACCCATGGAGGCCGCCGCTCTGCCTCGCCCACGCGGACGAGGCATGCGAATTTCGCGCCGACCATCTCGCGGGCTTCCCCGGGGCCGACGTGCCAGACCAGCTTCTCGACGAGATCGACTTCCGCACGCGGCGCCAACAGCAGCAACGCGCAGGTCAACATTATTAAGGCGAGGGCACGCAGCGCGGCGTCGACAGCCACGCTTACAGGAGGCTACTCAAGCACCCCGAGAAATTGCGACATGGAGTGCGGCGCGCCCACCTTGTGCTCTTCATGGCTGCCGGCGCAATTCAGGCGCGCGCGCGGGTCGCATCCGAGGTCATGGCGCCAGGTGTCGCTGCCCTGTGGCCGCGATGCGGTGGAGCTGGCGGGACCGACTTCCTGCCGCGTTTGGCTGTGCTCGTGCGTCATGGGCACTGCCATCCTCCGAGCCATCGCCCACATCTGCTGCGCTGCAGCGCGTTTACGTGTGTTTCTGGACGCGGGGTTATTGCCGCGGGTTTGGACGTTCCTGCCGCCGCCGTCAGAACATGAGTAATGGGATTTTTCCCAGCCGACCTGTGGTGTTGGGTTCTCGTTATGAAGAGACGGTGCCCCGCGTCTCCTTTTCCTCCCGCTGCCCCCTCCCTCCTCCCTCCCCCCCCTCCTTGCCTCTGCTCTCGGCACGCCCCTCGCGCGCTTCGTAGCCCCACAGGGAGCTCCACCGAAGGTCCCAGTGGCACAGCCCGCATGCGGTTCCCCCACCCAAGCAAGCGTTTCGTGGCCCCATAGGGAACTCCACCGAAGGTCCCAGTGGCACAGCCCGCATGCGGTTCCCCCACACGGGGCAGCGTTTCGTAGCCCCGTCGGGGTCCCCACCGAAGGTCCCAGTGGCACAGCCCGCATGCGGTTCCCCCCTAATTGCCCTTTCGGCGATGCCAGTGGAGGGTTGACGCAGCCAGCATACCGCTGCGCAGAGGTGGAGCGGGAGCCGCGCTGTTCACCGATTCGGACAAGAACGGCATGGAGCTTAAGGGCGGCCTTTGGGGCCCTCTCCCAGGACGACGGCAGACGATCATTCGAGGTGAACTCCTGGGTCTAGCCGAGGCCGCAGAGGCCGCCGCGGGAGGTCTCATCTACTTTGCAGGCAGTGAGGGCGCGTACCTTAACTGCCGCTGCGGCCGTGTGCAGCAGCCTGCTGGGCTTGGCGCCGACCTGTGGGCTCGCCTTCGCTCCCCCCTGCCCTCCAGGCGTGGCCAGACTGGTCGTCTTCGTTACGTGCAGCCCTAGAAGCAGTTGGACATGATAGATCAGAGTGTCAGTCAGCGGGAGAACCGCGCCCAAAGCGGCCGAAAGGATCGGGTCCCGCCAGACCGCCTGCCCCAGTATGTTGTTTTGGTCTTCAGCGCACAGTGGGCTCAATTGGGTCCAAGCGCGCTAGATGTAGGAACCCGGCCCCCAAAGCCTTGACTAAGCAATGGCTTCAGATTCCATGCTGCGACCTTCAAAATTTGGATGCCTCCCCAGGGATGCAGGTGCGCATCGCGGGGGGGAACGCTCACCTTACCCATTGTTTGAAGTCTTTGGTTTTGCTCCCGCTGCGGGACCATCGCTAGTCAGCTCCTCGGTAAGCTCGGGGACCTTGGTGCTGAACCCACAGTCACGGGAACGAAACACTCCGATATAATCCAGGCGAACCTCTGGTCGAAGGTTCTCAGCATAGCTGAACGGGCCAAGAGGCGCAAGGCAACCCAGCAGGATGCGGCGGCTGAATCACTCCCATCGCTGCGCGCCCAGGCAGAGACTTGAGAGACACTTTCATGAATTGGGCTGCAACTGTTGGGAGGTGAAACTCAAAACTGGCGCTGGTAGACCCCTGGTCGGAAACTTGCTTTATCAGGCTCAATCCCGTAATCTGGCGTGGTTCGACTCAATCCCGCTTAATCCAGTTCAATCCCTGGCCCGGCCTGATTGAGTCTGACATGATCGCCTTCCGTCGTTCTGGCGAAGACCCCCTGAGGAGTTGCCTCCTCTCCCTTCGCGTCCTCTCTCCTGCCCCCATCCCTTCCCTCTTCGTCCCTTCCCCTGTGATTGCCAGGGTTTGTCTCTCTTCGTCCCGTCCCTCTTCGTCCCTCATCGACTGTGTTTTTGTGGATGGCAGCCAGGGCCATCTCTGGCTAGGCGTGTCCGACAGTTTCATGTGCCACGGCCCGTTCGTCGCGCCGTGACACTCTGCGTCGTGTGCGACGCTCTCTTTGCTACCTCCTCCGCTCCTCCCTCCTTCAATCCTCCCCCCTTCACCCCTCCCTCCTCCGCTCGTTCCTCCTCCGTTCCTCCCTCCTTTTTCCCCTCGATTTCCTGTTCGTCTTTCCTGCGTATCGCTCCCTCCCATCAGGAGGATCAGCAATCTGTGCAAGAGGAGGAGGAAGAGGAGGAGGAAGAGGAGGGGGAGGAGGAGGAGGAGGAGGAGGAGGAGGAGGAGGAGGAGGATGGGGAGGAGGAGGGGGAGGAGGAGGAGGAGGAGGAGGAGGAGGAGGAGGAAGAGGAGGAGGAGGAGGAGGAGGAGGAGGAGGAGGGGAGGGCACAGGCAGAGGAGCATGACGAGGAGGAGGAGGAGGAGGAGGAGGAGGCGGGATGAGGCGGGAGGAGGGAAGAGGAGGGATGATGATGAGCATGATAATGATGCTGCTGATGATGATGATGCTGATGCTGCTGCTGCTGCTGATGCTGCTGCTGATGATGATGATGATGATGATGATGGCGACGACGATGATGATGATGATGATGATGATGATGATGATGATGATGATGATGATGATGATGATGCTGATGCTGATGCTGCTGCTGCTGATGATGATGATGATGATGATGCTGATGATGATGATGCTGCTGATGCTGCTGATGATGCTGATGCTGATGCTGATGCTGATGCTGATGCTGATGTGATGATGATGATGATGATGTGATGATGATGATGATGGTGGTGGTGGTGGTGGTGGTGTGGTGGTGATGGTGGTGGTGGTGTTGGTGATGATGAGATGATGATGATGATGTATTGCTGTTGTTGTTGTTGTGATGATGAGGATGATGATGATGATGATGATGATGATGATGATGATGATGATGTGATGATGATGATGATGATGATGATGATGATGATGATGATGATGATGATGATGATGATGTTGATGATGATGATGATGATGATGATGATGATGATGATGATGATGATGAGGAGGAGGAGAGGAGGAGGAGGAGGAGGAGGAGGAGGAGGAGGAGGAGGAGGGATCGGAGGGATCGGAGGGATGAGGAGGGATGAGGAGGAGAAGAAGGAGGAGGAGGATGAAGAGGAAAAGGAGGGGGAGGAGGTGGAGGAGTGGGAGGGGGAGGGTGGAGGAGGCCTTTCATCTGTCAGGCGATCGCAAACATGGATTCAGGAGGCGTGGATTAGCGACGGGTCCTGTTTCCATTGGAAATCGCGGATTTCCGCCGCCCAGCGAGGCGGCACCGGCCGCATTTTGGGGAGGGCACCTCCCCCGATCCATGGATTTGGCGACCGCGCGCCAAATCCATGGATCTCTAATCCATGTTTGCGCGCCCCCGAGTCTGGCCTCCTGCCTCGTTTCGGCCTCTTTGTCCCGGCGCCCCGCGGGCGTCCACGCTTCTCCTTTGTTGCTCATGTCTTGCCCTCTACCTCAAGAGGGATCCATACACCGATCCCGCAGCATAGAATCGGGGAAGCTGCGGCTCAAGTGCGGGCTGCCCTTCTTCGAGGCGGCTGGGCCGCCGCTCCCGAGCTGTGCAGGAAGGGTTTGGGCTGTGCGTTCCGCCACCCTCCTGCGTGGGGTTCTCGTTTTGAATAGAACAATGCGGTGGAACACCTCTTTCCCCCCCCCTCCCCTTTCCTCCTGCCTGTCACTTTACTCCCTCCTGCGTACCAGCTTGCTAGTGCCAGGAGGATGAGACTGATGCACGTGAGGATGTGGCCGGGGATTGGAGGGGGGGATTGCGGCGACGATGACGACGACGGCCTCTGAAAGCCCCCGTGGGCCTCCAGGAGTCCCCAGACGTCTGTGGAGGTCCAGGAGACAAACAGCTCAGACCTCCCCAATCCTGGACACCCCTTCGCGACGGCGACGACGACTTCTGCGTCGACGGTGACGGCTGCGGCGGCGGCGGCCGTCGCGAAAACGAAGCACGGCGACGACGACTTCGACGACGACCTGCCGCAGGGCGCGGTGGGCGCGGAGAGCGTCGTCGTCGCCGCCGTCGCCGTCGCCGCCGCCGCCGCCGTCGCCGTCGTCGTCGTCGTCGTCGTCGTCGTCGTCGTCGTCGTCGTCGTCCTCGTCGTGACGCTGACGAACCGCCGGAGGGCTGGCGGCGCTCATGGTGGGCGCCGCCGGCGCCGGCCCTGCGGAGGAGGCCCTCGCGGCGCCGCGGCAGCTGTGCCGCCCCGGGCACGCGGCGGTGGCCGCGGCCGTGGCCGTGGCGTGCGGCAGCGCGGTGGGCGCGGAGGGCGTCGTCGTCGGCGTCGTCGGCGTCGGCGTCGTCGTCGTCGTCGTCGTCGTCGTCGTCGGCGTCGTCGGCGCGTTCTGTGAGGCCTCTTCGGCGGCCTCTCGGAGGCGGCTTTGGGGCGTGTCTCTGAGGCCTCCCGGGGGCCCCCTGTCCGCAGAGGGCGTCTGGGACACCACCGCCGCGTCTGGCCAGGGTCGTCCTGGGCCCCCGCCGTGGTGTGCAGACCCTCCTGGCCTCGGCCAGGGGGCGAACACACCGTGCCAGGGCCCAGGATGGCCCTGACCAGGCACCCTTTTTTGGTGTACATAGGTGCCTTCTGCCGATCTTGGGGGCCCCTTGGGGCCTGACTTAAGCCTCCTGGGGGCCTCGTGGAGCCTCTGAGGGGGACCTCGGGGGCGTGCCGGCAGTCTCGGAGGGCCCGGGGCGGCGAGCTCGAGGGGCAGGTTCCCCGTCCTGGGCCTCCCTTGTGTCCTCTCGGGGCCTTCTTTGGGCCCTCTTTTTGGGGACCTGCTGTGCCGTCTTGGGGCCCACTGTTAGGGGCCCCTTGCTTGTGCCGTCGTGGGGTCCTCTCGGGCCGTTTGGAGGTCCTCTGGAGCCTCTTGGGCCGCGACATCTTGGGGCCTCTTGGGCCGTCGTGGAGGGCGACGGCCCGAAACGGGGAGAATGCCACGCTCCTGCAGAATCTTCTGGAACCGTGCCTTCGGCGCCTCGGGACCGCGCTCCCTTGAGCCGTCTGGCAGCCCTCGCATATGGGCGTCTTGGAGCGATCCGGGGTGGACGGGGGGTGCTCCTGGACGTTGTCTGCGGGCTGCTGGCCCCGGGGAGGTCACGCGAGAGGACCCGGCATCGCCAGGGGCGCCCAGGAGCGCCAGGAGCTCGGGCCCTTGGGCCCCGGAAACAATCCCCAGGATTGAGGAAGACTCTGTTCGGCGACCTGGATCCGTCACGTGATGCGAATCGGAGGAGAAGCAGGAGGAGGACATGTCGAGAGGAGGAGGAGGAGGAGGGAGATTCGGTGGGGAGGGGGGGGGGGACTTCGCATCACGTGACGAAATCCCTCTGCCTATCTGAGGGACCTCAGGGTACTCGACTCGGTGCCTCGTGGCACGGTGGCAGATACAGTAGATGGACAAAATATTCGAACCCTTACACATTCGAGGGAGATTCTAAATCACCCCCGCGCCCCCGACATCAATGTTGATCTCAGTAAAGGCGATGCTTTGGGGTTCGAATCTTTCTGTCCACTCACGCCCCCCCGTCGCCACGCCATCAATGTTAATTTCGGGGGGTCTGGGGGGCATCTTGGGCCACAGGGTTCGAATGTAGTGTCCATGTACGGTAGGTACACTCACATATATAAATATACATGTATATGTGCACATGTGTGTGTTTGGCCACATGCTTATTTATATATATATATATACATATAACATTTGGTCGCCCCTTGTCATCATACAAATCTCTTCTTGTCATGTGCCTCTTCTTCCTCGTGGTCCTCCTTGCTGGTTTCTCCACCGTCTAACTTTTCTGGGTCGTTCTCTATCTCTCTCTCTCTCTTTCTCTCTTCTCCTCCTCCTCCTCCTCCTCCTCCTCCTTCTGTTCCTTCTCCACCTCCGCCCCCCCAGGGACAACGCTGCAGGCATGACGACCTATGGCATCACATAGATCTCATGCATGTTCAAGGTTTTGGTAAGGAAGCTTTCTGTGAGAAGACAGACATTCCACATCTGTTTGAAGGTTGTGGTAAGGCAACCATGCAGCACACACATGTGTCATGTAGTTTGGGATATTCTGACGACGGGCACCCCTCCTCCTCCTGCTCCTCCTCCTCCTCCTCCTGTTCCTCCTCCACGCCCCCAGGGGGAATGCACCAGGCAGGGAAGCCCGTGAAGCCATAACTATTCCATATATGTTGGAAGGCTTCGGCGGGGACCCCCCCCCCCGTGAAAGCACAGTTCTTCCATGCATTTGCGCAGCGCGCAGCTATTTCCTATATGGTTGTAAGTCTTCTGGCGGCGGGTGCCCCTCCTCCTCCTGCTCCTTCTCCTCCTCAGGGTCCCCCCCCTTCCCCCAGGGACAGTGCGCCAGGCAGGAAGGCCTGTGAATCCACAGAGATTCCAGACATGTTTGAAGGCTGTGGTAAGGACACTGTGGGAACGCATCAGCGGCACCGCAACGGGTACTCACTAACGGGCACTTAGGGGATTTGCCGAAAGTTGCCACTTTAGGGCTCTTTCGGGTATTGCAGCGTTGCCCACATCGGGGAGGGTTGGGTTCGCCGGGTCACTGGCCAAAGTGCCCGTTAGAGGGGCGCTGAACGCACATGTATTCCATATATGTGTTTCTAGGATTTGGTACGGGCGTGAACAAATGTTTAAGCTGTGTTTAAATTCCCTGGCATCGGACGCCCCTCCTGCGTCCCCCCCAAACCTCTTTGCAGCGCCCTCGAATCGAGAGTTGAACTTTTTAAGCGACTAGCGTTTCTTTACACCTGTTCCCTTACCACCATCGTCAAACGTATACGGACTACCTGTGTTTTCACAGGCTTTCCATACCAGCACCAGCATGTTTATAATAATAATATTTGTGTGACAGCAGCCGTTGCATTGTTTCTCAAGAGGAAGTCCTTCTGCAAGTCTCAGGACGAGGGCCACCAGTGCCCCTCACCCCCCGTCCTTTGAGGGGCCCAGCGGAGGCCAGAAGCAAACGACAACCTCGACCCTCCTGCCCCCCCCCTCTCCTCCCCCATCCCTCCTTCCCCCTTCCGTCCTCCCCCCCCCATCGAGCACGCACCTTGAGAAGCCGCGCGTCGCATCAGCAACCCTTCAGGAGGGGAAGAAACACACAGACACAATTAATCGTCGATCCCCAGGAAAATATTGGAAAATCTGGGAAGTGGTGGGGCAGACACAAACCCAGAAAATATGGGGAAACATGGGGAATCATGCTATTTGTGTGTATTTAGTCGTGTGTGTTGTGGGCCCCCTCAACCCTCCCCCTCCCCCTTTCGGCGGGGCGGATGGGCGGGCGGGCCGCGCGGCAGAACGGAGGCCGCGCGGGCAGCCGCGCAGCGCGCGCGCGCGAGCGGAGCGGAGGCCGTGCGGCTGCTGCAGCTGCGGGAGGCCCGCCGCAGGCTCCAGGACCCTTGGCCGCCCGCCCCCCAGCAGGGGGAGGGTCACCACCTACCAAACCACCCCAACCCAACCCGAAGGCTCAGATTTACCCTCGATTTCTAGTGGGGGGGGTCCGGGAACATCGAAAAAACACATATGGAGCCCATACCCCCCCCAACCCGAAATTCGGGTCTTCGGGTTGGGTTGGGGTGGTCTGGTAGGTAGTCAGTGGAGGGGGGAGGAGCTGCGCCCCTACAGCCACCTTTCCATCGTCGTGGCATCGCTCGGACGTGTGCGTTTTTTCCTCGGCGAGGACCCTCGACGGAGCATCCTTGATCATTTGGCGAAGAGACCACGCACGAAATCAAAAAAAGCACAGGGACGGGACGTCCGAGCGATGGCCAGTCGTTGTCCCTTTTGTGGGCCTCCTGGGAGGCCCTCGTCGCCACCGCTGGATTCGCCCCGGAATGCTGGCCCGAGCGCACCCTGGGGGAGGTCCGGGGAGTAGTGGCAGCGTCGGAGGGAGGACTGCCAAGTACGCTATAGGCTTCAGGGCGCCTAAGCCCATCTTTAAGGATGAGGCGACCCACAGAGTTCGGTGATCCACGACCGCTTGGAAGTCTCACCCTTAAGGTCCTGAGTTTGTGTGGTACGATAGGTGTTCGCATGGGAACAGGCCGGGGTCGTATGCGAACGCGCCCCTCACAATGCGGAACGTGCGTGCTCCACGCTCTGATTGATGAGCCCTGTGGTGTGGTCAGCACGCCGAATTGTCTTGTGGACAATGACGTGCCCGCACGCGTTCCTCAAATGTATTTGTGCGTACGGTGTCGAAAGCCCTCCCTCCTACTTCTTTCCATCCCCTCAGCGAGAGAGAGAGAGAGAGAGAGAGAGAGAGAGGG
Source organism: Prorocentrum cordatum (assembly GCA_963575745.1). NCBI lineage: Eukaryota > Dinophyceae > Prorocentrales > Prorocentraceae > Prorocentrum > Prorocentrum cordatum. Next base: position 108,953 of record CAUYUJ010021645.1, read on the forward strand.
AGAAAGAGGACAAAGGCGTCGGCGCTGGTGGCGAAGCGGGAATTCGGGCTCGGCTCTCATGGGCCGGCCGTGCGTGCCCGCCCGTGGACCCTTGGAGGGGCAGGGCGCGGCGACCGTTCCTTTGGGCCCGCCACCTCTTTCAGAGGCCCCCGAAAACCGACAGGTAAGGACCCGACCCCCTGAAAGGTAAACCAATGATGCGCGGGTGCCAGACGAAGACCAGCGAAGAAAACGAAGAGCAGAATACGAACCGATCGTTCCCCTGAGGTTGCCATGGTGGTGTGTAGCGCCTTGAGGACGCAAACAAGCGACAACCGACGAGGGCGCCTACATAGGCTACAGTGTGCACAGTGGTGTCCACCGTTTGGGGGGGGTCCTTCGGGCCAGATGAACAGCCCGACCCCCCCCCTGGTTTGTGGCGCCTTGGTGGTGCACCCAGAACAAAAAATGAATGCTCGTAGTGGGAGCTCTGGTGAGGGGGGGGGAGGGTTCTTCGGGCCAAGGGAATAGCCCGAGCAAGCCACCAGACTGGCGGTTACTTGACGACTCTCTTAAGCATCCGACGGCGGGGCCGTCAGGACACATGGTGTTGGACTCCGTTTTGGGCGATCCTTGGGGCTATGGGGACAGCTCGAAACACCCCCCCTGGTCTGTGGTGCCTTGTGGGAGCACCCAGAACACAGAACGTCCGACCGCGGTAGTGGCTGTGTTGAGGGGGGGGGGTTTGAAGGCTAAGGCAACAGCCCGAACAACCCCCGTGACCTTGATCATCCGACAGCGGGGCCGTCGTGAACCACGGTTGCTGAGGTGGCGCGCGGTACCTTGATGGCGCAAGCGGCAACCGACAAGGGCGCCTACGCAGGCTACAATGCGCATGGTGGTGGGCGCCGGTTTGGGGGGGCCCTTCGGGCCAGAGGAACAGCCCGACCCCCCCCCCCCTGGTTTGTGGCGCCTTGTTGGCGCACCCACAAAGGACAACGACCGTAGTGATAGCCCTGGTGGTGGGGGGGTGATAGCCCACAAGGTGCTGCAGGCTCCCAGGGGTCGACCCCGCCCCCACCCAACCGACAAAGGCCTGTGATCCTAGAGGCGGATTTTGGGCGAAAATGGAAACATATTGCAAAACAGTACTCATCATCAGATACCTTGGCCTTGGCCTTAGTACCCATCGAACCCATCTTTCAGGATGAGGCGACCAACGCGCCGCACTTGAGGGGTAAAACAAAGGCGGGACCGCCAGCATTTCCGCTGGGGGTCTATACCTTTGTTGTGCGAGTGTGGTGTGGAAGCAGGACCGCCAGCATTGCCGCCGGGCTGTCCCAGAGGTCGATACCTCTGGTGTGCGAGCGTGGAATGAAGGCAGGACCGCCGGCATTGCGCCAGGCTATGTCCTTGAGGTTGCCTCTGGTGTGTGAACTTTGATGGAATCAAGACCGCCAGTCTAACCGCCGGGCTGTGTCCTGGAGGACGATGCCTCTATTGTGTACGAGTGTGGAGTGAAGGCAGGACTGCCGGTATTGCCGCTGGGTTGTGTCCTGGAGGTCAGCATTTCTGATGTGCGATTGGGGGTGAACGCAGGACCGCCGGCATGGTCGCCGGGCTGTGTCCTGGAGGTCAGCACCTCTGATGTGCGAGTGGGATGGCAGCAGGACCGCCGGCATTTGCGCCGGGCTCTGTCCCGGAGGTCAGTGCCTCTGGTGTGCGAGTGTTGAGTGGGAGTAGGACCGCCGGCATCGCCGCCTGGCTATGTCCTGGAGGACGATGCCTCTCTGGTGTACGGGTGTGGAGTGAAGGCAGGACTGCCGGCACTGCCGCAGGGCTGTGTCCTGGAGGTCAGCACCTCTGATGTGCGATTGGGGGTGAAAGCAGGACCGCCGGCACTGCCGCCGGGCTGTGTACTGGAGGTCATCGCCTCTGGTGTTCGCGCGTGGGATGGCAACAGGCCCGCGGGCATTTGCGCTGGGCTATGTCCTGGAGGTCAGTGCCTCAGGTGTAAGCAGGACCGCCGGCCTTGCCGCAGGGCTGTGTCCTAGAGGCTGGCACCCGTGTTGGCCCCCGTGCCATTGTCGCCCCGCTTTTCACTCCTCCAAAGGCTCGGCTGGGGTGCTCGTCGTGTGTGGCAAAACCACACCCTTAGTGGCGCCCCGTGCGTCCTCTGCCGGTTCCCCCAGAGGAGTCTGGAACAGCATTGGCACGGGGAGCGTCGGAAGAAGGAGAGGCGACACCAGCACCACCAGGGGGGCCACCTCCAGCGAGGAGGTCCACGATGCTTCCCCCCCGAGATGGAGGCCAGGGATGTCTCGAGCGAGGGGAAGGGGGCCACACCACCAGAGAGGCCCCCCGCTGCTCCGCTCCTCGCGTTGCCCCGCCCTGGTGGCACTGGTGTCGCCTGTCCTTGCGCCCACACCGGATGCGTTCGGTTTCCCCACGTGGGGGAGCGGGGGGGGAAGGGGGCGGGAGAGGGAGGGAGGAAGGGGGAGGAAGGGAGGAGGGGGAGGGGGGAGGGGGGGGGTGAAGGGGCGGGAGGGGGAGGGAGGAAGGGGGAGGGAGGGATGAGGGGCTGTCTTCGTCCTCGTGCTTGTCCCCCCCTGCTCTCTCCTCCCTCCCCCCGCCAACAGGAACTCCTCGCCGCGGCCGCCGGCACCGACGCCCGCGTGGTCGTCACCGGCGCGGACAGCGGCGCGCGCCTCGTGCCTGCGCGTCGTCGTCGTCGCCGTCGTCGTCGCCGTCGTTGTCGTTGTCGTCGTCGTTGTCGTCGTCGTTGTCGTCGTCGTCGTCATCGTCGTCGTCGTCGTCGTCGTCGTCCGAAAACGAATATAGGAAGAGGTCCGACCGACGGACCTTAAGGCGACCAAGGTTAGGACAAAGGGGAAGGAGAGAGGTCCAGTGTGAATCCGAGATCCGTCAACGATATTGCAATCAAGCCTGCTTCCAAGCTCCCTGTGTATACGCCCCTGCAAGGAGTCATCATCACCGAGGGAAATGCCCCGTCGGACGGCAACCGGTTGAAAATTCTGAACTGCACCAGGACGCCATTCCTGGGACCTCAACGCTGCGAATCACCCGTTCTGTTGCGTCTTGACGATCTTGAACCGTGCCAGGACTCGTGGGACTTCAACACATCGGATCAAGTGTGCCTGTTGCGCCCTGGCAGTCCGACGTCGTGCCACAACACCCTTTCTGGGACGTCAGCCAGCAGAACCCTTGAAACCGCCGTAAGCTCTTAAGACGAATGGGCGCGGCGCTGAGGCGAGAGCCACATTTTGAAGGATCCGCCCTCCACCCGTGAATCTTTTGCGGATGTTGCATATGGATCGGCGGGAACCGCATGTTGAAAACGGCTCCCTCCGTGAAGCCCCTGCGAAGTTTTATGGATAATGTTTGCGGCGCCAAAGCGAAAACCACATTCTGAAAAGGAGCCGCCCTCTATCCTTGAAGTGCATGCGACATTTTGCGACGAGAGTGCGCGGCGCTAAGGCGAAAGCCACATCTTGAGATCGGTCCCTATCCACCCGTGAAGCTCAGGTCAAATTTTGAGAGGAGTGTATGCGCGCGGCGCTGAGGCGATACCCACATTCTGAAAGCGAGCCACCCTCCATCTGTGACACTCCTGCCAACTTTGAAGACGAATGCTTGCGGCGCTGGGGCGGGACACATCTTTTGAAAACGACCCTCCATCCGTGATGTTCTTGCAAATATCAAGCCTCAGGATCAGAACTGATGAGGAAGTCTCAGGCGAGTCGCTCGGCGCGTCCTACCGACCCGCCTCAGGGTGTGACAGTGAGGAGTTGTTCAGAAGGAAGAGGGGTTAAAGTATACTGACAGGAGGAACAGCAGGAAGAGGAGGATGGGGAAGAGGAGGTGGAGGAGGAGGAGCAGGAGCAGCAGGAGGAGCAGGAGGAGCAGATGAAACAGAACCAGTTACCCACACGAGGCCAAACGCCTTGTCCAGGTCAAGTCTTGGCTTTCGACTACCTTCGGGCCCCGAAACACCCCTCGCGAACACAGGGGCCCGACCAAAAGCCTTCAGCGGCCTCGGATTCGCGAGCCTGGAGACGAGTCCCAACGGCCGAGTTGTGTCTATCAGTATTGATGAAGCCGGCCGAATATGTGTGAAATGAAGCCCTTCCCCCGGGCCCGCCCCGTCCGTCCCCCCATCACTTCGTCAATCAGGCGGAGGCCTGCTTCTGATCCTGAGGCCAAGACCACCTTTTTATGGCGTTTGTGGTGCTGCGGGTGCCAGCCAACCCGGAGCCTTTGAAGCTTTTAGGCTCCTTGGGGCGTGATGGGGGCGCTTGCAGCGGGTGACGAGCGAGGTGCCAGTACTCTGGTCAGCAAGAACTCTGCAATGCGCAAAGTAAAGTAAATGACCGTCGAATTAGGGAAGTCGCAAAATGTGCCTGTGCCCAATCTCGCTAGCACGCAGCTGGAGGAGGTTAGGAGGCGGCCCTGGGCACAGCATTAAGGCCAAGTCTGCACCAGCCTTGGGAAGGGGAGAGGGGAGGACAAGAGCGGTGTCTCAGGGGGTCGACGACGACGACGCCGGCGACGGCGACGGCCAACGCGACCGTGACGGCGACGGCGACGGCGACCGCGACGACGATGGCGACGACGACGACGATCCCGGCGGCGGCGACGGCGGCGAGGGCGGCGGCGCTGGCGACGGCGACGGCGACGGCGATGACGACGGCGACGGCGACGGGGACGGCGAAAACGACGACGACGTTGCGACGGCGACGACGGCGACGGCGACGGCGACGACGACGACGGTGACGGCGGCGGCGACGGCGACCGCGACGACGTCGACGACGGGCGGCGACGACGACGGCGACGGTGACGGCGGCAGCGGCGGCGATGGCGACGGCGACGAGGGCGGCGACGGCCACGGCGGAGGCGACGGCGGCGACGACCGCGGCGGCGGCGACAGCAACGGCGACGGCGACGACGGCGGCGCTGGCGACGGCGACGGCGACGGCGACGGTCACGGCGACGGCGACGGTGGCGGCAACGGTCACGGCGGGGGTGGCGACGGCGACGGGGACGGCGACGGCGGCGGCGGTGGCGACAGCGACGGCGACGGCGGCGGCGACCGCGACCGCGACGACGACGGCGGCGGTAACGGCGACGGCAACGACGACGACGATGACGGCTGAAACGACGACGGCGACGGCGGCGACGACGGCGACAACGACGGCGGCGACGGCGACGGTGACGGCGACGGTGACGGCGACGGCGACCGCGACGGCGGCGTCGGCGGCGACGGCGACGGCAACGGCGATGGCGACGTTCATGGTGACGGCGACGGCGACGGCGGCGGCGAGGGCGAGGGCGACGGCGATGGCGATTGCGACGGCGACGGCGACGACGACGGCGGCGGCGGCGGCGGTGACGGCGGCGCGGCGACGGCGACGGCGACGGCGACGGCGACGGGCGACGACGACGGCGACGGCGACGGCGCGGTGAGGCGGCGTCGACGGAGACGGCCAACGCGACGCGACGGCGACGGCGACGGCGACCGCGTCGACGACGGCGACGACGACGACGATGGCGGCGGCGATGGCGGCGAGGGCGGCGGCGCCGGCGATGGCGACGGCGAGCGAGACGGACGGCGACGGCGACGGGGACGGCGAAAACGACGACGACGGCTGCGACGGCGACGAACGACGCGGACGGCGGACGGCGACGACGACGGTGACGGCGGCGGCGACGGCGACCGCGACGTCGTCGACGACGGGCGGCGACGACGACGGCGACGGTGACGGCGGCCGCGGCGGCGACGGCGACGGCGACGGCGGCGGCGACGGCCACGGCGGAGGCGACGGCGGCGACAGCAACAGCGGCGGCGGCGACAGCAAGGGCGACGGCGACGACGGCTGCGCTGGCGACGGCGACGGCGACGGCGACGGTCACGACTACGATGACGACGGCGACGATGACGACGGCCACGACGGTTACGGCGACAGCGATGGCGGCGGCGACGGTGACGACGACGGCGATGCTGGTGGCGACAACGACGACGATGGTGACGGCGACGGTGACCGCGACCGCGGGAAGTTCGACGATGACCGCGACGACGGCAACGACGACGATGGCGGCGACGACAACGACGACGACGCCGGCGACGGCGGCGACGACGACGACGACCGCGACGCCGCCGTCGACGCCAGCGACGACGGCCACGGCGAAGGCGACGGCGACGACGACGGCGGGGGCGACGGCGACAGTGACGGCGACGGCGACGGCCACGACGACGGAGACGGCGGCGACGGCGGCGGCGACGGCGAGGGCGACGATGACGACGACGACGCCGACAACGGCGGCGACGACGCTGACGACGACGACGACAACGACCATGACGGCGACGACGACGGCGGCCACGGCGACGACGACGACGGCGGCGACGACAACGACGGCGGTGACGACGACGGCGGCGACGACAACGACGGCGATGACGACGACGACGGCGATGACGACGACGACGGCAACGGTGACGACGGCGATGGCGACGGCGACGACGAAGACGACGAGGCGGGCGACGACGGCCACGACCACGACGACGACGACGACGGCGACGGCGACGACGACGACGACGACTGCGACGACGACGACGACGACAACGACGACGGCGACGACGACAACGGCGACGACGACGACGAAAACGGAAACCACGGCGACGGCGACGGCGACGGCGACCGCGACGACGGCGACGATGACGGCGGAGGAGGCGGCGGCGATTGCGACAACGACGACGGCGACGGCGACGGCGACGGCGATGTCGACGCGACGACGACGGAGAAGGCGACGGCGACGACGACGGCGGCGACGATGGCGACGGTGATGGCGACGGCCTCGGCGAAGACAGCAAGCGACGGCGACGGCCACCGTGACGACGACGACGACGTTCACGTCGACGGCGACGGTGACGACGACGGCGACGACGACGACGGCGACGACGACGGCGACGACGGCGACGACGAAAACGAAGGCGATGCCGACGACGACGACGACGGCGACGACGACGACGACGACGACGACGGCGGCTGCGGCGACGGCGACGGCGACGGTGACAGCGACGACGACGACGACGACGACGACGACGACGACGGCGGCGGCGACGACGACGACGACAGCGCGTGCCCGCGCGTGAGGCATCGGCGCAGAGCTGGCGCAGCAGCTCGCGCGGCATCCCGCCGTGTCGCTGCTGCTGGGGCGCCGCGCTCGGCACGCCGTCGTGGCGTGACCTGGCGCCGCCGCCGTAGAGATCCTGGCGTCGCATTTTTCTCGAGCTGTCGGGGGTGGACAGAACCCACACCCTGACACGTCGACTAGTGGATTGCCCGTTTCCGGTTCTCGAGAGGGCGCCGCGGCCGTCATTTTCCAGGATTGCGCCCGCCAGGTTTGGGCCCGAGGTCGTTTTCACCAGACCGCGTTTTGCTAAGGAAGTTCTGTCCATCCCCGAAGCTGGGCGTCTTCGTCCAGACTCGAGGCCTTGGACCCTTTCAGATCGATCCGCAATGAAAAGTGGCACAGGAAAGATGGGGTCCCAGGGTCTGCGGCTTCAGTCTTGGCTTTAGCACGGTATTGGATTTCGTCGAGACGTCGGATCTCAGGGGCAAGCTCCGTCGTCGAGGTTCGAGGTTGGTGGTTGAAGGAAGGGGCGGAGGAGGGGGAGGAGGAGGAGGAGGAGGAGGAGGAGGAGGAGGAGGAGGAGGAGGAGGAGGAGGAGGAGGAGGAGGAGGAGGAGGAGGAGGAGGAGGAGAGGGACAAATGCTTCGGGCTACAGACCGAGGGAGCCTTCAGCACCAACACCCGGAGGAGGGAAGAGGGAGGACGAATTGCAGGGGGAGGGGGGGGAGGGAGGAGAATCAGGAGTGTCGTGGCGTTTTGGGGGGCACCTTGGGACGCCAAGTGCCTCCCGGAAACTCGGGGACATCTGGAGGCGAGCATTCCCCTCGCGCGTCCTCGTGGTGGTCGTCGGCCTCAGCGTCGGCTTTGGCGTCGTCGCCGTCGGAGCAGGACCCGCTCGAGGGCCTCCGATCCTCCTTCCTCCTCCATCCGTCCTCCTTGTGCTGCCGGGTGGACCTCCGCTCCTCCTCCCTCCTCCCCCCGCCCCCTCCGTTTAAGGCACTGCCGCGGCTGGGTTTGAGCTTCCGGTTCCACGCGTGCGGCCCCTCCGAGAGTTTGAATGGGCCCCGAACGGCGCAGCGGAGCTGGACGCTTCCGCCTGCCGGGTCGATCCGATCCGCCCTCGAGGAGGAGGAGGCGGAGGAGGAGGAGGCGGAGGAGGAGGCGGAGGAGGAGGAAGAGGAGGAGGAAGAGGAGGAGGAGGAGGAGGAGGAGGAGGAGGAGTCCTCGAACCTCAAAGGTCTGCCCGGACGGCGGCCAGGATCGGGCGCCGCCTCGGAACTCAGGCGGCGGGGGCCGGCGGTGGTCGGACGGGGCCAGGGCAAGGGCAAGTCCGCGCTGGAGCTCTCGGGAACGCTGTGCGAGGGCCGCGGCGCCCGAGACATCCTCCAGGGCAGCCGGGTCTCAGGCATTCTCTCGATATCTCTTTGGGCGTCGCGTCTAATCCGGGGACGACGTGTGGGGGTGGCAGCGAGGGCTGCCGAAAAGGGAGCCCCTACAGGGGGGGCCCCCCAAAGAAAGGGGGCCTTTCGGGCCCGAGAAGTGCACCTTTCGCCCCCCCCCCCCCCCCCCATTGATCGCCCCCCCCCCATCCATCGCCCCCCCCATTGATCGCCCCCCCCCGATTGATGGCCCCCCCATCCATCGCCCCCCCCCCCATTAGTGTGACAGAGGGGGTGGGATGAGACGGGGGAAAAGTAAGAGGAACCCGAACAAGAGGAGAAGGAGGAGGATCATGACGTGCAAGGAGGAGGAGGAGGAGGAGGAGGAGGAGGAGGAGGAGGAGAAGGAGGAGGAGCATGAAGCGCAAGGAGATGCACTCGCTGGCTCCACCGCCGCTTCGATCTACGAGTGCGCGCCCCGCTCGCGGCGGTGCGTGCCGCCTGCAGGGTGCCGACTGCACAGAGCGGCCCGTCTGGGCACGACCGCCAGCAGCGAGCACAGCTCTCTGGCCCTGGCCTCCGAGGCTGCTGCCCCCTCTCCAGCTGTCCTGCCATGCACGGCTGCTGCGCAAGCCGTGGCGTCGCTCGGGCGGCTCTGGTCCTCTGCGAAGCCACAGCGCACGACGTCGGCAGATTCGCACGGAGAGCGGACGTCCGAGCGATGGCAAGCAGAAGCCGACCGGATGGCGGCACTCACCGCAGGCCTTCTGTGATGTTCCGACCCACTTTCGCCAGGATCGCCAGAAAGAATTTCGAGCACCGGGGCAGCACCGAAAGTTGGAGGGCTCTCTCGCGTGGGGCCTCGGGGTGCGCCTGTCGTTCGAGACGCTTTTTCGCCCCCGCGTGCCGGGCAGACGCAGTGTCGCTACCTCTCGGGGTGCTCCAAACCATTGCTGGGCTCTGGCCCGTGCGCGTGCTGGGAACAGCACAAGGCCCCTAGGAGGCACGCCGGCCGCACCTGCGCCAGCACTTACCCGGGGCCCCCCCCGGCGCTGCCCACGGGACGCGCAGAGGGGACCGCTCCCCTCGGTGCGCCGCGCGCTCCGGGCGGGAGAGCCTGCCCCTCTCCAGCGGGGAGGGCGCGGAGATGACCGCGCATCGGAGTGTGCGCAGTGTCCTTCCTCGTCCTTCCTCGTGCTTCCTCGTCCTTCCCCGTCCTTCCTCGTCCTTCCCCGTCCTTGCTCGTCCTTCCTCGTCCTTCCCCGTCCTTGCTCGTCCTCCCTCGTCCTTCCTCGTTCTTCCTCGTCCCTTCCTCGTCCTCCCTCGTACTCCCCCACCCTTCCTCGTTTTTCCCCGTCCTTCCTCGTGCTTCCCCGTCTTTCCCCGTCCTTCCTCGTCCTCCCTCGCCCTCCCTCATCCTTCCTCGTGCTTCCCCGTCCTTCCTCGTACTTCCTCGTCCTCCCTCGTCCTTCCTCGTCCTCCCTCGGCCTTTCTCATTCTTCCTCGTCCCTCCCTCGTCCTCCCTCGCCCTTCCTCGTCCTTGGGTGTCCCGAGGGCGTGCCCTTTCATTGGAGCCCCCCCCCGGCCGCCCCACGGTGCTGCCTCGGCCAGCGGCCGCAGAGGTGCCGCGACGTGGACGCCGCCGCGGAGAGCTGGGGGCCCAGACCGGGCGGTGCCCCGCCCCATTGCGTCTGCTTCTTGTCTGCTTCCCTCAGTGTTGCTCCTCCTCCTCCTCGTCCTCGTCCTCCTCCTCCTCCTCCTCTTCCTTCTCGTCCTCGTCCTCGTCCTCGGCCTCCTCCTCCTCCTCCTCCTCCTCCTCCTCGTCCTCGTCATCCTCGTCCTCGGCCTCCTCCTCCTCCTCCTCCTCCTCCTCCTCCTCCTCTTCCTCCTCCTCGTCTGCCCCCTCCTCCGCCTCCTCCGCCTCCTCCTCCTCCTCCTCCGCCTCCTCCTCCTCCTCTCCTCCGCCTCCGCCTCCTCTCCTCCTCCTCCTCCGCCCCCTCCTCCTCCTTCTCCCCCTCCCCATTCCGGATGGCCGCTCGAGACACCGCTAATTGGCTGGCCCGTCGCGGGGCCCGCTCGTCGCCAGGTTTGGACGCCGCGCGGGAGATGAGTGCGTTTGCCCCCCGGGAGGGGCTCAGTGCCCCGGAAGGAGATTGGTGCGTTTGGCCCTGCGTGCCCTTCCCCCGCCCCCTCCCTGTTCTCCCCCCCCCAACCCCCTCCTCCCCCTCCCCCTCCCCCTCCCCTCCCTCCCCCTCCCCCTCCCCTCCCCCCTCCCTCCCCCCTCCCCTCCCCCCTCGCCTCCCTGCCCCCCCCCTCGCCTCCCCTCGCCTCCCCCCCTCTCCCTGCCCTGCCCTGCCCTGCCCCTGACGCCCGAGATGGGTACGGAAAGAATGGGCACAATGGCCAGCAACAAATTTTGCCTGACACCGACAAGCCTTAGCGGGCCCTGGAAACGACAGGGTCGTTTTTGTTCCCCATATCCTAGGTCGGGGTTCTTGTTATTCCCCATATCCAAAGGATGGGGTTCTTGTCATTCTCCGATCGCGCCGGACCAAGGTAACCCCTCCCCTCCTCCCTCTTTGCACTAGACAATGATGCTGATTGTCATGATGATGACCATGGTATGGTGAGAGGATGATGTGAGTATGATGGTGATGGTGAATGATGGATGAGTATGGTGATGGTGATGATGATGATGCTGCTGATGATGATGCTGCTGCTGATGATGATGATGCTGATGCTGATGCTGATGCTGATGCGGATGCTGATGATGATGCTGATGATGATGATGCTGCTGATGATGATGATGATGATGATGATGATGATGATGATGATGAGGATGAGGATGATGATGCTGATGATGATGATGCTGCTGCTGCTGCTGATGATGATGATGATGACGATGATGATGATGATGATGATGATGATGATGATGATGATGATGATGATGATGATGATGATGATGATGATGATGATGATGATGATGATGATGATGATGAACAGACGAGCAGATGATGAGAACGTCTCGAGCGGCTTGCTGGTTTTAGAACTCCTACGGAGGGGCCTCCAGGGGTATTGCACGGCCTCCGTGCGCGCCCAAATGGCGGGGATGTATCAGGCGGTTTGCCTGTTTTGGTCCTCAACATCCTCGGCTTTCGGAGCAGATTCTGAGGATGTCTCAGGCGAGGCGCTGGTTTTCGCACTCCTAAGGGGGGGCCGCCAGGGGTATTGCACAGCCTCCGTTCGCGCCCAAATGGCGGGGATGTCTCAGGCGGTTTGCCTGTTTTGCTCACTCATACTCAGACTCGCACTCATCATACTCATACTCAGACTCACTCACACCCAGACTTACGCACACTCAGACTCGCTCACACTTATACCCACCCACCCTCAGACTCATTCGTAGTCAGACTCACTCGTACTCTGACCCACTCAGGGCCAGTTTCATATCCATCATACTCATACTCAGACGCACTCACATTCATATCAACTCACGCTCATAATCACTCACACTCACACCCACACCCCATCGTCTTCACTCGTAGTCAAACTCACTCGTACTCAAACCCGTTCAGACTTAGACTCGTACTCGCTATACTCATACTCAGACCCGCTGGCTTTCGCACCCCAGGGGGGGCCGATTGCGAGGATGTCCCAGACTCACTTGTGCTCAGACTCGTACTCATCATACTCATACTCAGGCTCACATACACCCAGTCCATGCAACTAGCTGCACATATTATGGGAGCTCCGCGCAGTGAATTATTACTTACACCGCGCGGATCACAGGAAGGAACAGGAAGGAAGGAAGGAACACACCTCCCACCCTCAGGTCATCATTCTTTATCTGACCCACATGTAGACTCACTCATGTTCCGACATACTCATACTCATATGCACTCGCTCTGATATTATTGATACTCAGGTTCCTCATGCTCGGGATCACTCATATACAGACTCGCTCGCACGTCGAGTCGCTTCTCACATTCAATGTTAATCATACGCAGGTCATTCACACACACTCACACTCACACTCACTCATACCCGTACTCAGACTCACTCACACCCAGATTCACTCACATTAAGACTTACTCATATTCTGCCTCGCTCTTCCTGTCTCAGGCTCAGCCACACTACTTCCGCTCTCAGACTCAAACGCAAGTTGTGATGATGTCTCAGGCGAGGCGTTGGTTTCAGCTCTCCCAAGGGGGGACGCCAGGGGGTATTGCACGGGCCCGTTCGCGCCCGGATTGGGGGGATGTCTTAGGCGGTTTGCTTGTTTGGGTGCTCAACATCCTTCTCCTTCGGAGCAGTTTCCGAGGATGTCTCAGGCGAGGCGCTGGTTTCAGCACTCCCAAGGGTGGGCGTCAGGGGGCACGGGCCCGTTCGCGTCCAGATTGGGGGGATGTCTCATGCGGTTTGGCTGTTTGGGCGTTCAACTTCTTTCTCTTTCGGAGCAGATTCTGTGGACGTCGTAGGCGAGGCGCTGGTTTCAGCACTCCCACGGGTGGACGCCAGGGGGTATTGCAAGGGCCCGTTCGCGCCTAGATTGGAGGGATGTCTCAGGCGGTTTGCCTGTTTGGGTGCTCAACATCCTTCTCTTTCGGAGTAGTTTCTGAGGATATCTCAGGCGAGGCGCTGGTTTCAGCACTCCCAAGGGTGACGCCAGGGGGTATTGCACGGGCCCGTTCGCGCCCAGATTGGGGGGATGTCTTAGGCGGTTTGCCTGTTTGGGTGCTCAACATCCTTATCTTTCGGAGCAGTTTCCGAGGATGTCTCAGGCGAGGCGCTCGTTCCAGCACTCCCAAGGGTGGACGCCAGGGGGTATTGCACGGGCCTGTTCGCGCCCAAGTTGGGGGGATGTCTCAGGCGGTTTGCCTGTATGGGTGCTCAACATCCTTCTCTTTCGGAGCAGTTTCCGAGGATGTCTCATTGGTTTCAGCACTCCCAAGGGTGGACGCCAGGGGGTATTGCACGGGCCTGTTCGCGCCCAAGTTGGGGGGATGTCTCAGGCGGTTTGCCTGTTTGGGTGCTCAACATCCTTCCCTTTCGGAGCAGTTTCCGAGGATGTCTCAGGCGAGGCTCTGGTTTAAGCAGTCCCAAGGGTGGGCGTCAGCGGGTATTGCACGGGCCCCTTTCTCGTCTTCACGGATGGATTTTCCTGAGGTGTTCGTAGGGACAGGAGGAGAGAGGACGAGGACAAGGAGGAGGAGGACGGAAGGAGGAAGCAACTACTAAAAGTCGTCGTAGTCGTCGGCGTCTCTCTCGGCCTCATTTTCCACGTGGATTCGCTGACCTTCGGATATTGAAAAGGACAACGTCTTCTACCGAAGTTTGCCATCACTATGAGATGCACATACGGGGATCTCCGCGTCGAGTAATTCACCAGTTCCGTTGTGTTTTTTTTTGCCGGTTCCTAACGCCGTTTTTTACTCGGTTCCGTCGCCGTTTCTTTTATGCCGGTTCCGGCTCCAGTTCCAATCCCGGCAATTTTCATTTTCCATTTCATTTTGCCGTTGTGCCGTTACCAGCTCCAGGTTCCATTCATGGCGTTTTCATTCCATTTTCCGGTTCCAGTCATGCTGCCGTTGTTTGCTGTTTCCATTTTCATTTTTTGGAAACGGTATACGGCCCGGCCGCTTCCGGGGCCCACGGTTTGGGGGCCGAATCTGAGCTTCCGGGGTCTCGAGCCGCGAGGGCACCAGCGAAGAGATGGTGAGCGCGGCCTTCGAGCGCGCGGCACCAGAGTCGGGGGAGCGTCAGACCCGGGTTTGCCAGGACTCGGGTTCGCCATCGTTTTTTGACGACCGCGACTCGGATTTTGACGAGTAGGAGTTTCGTGGGATGTCTGCAGCGGGAGGCCTCGTCAAAATGCAGGCTCGGCCTCGTCATTTTTTTGACGAACTCGTCGGGGATTTCCGAGTCCCCTGTACCCGGGTCTTACGCTCCCCTGGCAGAGACGGTATTCCATTTTTTTTGGATTTCCCCGACGCGCTGGGGGCGATCAATTGGCTGGTCAAGCAACGCATCCAAATAATGGATGCTCTTCCTGCACAGGACGTGCGCTCTTGTCTTTTCCCTGCTTATCGCCGTTGCTGAATGTACCCGTGCAGCGAATGTCCGCCCGCGCTGCTGGCTTACCACTTCGGCCACAGGCCGCCGTGCCGAGCAGCGCTGTCGAGTGTGCCCCAGACGCGCCGCCGAGTTATAATATTGACCTTGTGGGGTCCTGCGACGGTCTTGTAGAATATTGTATGTTATTAGGCAGCATGGACGGAATTCAGAGGAGGGCTGTCCAGGGGGGTTGTCCGGGGGGGTGTTCGGACGTTCGCGGGGTTGTCCAAGGGGTTCCCCGGCAGTTTCGTATTGTCTGCGCAACACGCATGTCAGAGTCATCGATCTCACCAACCTTCTTTCCTAATTCCCCTCCGTTCCTTTTCTCCCTCATCGGCTCCTCATACCACTTCCGTTCGCACATGCTCCTTGATCGCCGTTCGCTGTACAGCTGCAGTGACTGAGGGCCAGCCTGTTGTTGTACAGTCTACAGTTGGCACGGGGGGTCAGAACAGCCTCCGCCTTGGAGGGGTGCCCCTCTGTTCTTTGCCCGTTGGCCTCCCCCACCTTGGGATGCTCTCCGGTGTTGGCATCTCCATGGGGCCCTTGGCATTGGCCGACGATGCTTGTGTTTCTGATCTACGTCATCCCCGCCATGTTTCGACAGCTGTGCCACCCGCGGGATTGGCGAACGGAGTCGTCGTCAAAATTCGGAGGTCGTCCAGCCAGTTTCGCTTGTTGCGGCATCCCTGCGTTTCTGGGTTCAGAGATGCCGCGCGCAAGGTTGTCCAGCCAGTTTCGTCTGAGACATCCTCACAATCCAGGCCCAGAATTGCAGCGCCCGTGCGAGATGCTACAGGGAGTTTCGTCTGAGACATCTTCGCAACGCTAGGCAGTACGCCTTATCCAACACACAGTTTCCCTCGTCGAGAAAAAACAAGAGGATCCCATCCATCCTCCGCCTTCTGGTCCTCGTTGTCCTCGTCCCCTATCGTCGTCCTCGTTCTCGATTTCCTCCTGGTCGTCTTCGTCGTCGTCGTCCTCGTTTTCTTCGTCGTCGTCGTCGTCGTCCTCCGCGTCCTCCAGGGCCTCGTCTTCATTCACGGCCCCTTCGCCCGTTCCTCGTGTCTACCTCGTCGTCGTCCTCTCCCGCAAAACGCCGCTCCAAACCAGTTTGGCATTCGTTCTGACCCCGTCCTGATGCTGCCCTATTTCCATGGATCGTGGATGCCCAAAGTTTGAAGTTTTGTCGGTGGATTTCTGGCGGCTGCTGCCCCTCCTAGTCCTCATCCTCTTACCTTCCCTCCACCCCGTCCGTCTCGCCCTCCTCGTCCCCGTGCCGCGACCATCCTCGGCTGGACAAGATCAACCTTTTGGCCCCAGGGTTGGGACGTTCTAGAATCCAGCGCGCGCCAGAACAAACTCCCATGTCGTCGTCGTCGTCGTTGTCGCCGTCGTCGCCGACGTCGTCGTCGTCGACGACGCCGTCGTCGTCGTCGTTGTCGTCGCGTTGCCGTTGTCGTCGTCGTCGCCGTCGCCGTCGCCGTCGCCGCCGCCGCCGCCGTCGTCGTCGTCGTCGTCGTCGTCGTCGTCGTCGTCGTCGTCGTCGTCGTCGTCGTCGTCGTCGGCGTCGGCGTCGCGTCGTCGTCGTCTTCAACGTCGCCGCCGCCGCCGCCGTCCTCGTCGTCGTCCTCGTCGTCGTCGTCGTCGTCGTTGTCCTGGTTGTCGTCCTCTTCCTCGTCCTCGTCCTCGGCCTCGGCCTCGTCCTCTCCGTCCTCCGCAACCCCGGTGCGCGGCGGCGGCTGGCCCGCCTGGAGCTGCTGGACCTGGACTCCGTCGAGCGCTTCGCGGAGCGGTGGGCCCGGCGGAAGTCTGGTCGCGCGTGGGCGCCCTCGCTTCCAGAAAAGCGTGTTTCAAGAGGGGAAAAAAACACACAGACACAATTAATCGTCGATTTCCCAGAAAATATGGGAAAATATGGGAAGCGGTGGGGAAGACAAAAACCCAGAAAATATATGAAAATATGGGGAATATTTATATTTGTGTGTATTTGTTTGTGTGTCCCCGTTTCCCTTCACTTCGGGGGACCTCGCCTGGCCCCAAAAGTGGTGTCTTTTGGGGGGCCCGACGCGTGCTCGATGCGGCCTCGACGCGGATCTGGCGTGGATTCGACGCGGATCCGACACGGATTCGACACGGATCCGACGCCTCCCGACATGGATTCGACACGGATTCGGCGCGGACAGGGCCGCGACGGGACAGACCAGGTCCCCCGAGGATGCAACATAAAGCGTGCCGCGCCGGCGCCCCGCTCAAGCCACCGCGTAATCACGGTCGTGGTGCCGTCTCGCGTAAGACTCGTTTTCTTCTCGTCGCCCAGGTGGGAGCGAGGGATGCCGGGCATCTGGCGCCTCGAGAATCTAGGCCTCCTAGAAGGGGTCGGAGCAGATGGGTTCGGAGGATCGCGCCGCATCTCCGATGCATCGGCGATGGGGCTCGACGCGGAGCTCGATTTTCTCCGCGCTGGCGTCGCCGGTGCATCGCCGATGCATCGCCGATGCATCTCCGATGTATCGGCGATGCGGCGCGATCCTCCGACCCTATCCACTCAGACCCCATCTAGGAGGCCTCGAGAGAAGCTGTGATTTTGCAACATCACCAGACGGACATGCATTTTTCGTCGCGGCGCGGCAGCAGCAATCCGCTCGCGCGTTCTAGCATCTGGGGCAGAGCGTATGAATTCATTGTCTGGCTGCAAGAGAAAGAGACAGGGCAGAGGAAGGCCGCGGAGCAGGAGGAGAAGGGGGCGGGCACTCAGAGCACGAAGGGCTTCGGCAGGAGTGGCCGGAGCGGCCAGCCGTTGCGGAGGCGTCCGGGCAGTGGACGTGGAGAGGCGTTTTGGAGCCTTCTTGGGGCCGTCTTGGATTCCTTTTTTCAGGGAGGGAAAGAAACACACAGACACAATTAATCGTCGACTCCCAGGAAAATATGCAAAAATATTGGAAGTGGTGGGGAAGACAAAAACCCAAGAAATATAGGAAAATATGGGGAATGTTTTTATTTGTGTGTATTTATGTGTGTGTGTGTCCTGGGGCTCCTTCATCTTGGGCCATCCTGGGACCTCTCGGGCCATCTTGTGACCCTCTTGGGAGCACCTGGGCCGTCGTGGAGCCATCATGGAAAAAAGGCGAGACTACAAAACTCATCACTGGTTTTGACTTCTCCGGACCCTGCGGGGGGTCCTCCTTTGGCCTCTGCCTCTGTGTGCCCTCTCGCAGGCACAGTGCGACGTCTTGGGGGCATTTTGGGTCGCCCTGGGGCCATCTTGTGGGCGTGCTCTGTGCTCTGTGCTCTGGGGCCATCTTGTGCCGCCTTCGAGGCATCTTGGGCCATCTTGGTGTCCTTGGTTGTTTGCATGGGCAGGCTCAGAAGCTCGGGACACACATCCATCGTGCTTTACGGGGGATCGTGGTCTCGGGGGCGCGTCTCAGTCGTTGTTTTCGAAGGGATGCTTCGGGATGGGAGGGCGACGCCTGCGGGGAACGCGGCTGAGGTAGGAGGGCGCCCCGTATTTGATGACAGAAACCCTGCCAGACAGCCCTCAAGTTCAGAAGGCACGCAGGCGGATTCACAGCCATATGCAAGACGTTAAGACCGGAACGCCATTTACCCGCTGTGTCAGCGGTTCCCATTTGAATCGTAGCGGGAAGTTCTGCCAGTATGACCAGTTGTAGTGGCAGTTGTCTTGGTAATCCCTGTTGTAGTCGTAGTCGCACTTCGGAGACGTCATGGTTGCTGGGCAGGTGTACAAGCATCACCCAGACATCCGACGTCGTGAATATCACGCCGACGCAATCAATCACGACCTTGGCTCCCGATCCCACTTCTGTGTGGACTTTCTTTAGCCAGACCCATCCGTGAGGGTCACTTGGGAGGGAGGAGGGGAAGGATAAGGAGGAGGAGGACGAGGAGGACGTGGTGGACCAGTTTAACCCAAGCCATGTCGCAATACGGTCCCTACTCACATTTATTTTCGTTATGGAAGTGTCTCCGCTGAAGGCAGGCGTCGCATAATTTTCAACCATGCAACAACAATCAATTCGATTCCTGGGACATTAACGCCGCGAAGCTGTGTGACAGTCGCGTCTCGAAAATCCGACGTCGTGCCAGAATTCCATTCCTGGGACGTCAAGGCCGCGAATCACCGTGACTGTTGCGTCCTGAGCATCCGAAGGCGGGCTTCAATACCATTCCTGGGACTTCAGCCGTGCGAAGCCTTACAACCGTTGGTAATGTTGAAAACGATTGTGTGCGGCGCTCAGGCCAGAGCCACATTTTGAACCTGGGCCGCCCTTCGCCTTTTGAAGCTGTTGCAAATGTTCAAGACTAAATGTGCGCGGCGCTCAGGCCCGAGCCACATTTTGGTGTAAACTTTTCAGACGAATGATTTTGATGTAAACTTTTGATGTGAACTTTTGATGTAAACTTTTGATGTAAACTTTTGATGTAAACTTTGATTTTGGTCCTCCATCCTTGATTTTGCAGACGAACGTGCGCGGCGCTGAGGCGGGAGCCCCATTTTGTAAAGGGGGGCCGCCCGCCACTCTTGAAGGCGTTACAGACTTTTATGACGATTGCGTGCGGCTCTCAGGTGAGAGCCGCAGTTTGAAAAAGGAGGAGGAGGAGGAGGAGGAGGAGGAGGAGGAGGAGGAGGAGGAGGAGGAGGAGGAGGAGGAGGAGGAGGGGGGGGAGGAGGGGTTGCACATGCCAACTTGTAGGATCATCATAAGTGGTGAGGGGTTCTCAGGCGAAACGCCCGGCCCGCCCTCCGGACACCTCTGGTGGTGCGACAGGGAGGACGTTTGTTTTGGTTATTGTTATTATTATTGTTATTTTTTCATTATTAATTATACGGATCAGGATGGAGGAGAAGGGGGTGGAGGAGAAGGAGGAGGAGGAGGAGCAGGAGGAGCTGGAGCGGAGCTGCTCGCCACATCCTCGCCGCTTCTTCTTCACCCTCGCTGCGGCCAGCCTGGAGCTCAGTGTGGGCAGGAGGTGTCTGCGCTGTGTTCTCGTGCTGGCCTGCTCTGCTTGGACAGGAGGATGCCTGTGGAGAACCACGGGAGCTCGGCGCCGCCGCGAGCGCGTCGTGGGTGCCATGCCGCGGCCGGCTGGGGATGCCCCTCGCGGCCAGTTCCCAGGCCCCTCCCGACGTCCCTCCTGCTTTCGCCGGAGCCTCGGGCTCTCGCGAATGTTTCGCCGGAGGCTCGGACGCTCGCGAATCTTCCGCGGGAGGCCTGGGCCCTCGCGCATTTCTTCGCGGGAGGCCGAGAATCTCGGGCCTCATTCCGCGGAAGGCTGGGAGGAGGTGCTGGAGAAGTGGCAGGAAGGGGTTGTCTTTCGAGCTGCGTCTGGCCGCTGCGGCGACAGAGTGTTCACGACGAGTGTGCGCGGCGCGGGGGCGACCGCCACATCCCTGAGGCCGCTGCAGACTTCTGAGGCGAAGGCGCGGGGCGCGAAGGCGGGATAGCCCCACTTGGAGAAGCGGCCGCCCTCCACCCTCCGCGGGGTTGCACACTTTTATTCGGATGCAACTCCTGGGAGGTCAAGTTCAGATTTTGCCCTGGTCCGAAATCCGGCTTAATCCCGCTTAATCCCGCTTAATCTGGCTTATTCCCGCTTGATCCCGCTTAATCCGGCTTAGTCCGAGGCCCACTCTTGCGTAACAGCCCCCCAGTGGGGCTTAATCCTCTTTAACCCTTCCGACGAAAACCTCCCAGTAGTTGCCTCCTATTTTTTATGACGACTCGGCGCGGCGCTCAGGCGACAGCCACATTTGGAAGAAGGGCCACCCTACATCTGTGAAGCTGTTGCTAACTTCAAGCGCCGGGGTCAGGATCAGAGGTGATGAGGGGTTCTCAGGCGAAACGCCCGGCCCGCCCTACCGACACGCTTGGTGGTGCGACAGGGAGGTGCCCGTTTATAACGAAGGAGGATGGAGGAGGGTTGGTGCAGAGCTGCTCGCCACATTCTCGCCGCTGCTCTGCACTCGATGTGGCCCACCTGAAGCTCAGAGGGGGTGAATGTCTGCGTTGTGTTCTCGTTTTGGCTTGCTCTGTATTGGGCAGGAGGAGGAGGAGGAGGCGGAGGAGGAGGAGGAGGAGGCGGAGGAGGAGGAGGAGGAGGGAGGAGGAGGAGGAGGCGGAGGAGGAGGATGAGGAGGAGGGAACGAATCAAGGAGAACGTGGGAGTTCGGCGCCGCCGCGAGCGCGTCGGGGCCACGCCGCGGCTGGCTGGGGATATGCCCCCCCCGCGGCCGGGCCCCTGCGGGCCCACCCCTCCGGCGTCCTTCCAGGCCGGTCTTTTGGGCCGCGTCCGGCCGCGAACGTCCGCCAGCGCCCAACAAATTCTAGGCTACGACGTCGTCGTCGTCGTCGTCGTCGTCGTCGTCGTCGCACCCGCTTCTCGCGCGCCGTTCCTTCGCCGAGGACGATGCCCACAGGTTCCTGCTGTCTGGCGGCGACGGCCTCCGGCTGCTGGTCAACGGCCAGCCTTTTTGCGCCCATCCTGCTCCGGGGGGGGGGTCGGAACGCATGGGGGCGATGCCCGTCCGCAGTCCCAATCTCAAGGGGACCTTTCTCGGCCTCCCAGATGGGGTCGGAGTAGATGGGGGGTCGGAGGATCGCGCAGCATTGCCGATGCATCGCCGCTGCGGCTCGATGTGGAGCCCGATTTGCTTCACGTCGACGTCGCCGATGCACCGCCAACATCGGCGATCCGTCGCTGGTGCATCTCCGATGCATCGCCGATGCATCGGTGTTGCATCGGCGATATGGCGCGATCTCGGTTTTTGCGCATTTTGTGGTGTTTCCAGGAGGCTTCAAGGGGGGGGATCGAGGATCGGGGGCCGATGCTTCGTTGATGGTTCCCTCCCTCCTCGGGCAGGAGTCGACTCGGGAGGGAAAGAAACACACAGACACAATTAATCCTAGATTCCACAGAAAATATGGGAAAATATGGGAAGTGAGGGGGAAGACAAAAACTCAGAAAATATTGGAAAATATGGGGAATCTTTTTATTTGTGTGTATTTATTTGTGTGTCCCAGGGCCCCTTCATCGACGTCCTCTTCGCAGCGAGCGTTGTCAGTCCGATGCCATGCCTCGTGTGCCCACCGGCAGTCAGTTGCGGACTGCTTCGGGCAGCGTTGGTTGTCGGGCGTGTCGCCCCGTGTGTGCGCTGTCCCCGTCTCGGCCGTGGCAGGGGGGAAAGGATCGAGTAAAACGACGCGAAGAACGGGACAACATCGGATCGGGATAACTCGAAATCTCTGAGAATCGGCGGGTTTGGAGGATGTATTGGGCGCCGCGGCCGCTCCAGAGCGTTCCGGAGCGCTCTGAGAGCGCTCCGGAACGCTCTGGAGCGGTTTATCCCGACCCTAGCCCTGTTTTATCGAGGGAACGGTGAGCCAGCGGGACGAGCGAAATGGGTACGGAAAGAAGGTGTACAGTGCCCAGCAGCAGCTCCCGCTCATTTTGAGCAGGGCTCGCTGTCCGCGCCGCCGCGGCCAGGGTCCACTTGGGGCAGGAGGCCGCCTGCCCAACAGCGGCCGCTGTGGATTTGGGACAACACTTGTTGTTGAGCATTGTACCCATTTTTCCGTACCCATTTCGGGCGTCCAGATCAGGGGCGACGATGGTGTGGGACGTGCATCGGGGGGGATGCATCGGCCCCCAATCGCCCATTGATCGCCGATGGTGGCCCGATGGTCCCAATCTGCCCAGGAAGCTGCGGATTCACCATCGGGGGCCTATCGCCGATCCATCGGCGATGTAACGCCGATTCCAGGTCGAGGTGTCCCCCCCCTGTGCCTGTCCCCCCCCCCCCCCTATCGTTGCCCCGCACCAGAGCCAGGCCTTGGGTGTTCGATCCAGTTCCCCGTGTTGGGTTCGGGGAAACGTGAGACTCGAGTTCGCTAGGGCTTGGGTCTGCCGACGTTTGTTTTTTGACGAGCGCCTTCCTGGACGCTGACGGTACAGTTCTCGTAGGACGTCTGCAGCGGGAGTTCGCGTCAGATCTTAGACTGGGCCATCGTCATTTTCATGATGGCACCGTCAGGCCAACCTGAGTCTCATGGGCCTGTTTTCCACCACCACCACCACCATAAGTTGGAGGGGGAAGGAGGAGTTGGAGGAGGAGGAACTGGGCGACGTGCGAGGAGGAGGGGGAGAAGGAAGAGGAGGAGGAGGAGGAGGAGGAGGAGGAGGAGGAGGAGGAGGCGGAGGAGGAGGAGGAGGAGGAGGAGGAGGAGGAGGAGGAGGAGGAGGAGGAGGAGGCGAGGAGGAGGAGGAGGAGGAGGAGGACCCCCCCCCCCTCCAGCTTCTGGCGGTGGTGGTGGAAAAAGCGGGCCCGTCACCCCGAACCCGAGCCTTACGCCTCCCCGTGCCGGGTGAGCGCAGCTGCCCGCCTCTGGAGGGCGCCACCCTTCGGAGTGTGCCGGAGAGCGCCCCGCGGGCGGGCACTCCACGAGGCCCTGGCCGGCGGGCGCCGCAGGCCGCTGGGCGCTTCGCGGGGGCGCGTCCCTCGGCCCCGCTTTTGAGGCCCCGGGGGACGCTCGCGGAGCGGGCGGATATCAGAGATGTTGCGCGATCGTTCGGAGAAGAATTACCAGTGTGAAACATATCCCCATCCCTATGTTTGCCATCACCTCACCTCGATGCCGATCTTAAGGACTCCCTCAGTGTCTGGGGGCCTATCCCTGAGATTGCCCTCGCTTTTTGTTCGCCCATCTTATGGATAGGGATATGTTCGAGGCTGGTGAAAGAAGAGAAAACACGTAAAAGCATACGCTTTCGCCGCTCCTCCCGGATATTTCTCGGCCTGCCAGCGGCGCCTCCAGAGGCGCGCCAGGGAGGGCGGCCCAGCCCCAATCCCAGAAATCCGCGCGGACCGTCGAAAGCTCATGTTCATGTTTTTGTTTCGTCCTCGAGTCGTGCCGCGTTGCGATTGTTGTTGTGCCGTGGCGCTTTCCCTGCGACCTCGGATCTCAGGGAGGGCAGCAGAAGGCCCGGCCAGACTCGCCGGGGGGGGGGACGGGATGTGTGCAGAGGAGGAGTAGGAGGCAAATTACACTTCCGAGCTTGCGTGGGCGCAGGTTTGTTGGCCATGTTCATGGAGCCAGGGGGGCGAGGGTGAGCAATAGGGTGATTACAACCTTTTCGAGTTGGCACGGTCTAATCTGGAGGTGTGGTTCTCTCGCGAGCAACGATTTTCGTCCACGTTCGTAGGGTTTGTGGGTGCGGGGGGGGGGATCTTGAAGAGAAGAAGGAACAGTACTATTCAGGCCCTGCCTCCCCATCCTTTCCTCCGTCCTCCTGTCCTCCTTCCCTCATCCCCCCTCCTCCGTCCTCCCTCTTCTCTGTACTCATCTCCTCCATCCTCCTTGCTGCTCGACATCGTAAGGTCCGCGCAGTCCTGTGGACCCGTCGATGGCGTTCCATCGCCCGCTGCGGCTTTTTCGCTCTCGCTCCCTAGAAGGGGCCCCTAGGGGGCCTAATTATTGGGGGCCTCCTGCTGACGGTCTCCGGGGTCCTCTTGGGGCGGAGGAGTGTCAGGTAGCGGTCCCCCCCCCCCCCCTCTCTTGGCATCGCTCGGACGTGTGCATTTTTTGTCGGCGAGGACCATTCGGGAGCATCCTGCATCATCGTGCGAAAACTCTGAGTACCTCAATAGTTCGGGGTCTCCAGCCTACACGGGCCCCCGAACTACAGGAGGAGGAGGAGGAGGAGGAGGAGGAGGAGGAGGAGGAGGAGGAGGAGGAGGAGGAGGAGGAGGAGGAGGAGGAGGAGGAGGAGGAGGAGGAGAGGAGGAAGAGGAGGAGAAGAAGGAGAAGGAGGAGCTACTTGGACCCCCCCCGGACTACAGTGGCGCCCCGCGAAGTTCCGTCCGCTTGCGCGGCGCCGCCTACCGCGCTGTTAGCCATGCGCGGGGCCGAGGCTCCCACCCCCTTTGACTGCGAGGACCCTCCCCCCAGCGGACCATCAGAAAACAAAGACCCCCCCCCCCACTACAGGGACCCCCTCCCCCGGGAGTGCGGGGGCCCCTCTCCCGGACTACAGGGACCCCCGCCCATCAGACTACGAGGGCCTCTCCCCTGGTCTGCAAGGGCCCACCCCCGATGACTCGTCACCCCGGAAGTATTGAGATACTCATAGAAATAAGCGCCCAGAACTGAAACATGCTCGGTAGATCCGTTCTGCCGCGGTGCCTGGGACATCCTCCAGAGCCGCCGCGTCGCAGAGATTTTCGATATATCCCAACCCGATGTTATGCTCGTCCTGGCCTCGCCCTCGGTGGGGGTTAGCGACATTCATAAAGGCGTGTTGCCGAGGGGGGCCTTGATTCCTGGCTGTGCGCTGGCCACCTCGCTGGCCAGGGCGTTCTTGCATGCCTGACCTGGTGCTGCCTGGGAGCAAGTTGCCGAGCAGTCATTGCGGGAAGTGGCTGGCGACAGTTTTTGCCCCATGTGTGGTAACATCATGCCCCCGATAATCACTCCTAGGGGACGATAAGGTTCGGTTTTCTGGGGGAGCTAATATTTCCCCGGCAAGCGGCCCGATGCCGATGATGATGATGATGATGATGATGATGATGATGATGATGATGATGATGATGATGATGCTGATGCTGATGCTGATGCTGATGCTGATGCTGATGATGCTGATGCTGATGATACTGATGATGATGATGCTGCTGATGATGCTGATGATGCTGATGTTGATGCTGATGCTGATCATGATCATGAACATGATGATGGTGATGATGGTGATGATGTGGATGATGATGTTGACGATGCTGATGCTGACGATGCTGATGCTGATGCTGATGCTGCTGATGATGATGCTGATGACGATGTTGATGTCGACGATGCTGATGATGATGGTACTGAAAACGATGTTGATGGTGATCAGGATGATGAGGATGAGGATGCTGAGGATGATGATGATGATGATGATGATGATGATGATGATGATGATGAGGACGGTGATGCTACTGATACTGATGATGATGGTGATGCTGTTGATGATGATGATGTTGATAAGGATGACGATGGTGATGCTGATGATTATGATGATACTGATTATGATGATGCTGATGATGATGCTGATGAGGATGTCGATGATTGTTGACTATCATGCTGCTCATGATGATAATGATGATGCTGCTGCTGATGATGATGATGAAGCTGATGCTGCTGATGCTGAGGTTGTTGTTGTGATGGTGAATCTGACGATGATGATGATGATGCTGCTGCTGATGATGCTGCTGATGATGATGATGATGACGATGATGATGATGAGGAGGAGGATGAGGAGGAGCAGGATGATGATGACGACGACGACGACGATGATGATGATGATGATGATGATGATGATGATGATGATGATGATGATGATGATGATGTCGATGATGATGATGATGATGATGATGATGATGATGATGATGATGATGATGATGATGATGATGATGATGATGATGATGATGATGATGATGATGATGCTGATGATGATGATGATGATGATGATGATGATGAGGAGGATTATGATAATGGTAATGAGGATGATGAGGATGATGATTGTAATTCTGGTGCTGATCTGATAAGGTCATGGTTTACGATCGGTACTTGTCGCGGTGATAATGGAGTTCGGAGTCGCCGAACCCCCCCAGACAGTTCAAGTGATCGCGCCGCGGTGATCATTACGAAACGGCGAAGGGGCGACGGGTAGGCTTTCTCATCTGGTGCATGCCTCAGTACGTTCTTCCCTGGTTTCAGTTTTTCCAAGTGGTCCCGGCTCTTCTTGCAGGGCGCCGACGTGATGTGCAATGTTCACTTGGTAGTAAGAGCGGAACCTTGGCCTCGTCTATTGCACTACGTCGCGAGATTGATTCTTGAGTTCATCGGCAAAGGTGCGATGAGATCAAATGTTCAAAGACCTCTGGGACCTCGGTTGTTTCTCGTGGGCCTCTGGAGCGGGTCTTTGGGGTCTCTTGGGGGCCGTCTGTGGCCCTCTCGGGGACCTCATAGGCCTCTCCTAGGCTTCTTGGGGGATTGCTGTCGGTTTGCTCTTGTCACTCCGCCTCTCTGCAAACATCGAGAGGAGGTAGAGGAGTAGGAGGAGGAGGGGGAGGGGGAGGAGGAGGAGGAGGAGGAGGAGGAGGAGGAGGAGGAGGAGGAGGAGGACGATGAGGAGGAGGAGTAGGAGTAGAGGTAGGAAGTAGGAGTAGGAGAGGAGGAGAGGAGGAGGGAGGGAGGAGGGAGGAGGAGGAGCATAGGGAGGCGAGTAGTAGTAGTAGTAGTAGTAGTAGTAGTAGTAGTAGTAGTAGTAGTAGTAGTAGTAGTAGGTCGTAGTCGTAGTCGTAGTCGTAGTCGTAGTAGTAGTAGTAGTAGTAGTAGTAGTAGTAGTAGTAGTAGTAGTAGTAGTAGTAGTAGTAGTAGTAGTAGTGAGTAGTAGTAGTAGTAGTAGTAGTAGTAGTAGTAGTAGTAGTAGTAGTAGTAGTAGTAGTAGTAGTAGTA